>RQWH01000002.1:600000-1065000 GCA_003934905.1 Neonectria sp. DH2 | reverse complement strand
TAACAGATATCATCAGCCAATCTCGCCGAGTTGACGACAAGAGCCTGAAACCCACGGCCGCTCCGCCAGGCTCGCCGGTATACCCGTATCCTAGACGAATAACACGGCCAGCCAAACTCGGCCCAGGCGCTGGATGGGTGGCACAAAGTGCAACGCGGCAGCACACTCGTGCTGGCTCATCACTGATTTGGCTGCAATCTGTCGACCACTGGGCTGGACCAACCCCAAGACAGCGTGCCCCTGTGCCGTGCGATGCGATGGCGACCCGTCCACTGTCCAGTGCCAGGTTCCGCTCCGGGCGGCCCAGCGAAAATGGCGCCTGCAGCGGCCCCGCCAATGGCAGAGCCCTGGGGGATGGAGTTTGGGCGACGGCCGTGAATGAGATCCTTGGGACAGGCCCGCTCCTCCCCATATCAATAGAGAGCGCTCTTCCGCAAACGAGGTCGTGCTCGTTCGACGTTTCGTTCTCCTCCAAAAAGGACAGGAACAAATCGACCAGCAGACTCCCTCCTAAGCTACTGACAACACGTGAGTTCATGCCTCCGTCGGTGAAGCGGCGAGAGGCGCAGTGCGCAGGGCTGGTCGGGTTTGAATCCGGGGATTGTCTGTGGTGGCGCCTGATGCAGGCTATCCACTGGGGCTTCCCGAGTGGATGCCATCCTGGTCGGGCAGGTCGACATGGCCAAACAGCGCCGTTTCGAGGGCCTCCAGAGAACCGGTCAAGGCGGGCGCCCTTCGCTGTCGCCGTGAATCTGTCGTCGGTCGATGAACCGTCCAGAATCAACCGGAATCCATGGTTTTTGTCGTCGCCATGTTGGCTGAGGTGCTCCGTCGCTGTGTCGCCCGCTCTCTGCCACCGCCCGTCGGCACTCGTTAACATCCGCCTCAGTGCCCTGGTGCCCCGGTACCCCCTAAACCCAGCATACGGGCAGCGTTCATGTAAGTGGGCAACCAGCGGAGGAAAACGAGGCACGACAGCAACGCACGTCGAAATGAAGACAGGGAAATGGAAGATGAGCGATGGGAAGGGGAGGACAGGCGTCTGGAAGGTGAAAACAGGTGGGAAAATGGGCAGTCAGAAGGAACGGGGGAAGGGGGGTAGTTATGTGAAATGCCTACCTACCTACCAGCCTACAGCACCTAACCTGACGGGACCCTTTTTCTTCAGGTAACAAACGAGACGAAAAGTTCTCCGCCATTATTACACCTGTTTCTGCCGCTGGTCTGCTGGTCTACTGACGCTGTTCTGCTGGTGCGACCATTTGCTACTGGCGCTGCCTATTATGTAGGTGAATCGCTGCGTCTTTTGACCACGTTCATCCATCCATCCATCCATCCCTCCATCCATCCGTACACCTCGTCAAAAGCATCCATCCACAATGGCTCCGTTCCCACGCACAAGAAGCTTTTTCGTGAGCCACCGTGGTTTGGCACCCTTCTCGATCTGGTTCACCCTCGAAAATCTGGCTTCCGTCTATTCATTCCCCCGTGAGTCGACGGCGATTCATTCATGGGCTGGCTGGCTGGCTGGCTGGCTGGCTCATTTATCCACCCCCCGAGCGACCGACCGAGATTCACCTCCCACCGCCCGGCTGACTTGGCGCACCCTGTTCCCTGCACGATAGTCTTCCTCTCGACGGCCGCTACTCGTCCTCGTCCTTTGCTGGACGTGTGTGTGCTTGTGATGATGATGATGACTTGCGGCCTGGCTCCCCCTCCCCCCTCAAAACCGACTTGCAAGCGCCCACCACTCGAACCCCGTTTGTCAAAGTGATTCCTTCGTCCGCAATCCCTCGTTTCCGTCGTTTTCATTACCCATCTTCAGGCTTGAATCTGTCCCAGTTCCTTTGTCCGGGTGGTGGCCCAACCCCTCCTCGTCCTCCTCCACTTCCACCTCTTCCCACCTCCCACCTCCCCCCCTCTCGCTCTTCACCGCGCCTTTTAATGCCCAAACCGTTCCCCTACCGGTTCACTCACCCCACATGGAGAACAGGTTGGTGGCGAGTCGCAGACGGTTCGACTGCGAGGCTTTTCCCCAGTCACCTTGATGCTGGGGTGCCGCACCTCCTCGCTCGCCAGTTGAGCCCGATGATCCCTGAAACAGATACTGCGAGGGTGCAGATCTGTCTCGTCCGCAGGCGCTCTTGCATGCGCCTCTCGGTCAACTCGACATGATGAGCTGGATCTTTCAAAGCCGTGAGGAGGAATGGGCATGATCTCGATCGTAGCCAGGTCCAAAACACAACCATCGTTGTCGTTCTACAAACACGGACACACACACAGGGCACCTGGCTGGGGAAGGGCATCCATCCAGTCCCCACAATGCCGAACATCTAGGCCGATTACCACATGCCCAGGCCTCATTTCTCATGCCATTTATCCTCCGAAGTAATCGACCACTTCAGAGGGGTTTTCAGAGGGGTTTGAGTGTCTCCTCATGCTTCCATGGCCATTGCCAATCCCCCGTAGCCGAATCCATGTCTCCCGTCAACCATCACCGCATATCAGACGACGTCGACGGCGGCGAACCCAAAGCAATTATGCTAACAATGGGGTTTGGAGAAGGCGCGGGACTCGCTCCAGGCTACCCACCCCAGTCCGCCCGAGGCCCAGTTCCACGACAGCGGCCAGCGGCCAGCGGCCAGCGGACAGCGGACAGCGGACAGCGGACAGCGGACAGCCTGAATCACCCACCCCAGCAGGCATCTCCCCACCTCCAGATAGCAGCGGCCTCAAATCCCCAAGGAAATTACACGGACACCTGGGCCACTCATTTGTCAACTTGACCCGTATCCCTCGCAGCCGAGTGCTGTTGTGTGGTATTCGGGCAATATCACCTGCCCTTGATCGTGGCTACGTCCAACTGCGTGCTCCCACATCGGCAGTGTTCTCGTTAGGGCAACTTTTGTGCAAAGGGAAGGGTCGCGCCGTGGCGTGCATGTCACCACCGTGCGTGTAAGGTCGCCCGTGCATACATGACGCACGGCGGCACGGCGGCATGGTGCTATCCCCAGGCCGAGCCAGGCCCCTCCGAACACAACACACATCCATTTCAAGATTGTGGGCCCATCAACCCTTTTACTGTAGTTTCAAAGGGCATCTTGCTCTGTATTTGTGTCTGATCGTGAATTTATGTACACGATAGCCTTCAAACAACCCACTGTATTTGCAAGATTGCGCTCCTCTCATCCCGTCGTTCCGTTGAGTCAGTTCTCTGTCTGTAACACGGCTGATCGCGCCCCACTGCGGCTCTCCCTGGCTCCAATCCCCAGTCGCTGGGTCCCCCAAAGCTAGCTGGGGCTTGCAACCACCACATGGCTCTCTGGGACCTCCGCCATGTCATCCCAGCACAATATCCACATCATGGAAGGTTTACAATATGTTGTCAAGGTTACTATGTGCTTGCATTTCGATATCTCACATTTCGAGTCTCATGTCATCACGGGCCACAGTAAGCTACAGAGTGCAGGGTTGCCTTGATTGATTCGCATCAGGGAATCATCTTGAAATTCGCTACTCCAGTCCATCATTTTTAAAATCCTCTACTCCAGTTGTCAATCGCTTACGCATCAACCATTTTCTTCTTCGTATGCTCCAACACCGCACGGAGACCCTCGTCCATAGTTTCCAGCTTTAGATACTCGTCAATCCATGCCACAGTCTTCCTCTGCAGCTCAGCCCGGTCCGTCGTGACCTCCAGATATTTACTCAGGCGTGCGAGAACCTCCCTCAGGTTCAAGGGGAAGTCGGCGGTGACAGGGCTCACGCCAATGATGGGCTGGCGGATGTGGGCGTTGCAGGTAGACGGGTCGTTGGGATACTCCTGGTCCAGGGCATCCAGGACGTGCTGCGATATCCTCGGTTGGACCGAAACCTGAGTGAATGATGCGAACATGGCGAAAAAGGTCTCTGCAACTTGGGCGTTGAAGAATTTCTGCTTCTTCGATATGTCGAAAATTGCCATTGGAATAGCACCATCCATAGCAGGGTTGGACTCGAGCTTCTGTGCCGATTGCTTATCAATGACCTTGGCCTGCACGTTGGATGGTTCTGGAAGCATTGTGCCGTCTTCCTCGTCGTCACTGTCGACGACTCGAAGCTCGTCGGCATCCTCGACTCGATCTGGGCGGAGTGCATCGTCACCGTTCTTGGTCGCCTTCCTCTTGTCCACCTTCTCCAGCCATTCCATCTCGCATCGCGCATATTCGAACCACAGAGTACCATCCGTGGTGCAGAAGCGGCATCCTCGCATGAAGAATCCTCGGGCGGCGGCCATGTCTCCATTGCGCGCCGACCGTCGACCGGCCATGACCCAGAGCTCAGGATCGGTAGGCATCATGCGAAGAGCGTTGGTCATGGTGCGGCGCCAGCGCTTCGCAGCCTTGACGCTGGCCGCATACGACAAGTATTCCCTCCAGAGCTCTCCGCTTCCCGGGTGTCGGTTGACGCCACGTTCGAATATGGCAAGGGTGCGGCCCTGGCCAGCGTGGGCGGAGTTGAGATGGCGGATCTTGAGACGCTTGCAGCGTTTGTTGCGGAGAGCCTCGAGAGACTGTTCCCATTGTGCGTAGTTAGACCAGTCGGTGGCCTTGTTCCCCGGCGAGAGGACCTTGTGCTCGAAATCATTGCGCTTCTGGACAATAGTGCGAATCTCATCCTGGAGAGAGTCTGTTAGTAGCTGTTGAGGCACCCGACCGCGGCGGGAGCTGGGGAGGGTGAAGATTAACGTACCTTGGAGAAAATGTCCTTTTCCTCCCATTCCCGCAGTTGCGGCACTGCACGTTCTAGATAGAATCTAGCCTTCTCTGCGACGCCTGCCATGTTGATGGTTTGCTGGCTATTTTTCTCTTGAAGTGATGTTGCGAAAAGTCTTGTTGCCCCACAGATCCAAAGCGTTGTGGGTAGTAGTGTTTTCTCGGTGTCGGGCAGTCGAGATGAAGTTTTCTTTGGCTTCGAGCGATACGCGAGGCTGGCAAACTTTTTTTTTGTTTTTAGCGGGGCCCCTCGTTCAGCCTTGTCACGTAGGTTCAAGGTTGGAGGGCAGTGACGAACAGTTTACGTGGAGGCAGCAAGTGGAGCACTGGAGGCCAGTGGAGGGTAAAAACTGAACAAGGGCCAGCAATGGCAGGTGCTCCTCCATCCTCCAGCTCCGTAGCTGCCGAAAAAAGGTTGCGCAAGTGGCACAACCCGCCCACGGCGCAAGCGCTAGGACCAAGTTCGAATCCCTGTTGTTTGTTGGGTCCCACACTTGGCACAATCACATCGCCAGAGCGTAACGTGAAAGCTCCGAGGTCCGTCTCTTGTCCGAGAATCTCACCACTCCCACTTGTCCTTCTAACCTCTCTCCTCATCTGCCTCATTATTTGCTGCCGGATCTCCCGGACGGGGTTGTAGAGTGTTTGTTCTCTCGTTTTTTCTGTCGAAATGGCGCCTACTTACAAAGACAAAGACACTGGCGTCCTTCTCAGCTTCAACGGCCGTTGGGTTACCCACGCGCACACGACTCTGGGCTACAGTAAGTCGCTGTCGCCTTTTGTCGCATTCCCCCGTTCACGACACCCTCGTTGTCGCTGAAGTCCCTGGGCCTCAATGGAAGCTGACAGGTCTGGTTCTAGCTGCTTTTCTGAGTGCTCTGGTCGTTGGCATCTCGCTGCACTACCACAAGATCGTCAAGAACGAGTTCTACGGCTACCCGCAAGAATGGTTCCCCTCAGTCTCCGCCACCATTGGCGACCGATACCCTGAGCGAGCCTTCTTCCAGTTCTTCATTGCTGTGACATCGGGTGCGAAGGCCATCTCCGCGCTGCCAATGCTTCGTTTCTAACCAAACCAGGTCCTCGATTCGCTCTCGTCGGGCTCTGGTATCTCATCACGCAGAGAAATGGCCAGAGGCTCCCCGCATTCGTCGGCGTCATGGGTGCGTTCCGAACCCTGACATGCGCTGGGTGGACGTTCGTTACCTCCACCGACGACCACGATTGGCATGACATACTTATGATTTCATACCTGGTTGCGACGCTACCCTGGACGACCGGATGCATCGCCCTCAGCCCGCCCAATCCTCGCGCCATTAAGTATCGTAAATATCTTGCATCTGCCTTTTTTGGCACCCTGGTCCCCTTGATCTACTTCTTTATTCAACACAAGGTCCATCGGGTCGCAGGAGGTAAGACACTCAACGTGCCCATGTTTTGCCCAAACCCACGCTAACGAGGTGGATCGAATCAGCTTACACGACGTACGCCTTCTTTGAGTGGGCTTTGGTTCTGTTCGATGTTGGATTCGACGCGGTAACAGCGCTCGACTTCGACGCCCTCGAGATTACGGTTCGGGATGTCAAAGGAACGAGCAAGGGGTACGTCCGTTGGCTTCCGAAATAAGGGTTTTTCTTTCTTTACGATACAATCGACGCAAAATATACATGTCATGAAGGAGCCCTGTTCTAAGTCTTCACAGTGAAAATGGATCATCAATTCCAACTACCGTTCTCGAGAGAGAGTAAGTGCACAAGGGAAATCAGCGCTTCGCTATACAGACTCATTAACTCGAGAATCAGGAAGGAAAAGGCCACCGGGGGCATTTATGCTGTTCGCTTCACGTGGGCCCAAGCTCTCGATGTTGCAGCCGATGTGTACCATGGGGTTTGTTTCACCCCTACTAGCCGGTTTCCATCGTTGCTAACCCTGCCTAGTTCGTTTTCTGGTCCATCCTCACCAGCCTTGGGGTTGTGGTGTGGTGTAAGTCGTTATAAGCTTCCTTTGACCGCGGGCTATTTCTAACGGTGCAGCAGTCTTCCCACTCTGGTACATGGGCATCTCGGGCTACGAGATCTTGATCATGACCACCATTACGCCTTCACTTTTGGCCATTAGCTCCGTGCGGTCATTGGTGCTCAACAACCTTCGAATCGTGCACCTATTGTCTCTTGTAGGCATCGCGGCATACCTCGTGGAAGAACCCGTGATTCGCCTCTTCGCTGTGGGCTTAGGCGTGGCCATGGCGTGCCTGGGCTGGGCCGGTACCCTGTACACCGAGTCCGCCCATGACGGACGCCTCGAGACCAAGATTATCGGGTGGATGGTTGGCTTAATCCTGTCGTCCGCCGTCAAGTACGCCTGGTGGACCAACAACCCCATTTGGCCTGTTATGCATGCTGCAAATGGCGGGTGGAATGGAACTGGACTTATTCTTGGTATCCTCGCTACTCTCCGCTTCACTCGAAAAGCGCCTCTGACCATTGGTGTTTACGGCACTCCGAACAAGGGCGCATCGGTATTGCTGACCTCCATTGGTATTGGCGGCCTATTCTTCGGCCTTCACTCTCTCCTCTCGGATACAAGCACCATGATCCTTTGGGTCTGGGAGGGCTATCCGATCCGCGGTCCTTTCACCACCACCCATGGTTGGCTTACTGTAGCTGCCATGTCTGTCGGTCTCTTCGGCGGAATCTGGAGCCCAAACGTTGCGAGCAGCTGGATAATGTTCATCGTTGGGAGCATTGGTGCGGCGACCCTGACTTGCTACAGTCATTGGGCTGGGTACTCTGGCGCCCTAGCCATCGCTGCATATCTGATGGCCTTTTCTGTGCCCATGCTCGCCCACGCGGCAAAGATGAGCCCCGCCAAAACCTTTGGTTTCGGCTTCCTGATCTACAACTTTCTGGTCCTGTTCCACGTGTGGATCGTCGCTTATGCTTTTGTTCCTGGCGGTCAATTAGTCCGCGAACATACTGATTGGGTCATGATTTCCATGATGGCATCCATTGGTGCAGGTGTTTATAGCATCAATACTTCTGACCTTCATAAGCAGGAGTTGAGGCGGCCTCCATCGACCGAGCTGAGGAAGTATTTCGGCGTCACCACTCTCCTCATCAACATCTTCTTCCTCTGTACCGCGTTCAGGCGCTTCCCGACCAACGACTACAAGCCCTACCACGCCGAAGACCGGATCCTTACCGCTGGCATCTGGACCATCCACTTTTCTCTCGATAACGATATGTGGTCTTCTGAGTATCGCATACGTGACCTCATCAAGGAGCTCGAGATCGATGTCATTGGCCTTCTCGAGACCGATAACCAGCGCATCATCATGGGCAACCGTGATACCACCCAATTTTTCGCCGATGATCTCGGCATGTACGTCGACTACGGCCCCGGCCCCAACAAGCATACCTGGGGCGCCGCTCTCCTCTCCAAGTTCCCCATCGTCAAGTCCGAGCACCATCTCCTGCCCAGCCCTGTCGGCGAGCTTGCCCCTTCGATCCACGCCACGCTAGATGTCTACGGACAACTAGTCGACGTTTTTGTCTTCCACTCCGGACAAGAGGAGGACCCCGAGGATCGACGCCTGCAGTCACTATACATGGCTGAACTCATGGGCTCAACGCCTCGTCCTGCAATTTTGCTGAGTTATTTGGTCACTGATCCTCTGGTGGGCAACTACAACACTTACGTGAGCGAGAAGTCGGGCATGCAGGATGTGGACCCATCTGACTGGGACCGCTGGTGCGAGTACATCCTCTACAAGCGCCTGCAGCGCGTGGGCTACGCCCGTATCAGCAGGGGCTCCATCACCGACACCGAACTACAAGTTGCCAAGTTCAGAATTCCCAAGTCGAGTGATGAGATTTCGAGGCTGGAGACTCTGCCTGAGAAGAAGCGCAATTGGCGCGTCGAGGAGAAGGACATCCCAGAAGGCTGGAGGTTCCCGGCGATTTTCTACGGCGAGGGTGTTAGAGATCACCGATACCATGTTTTCGAAGAGCCCAGGTACTACAACAGCGATGCCTAGGTCTCTCATTCTCTTTCTTATATCATGATCGACTCTGTAATGGGATATGGGATATTAATGCGCTGATGGGTTAATGGATCTTTACACTAGAAATGTAGAGTCGCGATGGCTGTGAGCGTTACGTTACCATATACAATACATTCATACGTATTTTGGGTATATACCACGAGATGTTGGACCGCTATTAAACATGATACTCCATACAGAGGAGCACCTCAAAAGTTTAGTCCTAAGAAAAAGGAATAATGCCATTAGCCCTGGGCTAAATATACTGAGTACTTTAGATATTGATGTATTAGCTAAGACCTGCTAAGCTTTTAGCATGCTAAAGGTCCTACTTAAGTGGCCTAATACCCTTAAATATATAGAGGACTTAGCGGATAATTTATTATCGTTAGGCAACGCAGCTTGTATTTTGAGATATCTAATAAGGATTAAGGGATATGGTGTCTCTGGCGTGGGACAGGGCTTTTGAAATGCTCCTCCGTACTTTGTTACTTGTCATGCTCTGGCTCAATTATCTACAAACGTAGCCGGTCCCGAATGACGGCCGGTCCCGAAACACACCGGCAAAGATATGAGTAGAAGACAAAACAACAAAAACAAGATGGTTTTGGCTGCCCTACCCACAGAGAACGAGATCATCATCCCCAGAATCGTCATTACCAAACCCGGCAAAGATGAAGTAAATAAAGGGAGAATAATCAGACCCAAGACAAGACCGACGAGGGGAGGAATCCACCATCGTTCCCGTTTCAACCAACAGCAAAGACCACGCCGAAAGCTGTAACTGCCTCTAGGGAAGCCAACGGGAGACGACACCCAGCCGCCTTCGAGTAGTTTTCGAATCTGTCGGTTGAGCTCGGACTCCGAGAGCACGCTGCTGTCGATTTCTGCATCTTCGAGCTGCTTCTCCATGACGTCGGCAAGTTGAAGGAGGCATTTCCACCCCTGAGCGGTCCCTGGATGCCCGTTCAAGCGCAGGGTGAGGCGGGCCTTGAGCCACATTGTATATATGCCAATCGTCCACATAAGGAGGAGAACTAGCAAGATGATGACTTGGATGAACGAGAAGCCCCATTGGAATTTCTACAGTTGGGCTTGTCAGTGATTCAATTCCAACAAGCGCCCCTCAAGATAGAAACCGACACACGTACCTGGAGGATTGGCTGGCAGCTACCATGGTCCTGAAGCTCTTTGATACCGTATATCTCTCCGGATATAGAGAATGCTGCGTTTTTCTTATCTTGAAAAGGATATCTGCCAGAGCTATCTTTCCAGTCATAGCCGTAGAGTGAGTAGCTCCACTTGGGGAGATAGAACGCCGTTATGTTGAGTGCTGGCGACTTGAGAGTAGTGCCGTTGAACTCTGTCTCCTTCTTTGTGCGGCCATAAAACCCGTACTTCAACGCATCTAAATGAACGGGATGCGTAAGTTGAATGATCACGGAGGGGTGGGGAACCTTATACGGGTAGACGGGACTTACATTGAGAGACATTGGTTTGCATGGCGCAAGAAAATCCAATTGATCCGCCATCGTTGTAGGCATAGGAGTTTCCGGAGCTATTGTAACACATAGTTTCGGGAAGGTATGAATCCTTATCGACACGTGCACCGGAGTCTAGGCATTATATTAGCTATGAGATCATTATCGTAGAGGACCTAACACCACCTACTCTCAGCGAAGGGGACCACAAAGTCATCGTCCAGACCAACCCTGGATCCGTCGTGAATCACATATGCAACTGGCTTTGCTTCTGAGAACTGGAACATGTTGTCGTCATCCAAAGTCACATAGGCCCTATCGGCGGTGGTGTATCCTGTCATCGAACTGGCAAAGGTGGGCGCCGCAAGGATGAAAGCCATTGTCGCGACCATGAAATATGTGGAAATCCTGGAGCTAAGACCACCGCGGATAAAGATGAAGTCCCGTGTTATGAGATAGATGGAGGTTAGGGAGGCTTCCTTCTGGAGAAACACGATGAAGAATGTTGTGTAGGTGGCGGGCTTGGTCGCAATCGAAACTGTGAGATAGTCTGCGAAGACGCGCCATGTGACCCAAGCGAGAACGGTCTGCCCGCCACGGCCGATTACCTCCACAATGTTAGAACAGCGGACGTAATAGTGAGATGAGTGAAGTCGGTACTCACAATATCCCAGATAATGTCAATGACTTTGGCGGCTGCAAAGCTAACCTCGGGGGCACGCAGGGTAATCTGGAAAAACCCTTGCGGCGCCCACCAGTTGTATGTATCGGAAAAAGGACTGAAGTCGCCGTCTGGATGGCACGCATCGGGGTAGGAATCCGAGGAGCGGGTGTGAAGAGAAAGAAAGGCAATGGCGCAGATGAGCCCAGAGAACCAGCAAAGACCCAGAAAGGTAACGCCCGCGTCTCGCCATCCGGTTGTTCTTAAGTCGTTCCAGATGTCCCGACGAGTCTCTTTCAGCTGTTGTGAAACAACCGGTTTTCCCTTGTCGTGTAACGGAGGTTTTGAGGGGGTGGTAGGTGCGATCAGCGATGTCATCTCCATGATGAATTTCTATGTGAGTGTATCGTGGGATTCGCAGTAAGAAGAAGAGTTCTGATTTGTAAGTAGATCTTTGAGCTATATAAATTTATGCAAAAGGGATTTTCCTATCTTCAGATATATGACTCGCTTTGTAAAAACCTGGATCTACCTAGACATACAAACGAGGCTGTGGATGCGCAACGTCACACTCGTCTGTTGTTATCCCAGCAGCCCGACGAACCAGGGCCATCCTTCGTTCCTTCATCGCCCTGTGGCTCTGCAGTGAACCTGCAGCGTTCGTCCGAATCTTCACTAGATAGGCTGGGTGGATGGCCTGAAATACTTACCAGGGTCTTGGGGGTGCCCGAAACGGCCCCCAACAGCCCTAGAACATGGTGATATTGGAAGCACAGGAGCCTGAAGGGAGGGCTGAACAAGAGACAGACTGTGCGATGACTCTCGAGCACCCGTTCAGTGTAGATGCATCGCAATCTTCGCTTGACGTCACAAACTAGGCAGTCACAGTTGCAAGACTCCTCAACCACTAGGCTCGGGTAGGTAGTATTGTGAGTCGTTCGAAGATGGCCGTTTCCTGGATTGGAGGGTTCGAGAGTGCATTTGTGCAAGAACGTTGACATGCGAGCTGCAGAGCCGCAGGGCTCCAGGAATAGACCAACACTGGGTGCTCCGCCACAGCCCTAAGAGTGATCATGTCCAGGTGAAGTCGCCTTATGGCTGTCGTCCAGAGTCAGGTGAAACTACTCGTGGGGGCCGGGTTTGCCGGGTTAATCCCGTCGTGGCTGTGCTTGTCAGTGACATCAGGAGGAGTATTGCTAGGGGGCACAAACAACTTTTGCTGCGTGCCCAATTGGCCTGAAACGAAGTGTGTAGGGTAAACAAGTTGACAAGGGTTCAGGGATCAGTTACTCGAAACAACATTCCAATTATGTATTATGGCCATCAATGTGATGATGGTCACTCATGTGATGTTTGGGTTCATCATCTTGTGCAAATCTGTAATTCATTGAATCGCATCTGTTCAAACGAGCGGTGCATGTAGAATGTTGGACCGTTGTTAGGATGAGTTTGGTTAAGGAGGGTTGCAATGCAAGCATCCCAGTCAAAGCTGAATAAGTGAAGCGTAAACCCGATAAATCCAGCTGCTGACCACCACCAATAAGGGGAGGGCAGCGCTGATTCGCAGCAAGGGCCCGTTTATTCGTAGACAGGTGTGCTCTGCAACAAAGCACGCTTCTGCGGGATCCGGCTTTTGGGAGCCCCACCCCGAACCCGACCCGATCGCCGACTCCAGCCCCACGACAAGCGGCAAGAACCGCACACCGTCGGGAATGACGACAACGGCCAAGCCAAGTGGTGGTCCACCCTGGCAGCCTGGGTGATGATTCCGCGGGGGGCGGGGAAGGGGCCGCACGGCTGAGGCTCGGCCGGGAGCGGCGAGGGGAGGTACAAGAGGGTCAACGAAAGTGCGGAGGTGCGGACTGGTGCGGATGACTGCGGGCTGGTGCGGCATGAGTGCGGATTGCGGAAGTGCAGGGCATATATTACATTACAGGGAGGGGAAGACGAGGCCCGATGGACATCAAATTGAGGACCTAGTCTAATTCCCAGCATCGAAAAGAGAGAGGAGCAAAGGGGGAACAACCGGTCAACAAAGGATGACGACACAACCCGCCGACGAGCCTCTGGGCTGCTATCTCAGGGTTGGCACATGGCCACTACCTTTGGTAGCTCCAGCGTGGAGAGGAAGTCAAAACAGGCAGATGACCATGGGATGAGCCACGGCTGAAGCAAGACCCAGACTGTTTGATGCGACAAAGGAGTTCGAGACCATCTATTCCGTCACTGTGACATTGTCCATTTAATGGTGGTGTAAAGCTGGAACTGAATGCCCTCTACCGACCGGGCCATAAAGCTCACAGCCTCCAGTCCCCTCTCCCAGCTCAAGCTCAACCTCATTCATCAAAGCTCACATAAATATACGGCTATTGCAGCACAACAGCTTCCAACCCTCCAATCACCGCTTCCCGATTTGTCCCCGCCATCTATCCCACCTGCTCGTTTCTCCCATCTCTCCATCTCCATCGCGTCACAATTCCGCCATTTCCAATCCGAACCTAGCCGCCTCGGCATATGGAGCCGCCAACGCCATAATCGATAAGCTTTTTGCCGCAACAAGCCGATTGAGAGCCGTCACGCCCACTGGCCACCGGCGAATAGCCCAGGCCACCGGCGAATATCCCGGGCACCACCGTATAATAGAAAGAGGGAGGGCAGGTGCTTACGCTTTGTGGTCAGAAAGAAACAGGTTTTATTAAGCCTTATCTTCTCTCTCGGCGTCTTGCTGCTCGAAAATTCTCCTTGCTTTCCCCCCCTCCATTTTCTTGTATATCGACTGTCTGGAACGACGACTTTCAACAAGACATGGCGATCGACCTCGGACACTTGTGGGTTTGGCTGGGGTTGTTGGCAGGAGGAGGGCTGCTCTATGTAAGTCTGACCCGCCCGTCCCGGATTTCGGTCATCGTACCCGGAAGAAATGAAGAATTGAGTGTTTGAAGACATCCTGATAGAATACGATCACTGACGGGGACTCCTAGACGGTGGGCATCGTCGTGTATCGCGTCTTCTTCCACCCTCTGGCCAAATATCCTGGCCCTCTCATCGCCAAAATCACCGATGCCTATCAGCTCTACCACGCCTACAAGGGCGACCGACACCTTGAGTTCTGGAGACTGCACCAGAAATATGGTTCGTTTACAACCCGCTCAACCCCGATTTAAGCCAGCACTAACAGCTCTACTCTCTAGGCAAGGTTGTCCGCTTCGGCCCCAACTCGCTCGTCTTCAACTCCAACAAGGCACTAAAGGACATCTACGGCTTCCGCTCCAACGTCCGCAAGGCCGAGTTCTACAATGCATTTGTCCACCCCGCAGCCAACACCCACAACACCCGGGACAAGGAGCTCCACGCCCGGAAGCGCCGCGTCCTGTCCCACGCCTTCTCCGACGGGGCCACGAAGGAGATGCAGCGCTACATCTTGGGTAATGTCCGCACCTTCTGCGAGCAGATTGGCATCGAGGACGGCGGCGCCGAGGCCAAGGGCTGGTCGCAGCCGCGCAACATGAGCGACTGGTGCAATTACCTGGCCATGGATATCCTCGGCGATCTGAGCTTTGGAAAGGCGTTCCACATGCTGGAGAGCCCTGAGAACCGCTTCGCTCTTGGTCTTGTTGAAGCCGCAACAACCCGTCATCTTATCGTAAGTGAAGCTGTAAATGGGGCAAAGGATATAGACTGACTAGCGACAGTGTGGAACAATGCCCGTGGTCGACAGGCTTAAGCTCGACAAGGTCATCTTCCCTGGACTCGCAGCAGGCCGTGCTAGATATATGGCATACAGCAAGGGCCAGCTGACGGAGCGCACCAAGCTGGGCGAGGAAACGGACCGTCGAGACTTCTTCTACTACCTCCTCAAGGCCCGCGACCCCGAGACTGGCCAAGGATTCAGCACCCCTGAGCTCTGGGGAGAGTCAAACTTGCTGTGAGTAACCCCCAGAATAGTCTGAAACTGCGATACTAATGGGATGCGCACCAGTATCATTGCCGGATCAGACACCACCTCCACTGCCATGGCCGCCACACTCTTCTACCTCACCCGCAGCGCTCGTGCCCTGAAGCGAGCCACGGAAGAGATCCGGTCCAAGTTCAACGAAGTCGAGCAGATCAGCCACGGGCCGGTCTTGGGATCCTGCACCTACCTCCGAGCTTGCATCGACGAAGCCATGCGCCTCTCGCCCTCAGTCGGCGGCATCCTCCCCGTGAAGTCCTCCCCGGCGGCATTACGATCGACGGCGAAGTCATTCCCGTAGGAACCGTGGTTGGGGCATCACACTACACCCTCCACCACAA
Organism: Neonectria sp. DH2; assembly: GCA_003934905.1. Classification (NCBI taxonomy): domain Eukaryota; kingdom Fungi; phylum Ascomycota; class Sordariomycetes; order Hypocreales; family Nectriaceae; genus Neonectria; species Neonectria sp. DH2. Next base: position 1,049,769 of record RQWH01000002.1, on the reverse strand, counting down.
CGAGGCCTACTATCCCTCACCGTATGAGTATGTCCCTGAGCGCTGGCTCGTCGGCGTCATGAACCCCCTGACTGGCCGCCCGACCACCGAGGACGAGGTCGCGCTGGCCCAGAGCGCCTTCTGTCCCTTCAGCATCGGCCCGCGAGGCTGCATCGGCAAGGGTCTGGCGTACGTGGAGATGACCAACACGCTGGCGCGGACTATGTATCTCTACGATATGCGGAGGGCGATTGGCATCGAGGATCCCGGCGAGGGCAAGCCGGGCAACGAATGGGGCCGACACCGGACGACGGAGTTCCAGCTGGTTGATACCTTTACGAGCGCCAAGAATGGTGCCATGATTGAGTTCCGCAAGGCGGAGAAGCTGTAAGGAGGGAAAAAGGCAGGCAATATTGTGGGTGAAGGGAGTCTTGAGGCATCAGGGACTTGACTGGAATATCCATGTAACGAACCACTAGGGTGTGTGAATGATGAAACATTTACCGGTAAAAAGGGGAAAATAAATATCGGATTCCTCCATGATATAAAAAGAAGAAAGAAAACAAACGAAGGAATCTGGGGTAGATTCTGCGGCGATGAGGTTGGAGCTGTGAAACTGATGGCGAAGTGAGATGGGGAACTTGCTCGTAGATTACAGTGGGCTCATTACAGCGTCAGCCAGCGATCAGCTTCGCCCCGCCAAGCACCCGACCATTCTGGCCCCCTAAAAACTTAGCCCAACTCCCTGACGAGGCTGGGAAGGCTGACGGTTCTTGCGCGCTGTTGCTTCGATTCTTGCAACTCCGTCATTCATCAATCAACGGTTACCCGACGCGCAATTCTTCTACGACGTCCCTCTTCGAAATGAGCTAGCCCCGAACTCGACGACACCAGAATCTCCTTCGCCAGACCCGGGCCGACGGCCACCCCGCCGCCCGAGATGACGCTCTGTAAATTCTTCCAGCAGGGCAACTGCAGGTTTGGCAGTAGGTAGACCCCGACGACACGAACCTCGCTGTTTGCCTTGGGCAGCGGCATTGCAAGATTTGAGATGCTGACTTGAGTTAGCCAGCTGTCGGTTCGAACACTCCAACGCAGGGAACAACTACAACGATGCCAACCGAAACCAGCCGGCGAATCGCTTTGGAGCCCTCAGCGGAGGCGCACCTGCAGCCCAGACCCCAGCCGGTACGAGTCCCGCAGGACGATCCTCATGCAGTCGAGACATTCCGTTGATGCCCTAGCAGAAAAGTATAACATCACCATGGAAGCTATCGAACGAGACCTGACGGCCGAGGTGCCGAGCTGGATCCTCTCGGCGTATGCTCCGGGACGAGACGCCCCCGAGCAGCTCTTCGGAGGATACCCCCGCGAGCAGAGCTTCGAGGAGCTGCGCCTTCACTTCATGATCGGCAAGGCTGCGGGCAATGAACAGCAGGCAGTACGTACTCCGGGACTGGTTATTTGAAGGAGGCAGACTGCTAACAGCCGGTAGCTGAACGAAGCGCAAGAGCTCTACGCCAACGCGCAGCAGCAGATGCAGAGCGCTCTCCGCAACCCCCGAGAAGCCGTCGAGTTCCTCACCAGCGCCGAGAACAAACATCCCAACCGACTGGATATCTGCAGGGAAGGGACCCAGGGAGCTCCCTTTGGAGAGTTCCTCGTCGGAAAGAGGCCCAAGTCGATTGTGCCTGAGTCGTCGACCCAAGCCTCCAATCCCTTCGCGTCTGGAAACACCGCATCTCCTTTCGGCGGAGGAGCTCCTGCGGCGCAGGCCAGCGCCTTTGGGAAGCCGTCAGCCCTTGGCCAGCAATCCAGCCCGTTCGGCACGAATTCCTTTGCTCAGCAGGCGCCACAACCAACCTCTGGGTTCAGTCAAGCCGCGGCGCAAGGATCATCTCCCTTTGGCCAGCCATCGCAGGCTCCTTCGGCGTTTGGACAGCCCTCGGCTCTGGGTGCGAAACCCAGCCCGTTCGGAGCTCCCTCGCTTGGAGCACCTGCGCAGCCCATCAGCCAAGGAAATGCGTTCGGGCAGCCAAGTCAGCTTGGGCAGAATGCGAGCCCTTTTGGAGCAGCGGCAAACACGAACAATAACACCCTAAGTCCCTTTGCTTCAGCAGCGAACAATAATGTCCCTGCGTCCAACCCGTTTGGAGCACCCTCTGGGCAGAACAACACCCAAGGGGCAAGCCCATTTTCTTCAGACGTCAATACCCAAACCAACAACAATCCGAACCCGTTTGGCCAACCTTCGCAGCCGGCTGCATCTCCCTTCGCGCAGCAAGCACCCCCTGCAGCCTCGAATCCGTTTGCCTCCACTACACAAGGGCCATCTGCCGCGAGCAACCCTTTTGCGCAGGCTCAGCAACAACCGAATGGATTTGCTTCTCAGCAGAACCAGCCGCAGCCGCAGCAGCAACAGCAGCAGCAACAGCAGCAGCAAGCTAGCAACCCCTTCGGCCAGCCGTCCAACGCAGCACCAGTTGCCCAACAACCCCAGCAGCCCGCAGGAACAGCTGGCAACCCTTACCCGCCTGGCAGCAGCAAGCAGCATCCGCCGGTGGAAAGCTACAGTTCCAAGGGCATGGACGGTCGTCTGTCCATGTTCAAGGGCAAACCTATCACATACAAGGGTGGCTATCCCGGGATTCGGGAGTTCAGTGGCACCTGGCGGAGGATCTGGTTCCCCGACGGACCGCCCGGGTACTCCAAGGACACCGAGCTACCCGCGGAGCAGTACGACAGCAAGTCCAAGGCCCAGTGGATGGCATTCACACAGACTGGCACCTTCCAGGACGGTCTTATGCCCGAGCTACCACCCCCGAGAGAATGTACCTTGTGGGACTTCTGAGGAGGGCATGTGTAAACGAGGCAGAAAAGAGGTGGAAGGGGAAAGTCGCGACTGGCGTTTAATATTGAAACTGTTTCATGGGTTGTATGTATTGGCTGGCGTTGAGTACGGTATCATCATACGGAATGTAAGGGACAAGACGTAGCTTCGCAATGCTGAAGCATTTGGGCTAAGAGAACTCGACTGCTATAGAATGAACTATTCAGTCGCCGATGATATGCGCCCAACCATGGCAAGATGACTCTTGAGTTGGCGTGTGATGGATGCTGTGATTATCAAACTATTAATCATTACGACAGTACCGGCATAATCTCTACGTCACTTGACAATGGCACACACGTATTCCGGTTGGAGACCGTTTCTCATTTTTTGAGTTGTCTACCCAAACCGGGTTCTCGCTCACAGCCTGACCATCAGGGGTATCATTCCCGGCCCTGCCATCCACGAAGACCAATCCCTTAAGCGGCAATGGTGACCTCAACCTCGACACCAGCGTCGATGTTGACAATGATCTGCTTGACGACCTCGGTAGGGGCGTTGAGGCTATTCGGCAACGGTTAGTCCAGAGTCTTTCGGCCAGCAGGGCAGCTCGGGGCGCGACGTACTCAATCAGGCGCTTGTGGATGCGCATCTCAAAGGCATCCCAGGTCTTGGAACCCTCACCACAAGGGGTCTTGCGGGTGGTGATCTTGAGGATCTTGGTGGGCAGGCGGACGGGGCCCTTGGCGCGGAGGTCCTTGTTCTTGGCGCGCTCGATGATCTCAGTGCAGACCTTCTCGAGGACCTGGACCTTCTTGGAGGTGAGGGTGATGCGGATCTTGTGGCTCTTCTAAACGGGGGGATTAGTTTTCCGTTCGGGTGGTTTTCTCGAAAATGGCTGGGAAGCGGACGTACGGGGCCATCGCCAAGGTCCTTCTCGGGCTTGTTGTAAGACATAATGGGCAACCTTCAAGACTCGAACGTGTGGAACTGACGTTTCGGCAAAGTGATGAAGGCGGGTTTGGGAGGGGGAAGGGGAACAAGAGAAAAGGTTGCAATTGTCGCGAACTTTTTGGTGGGGGGAGCGAGTTGCGTGTAGGGCTTTGTGTGTGCGTGGCGCTAGTCCGAAAAGGGGATTGGCTTCGTGAGCAAACGACAGAGTACAGGCTGTTTTGATTGGTGGTGGGGTGGCCTTTCTACAGAGGTGCGAGAGCACTGTAATTACTTTATGCAGTGCGTTGCACTGGTGGCATCGGCGACGTGATATTACAGGGAAGGAAATCATGATAAATCTAAAGATACCATGTAATGCTCCAGAGATCATCCTCTGCTATTTACGTATTGTATTTCTTGGGGGTTGTTCTGTTGTGTCAAAGGGAGACCTGTTTTCTCGATACCAATGTACCTTTTAGCTGTCTCTGACGCATGGAGGTACCTTCTGGCCTTTGGCTGCACCCCTCCCTGTCTCTCAGTGAGAGGCTGCCAGTGAGGCTGAGGCACTGGGGCTGACCACCTGCCTGGAGAGGACCAAAAGCATCCACTCCTGATGATTCATCCGGCGATGTCCAAATGTGTTTACTTGGTTTTGATAGAGGCCATGACTTATGACTTATGACTTATAAGACGAGCGAATGCCTTCTGAAACTCTGCTCCATCATCCTAACCCTTTCCGCCTTCTCTTCTCCTTTCCCTTGAAAAGCGAACCCCCCTCGTTTTGAGGGTATATAGCATCGTCGGCCACCCATCACGATGCCCAGCTTACCCCCCCTCGCTCTCTTCCCCAAGGCTGCATGGCGACAACACCTCTCCTCCGCCGAGTGGGATTCCCTGCTCGCCTCCTGGACCGCGCTTTGTCATGCGCTGCTCGCCCTGCCTGACAAGGCCTTCAAGGCCGTCGTTGCAAAGGACGAGTCCGTGGTCGCCTTCCTGGCCTCCTTCGCCGAGGAGACGGCCGACGCCGGCACTGCGCTGTTGGGCTCGCACTCGGCGCTGCTCATGATCGCCGTCTTCCAACTCGCGAACCGCATCCTTACCGCCTCGCCGCCGCAGCAGCAGCTCGTCGGCTTTCCCTTCCTCGCCGACCTGGCCAAGATCTTCCCACGGAGAGTCACCGCGCCGCTCGTCTCCCAGCTATTCCGGCAACACCCGGTCCTCCTTGAATCCTCCCTGACCTCTCTCAAGAAGCTGCTCATCCCCCATCTTGACTCTGGAATCAAGGGCGATCTGAAACTCGTCGAGGCGCAACTCACCCGCCTTAACCATTTGCTCCACGTCTCCCCGGATGCCTGCACCCTCTGTCTCGCAGGCTCCGACTTCTTCGATGGCCTCGTCACCTGCTTCCGCGTCATGAACCCACCCCTGCGGAAAGTCATCGTCACAACCACTTATCTATGCCTAGTCGGCTTGATAGATGCCGAACCTCCAAAATGGTCCATGTTGAGTGACGAGCTGTTTTCCTTGAAATCGGCCGCCGACGCCCACAAGGCCGGACCCCTCAATGTCAACGACTCCCTCGTCCCGGAGCTCCTCACAAACACGCCCTTACTTAAACTGTTGTTGAGAAGGGCGGAGGACTCAGGTGCTGCAACAGAGATTCTAAAGAACCGCATCACAGCGCTAGAAGCTTTCAAGAAGGGAGCCATGGTGCGGCCAAAGAGGCTCGTGAGGAGGAAGGTAGACAAGGGCAAGGGCAAGGGGAAGGAAACCCAAGAACAGGCAGAGGTGGAAATCCACGTCCATCGAATGAGCCAAATCACACAAGTCCAGGATCTCTTTCCTGACCTTGGCGCTGGTTTCGTGGCAAAGTGTCTCGAAGAGTACGGAGACGACGTTGAACAAGTGGTTGCAAACCTGCTGAGCGAGACTCTACCGCCCCGGCTCGCCAACGCAGACCGCACCGAACAGTTGTATGCATTCAACTGTCTAAACCCCTTTTCATACATAAAATCGTTAACTCCTTTTAGATCATTACGTCCTGGACCAAGACGGCACTCGAGTTTGGTGCCTCATCCAACACCACCACTGGTCCCGACTCGACACAACATATTCGATGATGATGAGCTCGACCGTCTAGCAGTCGACGCTTCTAAACTAAGCTTTGGCAAGAACCCCTCGAGAACCGCGGATGACATCCTCAAGGACAAGTCAAACGCTCCCAACAAGGCCGCCATTCTATCTGCTCTTGCCGCTTTTGACTCCGATGACGATGAGCGCGACGATACCTATGACGCCGCCGATGTGGGCGGAACAGTTGATGCCACGAATAACGAGGCAGATGGTGTTAACGATGGCAACGAGGAAGCCCTGTTCCGAGTATACCAGATGGATGTGAAGGTGTTTGATCGCGACGCCACCACCAGAAGAGGCGCCCCGCGAGCAAAGTTGCGGGAAGAAACTGGCATGAGCGATGAGGCTATTGAAGGTTGGGCACTGATGTTGACAAGAAATCCACAACGGAAACGAAGGCTGGAAGCCAAATACGCTTTCAGCGGTCAGCAAGCGCAGCTGGAGCGGACCTCATGGAAGTCCACTCTAGCTGGCTCGGGAGAGAACGATAGCGAGGCCGACGGTAGTTCATCTAGGGGTGGAAGAGGAGGCGGCCCTGGGCGAGGAAGGGGTCGTGGACGCGGCAGGGGAGGCAATGTCGCCGGACCGACTGGTGAGAAAGAGACCGAGGCGGCCAGGCGGAACAAGGAGTCTCACAAGGGCTCCCGAGCAAACCACAACCGTCGCGATGCTCGTGCCAAGAAAATGGCTCGTGGAGGCTTCGCTGGTTGATATCACTCATAAACCCTCTGCCTCTTCTGCCTCTCTGTGCTTGAGTTGGCGGCAAAAATGGATCCTCTCTTCCGCAAACCCTCTGGGGCAGCAACGTCTGTACCATATAGATCACCAGCGTCTATCTCGAGGGCATACGGGCTCTTGATGTCTGCTATGGCCGGTGTGCCGGGACAGAAAGTGCCGTGCAGGCTGAAGGATGAGCCTGTCTCCTCGACACCCACGAAGCGATGGTAGTCCCCTGGCGTAGCTAGTTCCGAGACAGCCTCAATAGAGGTGAGGTCCTGGTCGGCATCGCCCTTTCCCATGATCATGCTCTGCAGTGATATTCGTGAACTCCGTCGGCTGTCCAGGTAGGTTCGCAAGTCGTAGCACTGCCGACACGAAGGATACGGCGGGAAGCAGTCTGCTTCGTCGCGGTGCTGTGGGAGCTGGGGACGTGTCTGCTGTCCACACTTCTCCTGAATGTCGTCAAAGATATCCGAAATTGGAGTAAAGAAGGTGTGCCGCGGCCCAGGTCCCCAGTAACGGTTGCGACCCCAGAGCTGCCCGATGAGTGCGTTGTTGGAGTCGATGACGGCCGCACCGCTGTCACCTTCGATGCCGATTCCTCCACGGATCCATTCCTCTTCGTTATCGCAGGGGTACGGTTCTTCTACGAACCACTCCCTCGTGGCCTTCCGGGTTCCATTTTCTTCGCCACTGACATATGCTGGAATCTCGCAGATTTGACCACGCTGGTGACCTGATGTACGGCCACTAGAGGTAACATAGGCGCCAGGGACGATGGGGGTAGTGGATACGATGGGGGCATCCCTTTGAAGAGTCTGGGTCTCTGAGGGGAACCGGCGAAGTAAGTTGGCGTGAGAGGTGCGGGCAGAAATGAGGGACCAGTCAGTGACGACCAAGGGTTGCTCCTTGTCACACTCCTCCCAATAGGGATCGTGTGTTATCCGGGTCGTCTTAAGATTGAGCCCGGAAGTAACCTCGAGATTGCCAAGCTTGAAGCTATGTTCATGTGCCATAGCATCGTGACCTTCCGCAATGCAGCGCTCCCGGTCCTGGAGAGAGGGATGCTCAACCTCGACCGTTTGCAGATTTTGATATGCATCGAGGAAAGGGTGGAAGTTTCCAAGCCAATAATTGCCACCCCCAACAATAAGACTAGGACCCAGGGTGGCGGTGCTGTTCTCAAAGGTGCCGTTGCCACAGATGCCGATGCTGTCGCCCATACAGGGGCTCTGAAAGAAGTAGGGATTTCGGGGGACGCAGATATCATCCATGTGATCTTTACTCAGGCCCCTAGCCCATGCTGCAATGCGATCAATCTCGCCCAAGGTGAAAACGAAGGACACGATACGGCGGAACTTCTCTGGGAGAAGGTCCTGGATGTGGCGCACAATGATCATCTTTCGAGCGCGGGAGATCTTCTGCCTAGTCATGATGCAAATGCGCTTCATCTGCGGCGTCTTGCCTCTCATGACACTGACTACATGATGGACGCCCGTCCACCTGGGCAAGAACTCGGAGAGAAATGGCAGAATTGCGTGTTCAAATACCAGCGGGAAGCTTGCTGTTTCGATGAGTCTCGACGCCTTACATCGGACCAAGTCGGTCGGACTGTCCGCAGCCCTTGGCGTACCTTTAACGGTCAGTTTCAGACGCATATGGCAGAGTATCTGCAGACTGAGACTCTGCGATACTGCCGCCGTGTCTTGCGTTCCTCGGGTGGAGGAGACACTAAGGTGAACCTACCGGCGTTCTTCTTGGATCTCTTCTCTAGCACGCATCTGAGCTGGTCTTCACACTTCCTCTTGGCTACCTTGACGGAGCAGAACTCTTGGGCAGTGGAAACGTCTGAGCTCTTGGTAGCCCTCCCATGTTCAGCGGGTTCGGGGACCTTGTCCGGCGTTGCATGGGTGCGTTGCATTGAGGCGGGGTTGGTACTGAGAGCCGGTGTAAGTTGCCACTCCTTCATGCCACCCTCGGTCTTGTGGACGATCGTAATGTGCGACTGCAAGACGCGAATGCTTTGTAGTGAATTTTCTGTACAGCCTGGGAAGGGACAGACGAGGAGGTGCTCTGCCTGAACGTGCCAGATCAGGCCTTCGCGAGAGGCGAAGCTAGGCTGATCACAGCCGGCCCAGTTGCACGAGAAGGTGTGAACAGACTCGACGTGTGATTTCAAGTCGTCTTCGGTAGTGAATGTCTTTTGGCATTGAGGACCGAGACAGAGTAAGGGCTCGGAGGAGTCGTCAGTGGTGTCGGTCTGTCTGCGGCGAGCCAAGGGGCTCGGGCCTCGGGACCAGGTGCTCCGGGCCGTCAGTGTGTCACTCCTGTCGGTCTGGACGGGAGAGAGCAGTGAACCGGCCGACGAAGAGGTTTGGGTCTCGCAGCTAATGGTGCTCAGGGCTCTCGTGGGAGCCATACGATAGCCATAAGTTGCGGGCGAGTCAGGCTCCAAGTCGCTGAGGGTCAACTCGGGGTGGGACTGGGCAGAGCGGACGCGTTGCAGTAAGGCGGCTCGAAGCTAAAGTCGCAGGCAGCGGGCTGAAAAAGCGCATGGTTCGTGCTGTCTTGCTTGAACGAGGCGTCCATCCACCACATGGGCACCGGGATCGGTACGGACACGGGTGTTGACGTGGGCGGTGACGGGAGAGGGAACGGCAACGGCAACGTGCTCCGGGTAGTGGGGCCGTTGCCGTGGTTAGGCGCCGGGACCATGAATCGCCGACGCGGCATTGCTGAGTGAGGAATGAGGACTGAGGACTGAGGAATTGAAGATTTTTAGTGGCGAGGCAGTGAAAAGTGAAAGTCGACGGATGCCAGGTCGAAGAGACAAAGGGATTAAACCGAATCTGACCTATGAAACAGAATCGGGCTTGGAAAACGACAGGTACGGGTGAGCACGTTTTGTACCGCAGCAGGCAGCACCGCTGCACAGTGCATCTCTGGCGCGGTTGCCTCACGCCAGGCGGCCTCCGAGAATGCGGACCACTTCACCTCCGAATCTCAGAAAATTGGCCCCCAACTCGACCATCCAAGCCATTGTACGGAGGAACACCTTAAGAGTTTAGTCCTATGAATGAGGAACTATGCCATTAGCCCTGGGTTAAATACACTAAGTACTTTATATATTTATCTATTAGCTAAGGCCTGCTAAGCTTTTAGTATACTAAAGGCCCTAACTGGTCTAATACCCCTGAATATATAGAGAACTCAGCAGATAACTTCTTATTGTCAGGCAATACAGCTTGTATTTTGAGGTATCTGATAAGGATTAAGGGAGGTGGTGTTTCTAGTATAACTTCTGTTGCATGTGATGAGCCATAAAATAATCAAGCACAGTATCACTAGGACCGGGAACATCTCGCACAGTGCGTTTGGTCGTTGTTGCCTGGGGATGGGTGTCCGCCAACTCCAACGCTTGGCCGTCTATGGCCTTGTTCCATGGTTCATCTTACGACTACAGTCCTAGATTATTCGTCACCTGTATTTCCTCATTATTAACTACCTACTTACCCAGTCGACTTGACGAATCAAAATGACATGATACCACGACACTAGTCACCAGACAATTGCTGACTGCTTCTCACCCACGTCCCAATTGGGGCAGCTGAAGCCTCCAGACCTGAGCCAACCCCTCCCCCGCTCCTCACTCTTCGCAACTCTTTAATCTCTACCAACAGCTCTTCTTCAAAGTCGTATTCCGGGCGTGACTATTCACATAATCACTCACGAAAGGGAACTTTTCACATCTTCATTCTTCTATACAACCACGCATCGCAGTTATCCATGGCCCCTCTCTCATACAAACGGCTTCCCGAGGACCGCATCCGCCTGTTCAAGTTGCGCCCTGGACATTGGGACGATGATCTCGAGGTCGAACTCTTCGAAGCGGACCAGTCCTTTCGCTACATTGCACTATCCTATACGTGGGGTAGTCCAATAGCTCGCAAGGAGGTCGTTGTCAACGGAACCGTCAAGGGCATTACCACCAACCTCGATCTGGCTCTGCGCACCATCCGGTTACCAGATTTCCCGCTCACTCTCTGGGTCGACGCTCTGTGCATCAACCAGGATGACGTCGATGACAAGAGCCAGCAGGTCAATCTCATGCATCACATCTTCAGCTGGGCAGTTGAGGTTCGCGCCTATGTCGGCGACTCCCTAGACCGGAGCCAGAGCAATTATGATTCTCGACTCAAGAGACTTGCTGCTGCAAGTGCCTTTCGATTTCCTGAGGATGACGAAAGCGCTTGGGAGCATATCCATACCGCTCTTTCACTTCTCGAGCTTAAAGGCCAGGCGCACCTCACACCACATGAGACATGCCTGTGCATGTTTGGTCTTCTACGAGCACTCTCGTCCCAATACCTGCATTCCAAGCTTAAGGACATGCCGCTGTTCTCGGGAAAGAAACAGAGAGAATGGAGCCGAATCTACGCTTTCTCTTTGAACGGATACGCGCCTTTGTCGTCGCTCCTTGGTGGGATCGCATGTGGATCACGCAAGAGGTTGGAGTCGCTCACGATCTTCAGATCACATACGGGAAAGTCACCGTGCCCTTCCAGCTGCTATCTAACGTTGCCAAAGAACTCGCATCACGCCCGTTCAAGCTATCACCACATGGAAGTGAGCATACAAAGGTGCTTGACCTTTTGGTCACCAAGGTCAAGAAAGTATCAGAGCTGCGACGCCTTCAGCAGTACGAATCCGTCGCAGAGATGCGAGACCTAGAGTACTTCCAACGATCCCTCGGTAGCCCCCTTCTTTGGTTACTGAGAACATTCCGCCATCGGCACTCCTCGGAGCCTAGGGACAAAATATACGCCCTCTCCCAGCTTCTCGAGAACCTTGGGACTTCACCTCACACTGTTCTAAAGACAAACTATGCTACTTCGGTCGCCGATCTATTCTGCAGCGTTACTATCCGGATGATTCACGAAACTGGTATCTTTTGGATCACATCTGCGGACCTAGCCGCCAAGTCGCGAGACAACCTTCCTTCATGGGTGCCGAACTGGGCTGATGGCTTCGCTACCCCTGACCCTAATAACATTGCCTGGAAGATTCGACTATGCCACAATGCCTCCGACTTGAGTTTCACAGTCCAGAACTCAGACTCAACCCCTCAAGAAATTAGCCCTTCCGATTATTATCACAAACTGGCCAAGGACGTTGCCTCCTCAACTTGGAAGAGGCTGAAGGGAGCCTCCTATAAGCACGAGGAAGAATTTCCACATAGCGTTAATCCCGCCCACAAGTCTTTTATATACAGCAGGTTCGTCCATCTTGACTATGACAACACCGAGGCTCGCCGAATATATTACGAATATCATGAGCCTCCAACCCGAGATTTCACGAAGATTGAGAATTGCCTCAAAGTACCTGCGCAGTACTGCACCAAGATCCACCACGTCTCCGAGCCTATCGCCCCAGACTTGTCGAACCTTCCCAAAATCATCGACGATCTCAAGGTCACTAAGAAAAAGATATTTCCCAACGATTGGGATTACGATGTACTTGGAGGCCGCCTGGATGTCATAGGGGGGGTCCTTTGCTTCGGCGTGGTCATGGAACAGAGCAGAGACCTTCGCGCGCAAGGAGCCTGGGATGACCCTAACCTGGCTATCCTAGTCCACCTTCTTATTACCCGTGACAAAGACCGACTTCACACATCAAACGACTACAACCGCCACTACCGCGACAAATACACGTCGGAGATCATGGGCCGCTGTGCTCATTGCTCCGTGTCAACCGACCGCCCATGTCAGGACTGCACAGATGAGGGGATGGCGAAACCTATACCACTCGCGGACGTCGCGTGGAAGGACAAAAAGATCCAGGAGGTTCACCGCACAGCATTGCAGACAGGCCCTGGCAACTGCATTCTCCTTACCAGGGAAGGGACACTGGTACTTGGCCCACCGCAGACACAAGTCGGTGATAGGATCTATATTTTGAGTGGAGGCCTCTGTCCGCACATAGTAAGACGGGATGAAACCCCAAAATTCCTGGGCCATCTGGCATTCAAGCTCATAGGGGATTGTTACTTACACGGAGCCCCTGACTGGGACACTGACAAGCTAGAGACCATTGCTTTGGTTTGATCTTGTTAAGGACTGGTGGCCTGAGGCCACCTTGTGCCTGATAGCCCTACCGGCCTCTGCACCTAGAATAGCCTCAATCTGATCAATTAGTTGAGTCGACAGGCTTTGAGCCCTCCCACAAAAACAGCTAAGGTCACTTACTGCCGATTCTAATCCAAGTTAAGTCATATCAGGCAGAGGGAACTTTACGTAGCACGGGTCTTGGTTCAACATCAACTTCTGCACACAATCGAGGAACGCTGATGTGGATGCGTACGCAGTCAATTCTAGTGCAACAACAGAGTGGTATCTCAAACTATCCAAAAACACAAACGCAACATTCTTCGCTTCCTTTTTGCCCTCTTAGAAATTACCATTCCAGCCGGTCGTCAGAGACGAGCTTGACATCAAAGCGCTCCTCGCCCTTCCAGACCTTGCTCGCTGAGTTACACCTCGCAACAATAGTCCTTAAGTCACTGACCATGCCACCGGGACCACTGGCAAACACCGTCGTCGGGCCCCGGACCGTGCCGGCCACAAACCCGTTGACCAGCTTGGCCAAGTTCGGGTGTCGGTCCTCATCGGCCTCTCCGTGGCCGATCTTGACCACTGGCACATCGGTGCCGCAGTCGCATCCAGCCTCCGAGTCTGATGACGAAGAGGCGACCTGCTTCATATTCGCACTGGCCTCGTCCTTCTCGAGCACTGGAGGGGTGTTGCCGGCGTCTCGCGTGGCGTAAATGCGGATCTTCAGGTTCAGGGCCTTTTGAGCCATACGCAGGAGGTCCATCTCTTCTCGGACCCATTCGGCATTGTCGGCGTGGCGGATGGCCCAGATGAGCTCCACCTTGCGGTCTCGGGAGACGGGCGATCGGGCAAGCTTCAGGAGAACCGGGAGCACGTATGTGATGCCAGTGCCTCCAGCCACGCAGATAATGTTGGTGTCCAGGCCGACGTTGTCCATGATGCTCTCTCCGTATGCACCAGTGAGAATAACAGAGGTAGCCGTATCTCCTCCTGAGGTTTTGGCCTTGTTCGCTGCTAGCTCAGTCATTTTCTTGGTCTCTCCATTCTTTGCTCGCAGAATGTACGAGTGCTTCACGACGCCCTTTTCCACAATCGGCACATTTAAGGGAGTAAAGGGGTGGGATTGCCAGATGCTGCTCTCGGTAAAGCAGAGATAGTAGTGCTGGCCGATCGCCCAGGGGTCCTGGTTGTTTTCGAGATCAAGACGGATGACATCGCCATGCTCCGAATCTGGAAAGCGAGTGATGATAGCATGCGCCGCCCGGAAGCCCATGTTACCGGATGGTAGGTGGTGATAGTGGAGGTAGGCGGTTCTGAGGAAGCGGAAACCGCGGTCGACAAACCAGAACAGCAGGGAGGGCAGGAGAAAACACTTGAGCTGCTTCCAGTGGCCCCAGCAGGCGCCGATGTAGACCATGGCCAGGATATAATGAGCCTTGCGGAAGAATTCATAGCCCGTCTTTCGAATAGCCCAGGGCGTGCTGAGAATGACCAGAATCGTCAACAGGAGCATGGCCACGATCCCCCAGACCATGTAAGTCTGTTTGATCCACTCCACGGCGACAGTGGGCTGGGGCTGGTACAGTTTGATCTCGACAACACACCAGGCGATGGTGTGAAGACTGCTTTGGGCGAAGATGACGTAGCCCAGCCACCGGTGGAGGAAGTTGAAGCTCTGATACGGGACGCCGGTGATGAGGGAGAGGATGGACTCTCGGCTGGCCAGCATTATGGACAAGGGCGTCAGGGCGTACGCCAGCACGCCAATACGGTCGGACCAGGGGCCGAGGGTTGAACGAGTGTTGTATGCGCCGGGCGTGGCCTTGACAGGCGTGACCCATTTGCGGTAACTAAGTCCGACAAAGCTCCAGATGGTCAAGTAACCCACCAGGGAGACGAGAATCACGACCTGGAAACGAGTGGTGCGTCCAAAGATGGCGCGGACGGAGTCGGGGAGGAAGTACTGGCGCGAGGCGGCGCTGATGGTGCGACGGACCTTGGTCAGGCCGGCCTTGGGGCTGAGCTCGGGGGAGATGGGCGGGGACGACGGCCGGCCGACGTGCCGGGAGACGGCCCAGAGGAAGAAGATGGCGAGGAGGGTGGCCCAGAGGATACCCGAGTAGAGCATGCTGAGGTCGTGGGCGTAGTAGACGAGGTCGAGGTATTCACATGAGCCTTTGTCGTTGGTGCAGGGCAGGGCTCGGTCTGCGTAGCCCCAGTGCGGCTCGAGGGTGGTGGCCTCGCTCATGTTCTGGATGTGGCGAGCATCCAGCTCGTGAAGGGACGCCATGGCGAGAGAGGTGTTGGTGGTGTGTGCCGTGGGAGGAGGCAAACAAGAATGTGATGATGTTTATGACAGCGAGAAGAGAGGGTAGTCGCAGTAGTTGATTATCACCCTCGCACTTACACGCGTGACGCAACCTCACATATACGCCAGAACAGCGATGCAGGAGAAGCAATGATGGACAAACCCGTGCTCACCAACGGAAGTGATGCCATAGAAATAAGACGGCCGCGAGTGGTCCCCCCACTGACCATTGATGGCGGGATCTCGCCATTGCTGCCCGTCGACCGGCGCCGGCGGTTTGGGACGGGGACCAGGCCGGATCGGGGATGAGTTTCCTGCAATACTTGCTCACAGTCTCCACGTCTGAATCAAGCGACGTCGTAACGAGGCGACACTGATGAGACGAGGGCCCGACAAATGGAGCGAGGGCCGAGTCAGGATGAACCGTGATGAAGTGTCCCAAGACTCGCAACTGGGCTCCGAATGGCTGCAAATGGCTCCAACTGGTCCCAGCCGGCTCCAAACCTACAATTCCCGACCCCGGTTGAGCAGGAATGAGCATGTTTTCCCGGGGTCCGTCAGTGGGGCCGTCGATTCTCAGATCCACCGGCTCCGCTCGCCAACTCTCGGCGCTGCGACAGTGCGACGACTCGGCCGGGTTCTCCAGCTCTCATGAGCAGAATATTATTAAAAACCAACGCTGAGAGCTTGATTATTAAAAACCGGCAGTTGCTCCGTGGTCACAATAAACTCGGTGGCGGCCGCCTCATCCTCCTTTCTTTGCTTTTGCTCCCGCCCCCTGCTCCCTCCCCCCTCCCCCGGTGTGCTAATTCCTAGTGGAAGCAACTCTATTCTTCTCACTATATTGCACTTGATAACTACCTCAAACCCGTCCGTCTTGGCCCTATCGACTAGTCGGGCATTTTGGTGGATCTTCCGCGACGATCCCACGGTTTCCTCGCTCACCCCCACTCTACCGAATAGGGACATAGACCGACAACCTGCTCAGGACCTATAAACCCACTCACCCACATCGCATTGAACCATCTGCCAAGTGGTGCGAGTTCTAGACAATTCACGTGCGGCTTCATAAGGCGACCTACCTAACTTGCTGCTTCTCGAGGGATTTAAACTTGAGCTGCTCTGTTGTTTTTGGCCAATTTACTCAACACCTAAACGACACATACGATACACGCCATCACTCCGCCAAGATGGATATGAGCAGCCACAGCACCGCTGACTGCAAAGTCACCGTACGTCTCCCAAGCCAGAGGCCTTCAATACTCACGAAATGTCATGGCTGACTCAATGTAGATGCTTTGGAACTGGTACACTATCGACGCCTGCTTCCTTACCTCTTCATGGCAGATCCAGAACCAGGGCATGATGGCGGCCACCTGCATCGGCGTTATGCTGCTCGTCATCCTCGTCGAGTTCTTCCGCCGCATGGGAAAGGAGTACGACAACCTTCTGCACCGCCAGTTCGAACGCCAGGCCACCACCCACAGCGTCGCCCTCGCCGCCCAGGGCTGCACCGGCGCCGTCATCCCCACGCGCCAGACCATCACCTTCCGGGCGACGCCTCTGCAGCAGCTGGTCCGAGCCGTTATTCACGCGCTGACGTTTGGCGGCGCGTACATTATCATGCTGCTCGCCATGTATTTCAACGGATACGTCATTATCTGCATCTTCATCGGCAGCGGCCTGGGCAAGTTTCTGTGCGATTGGCTGGTGGTCCGGATTGACCTCGAGGGGCTCGACGACGGGGGCCACAACAAGTCCAAAGGCATTGAGGAGACGACGGTTTGCTGCGGCTGAATAGCCTGTTCTGATAGGACTTTTTATTATCTATCTTACTTGACGACGGGATGCTGCCAGCGGCGTTCTGTTTTTGTTGGATTTTTGTTTTGGTGATACCCTTGAGCGAAGAACACTTTGAGACGGCCTCCATATGGGAGAAAGACATCTTGATCCCCTGAGATCTGGATTTGAAGTGATGGTCTTTTAGTAATTAGAAAGCAATAGCGAGCATGTGGGGTGAACTCGGTATTGCATGAAACAAGCAAAAAGCCCAGAAAATGGTTGAATTCGTCAAACTCAGTATCATCACGAACGTCCTGCGCTGCTTAACTCGTTCCGGTTGTTCCTGTTCTCAAACCCTCTGGATTTATATCATCCTCTAAAGGATCATTGGGGAAGGCATGAAAACCCGTAGATGCAAGCATGATCAAATGTGGCGTAGATCGGATCATCAATGACCTCAGGGAGGGTGCACGCAGAATAGAAATCACCAAAACAATAGACTTAAACCGACTCATCTCCAGGAAGAGCAGTTACTATAGCTCTCGGAATTATCAATGCAATCGGAACCATGGATACGCATCCACTAGCTCGGCCTTCCAAATACTACTCTCTGAGTAACCCACTCAAACTCCGAGCCTCCCCCACAGAGCAACCTCCTTAGTGCAGCTCGGGTCCGATCTTAGATCTTAGCTCACGCGCAAGATTCGGGCCCGGCACATGTCAGGTTCGTAAATGGTGAGCGATGTGATTGGAGAGCTAATGCGAACTCATCCGCCAAGGAAGCGTTGCTGTGAAGTACAGTAGGTAGTGGCGGCGGAGCAGGCTGCATGACAAACTTGCTCATACTCGCTCGCTGGCCTTCATCCTCCAAATATCATGGGGGAAATAACATTTTCTATGTGAATACAAGTGATTTCAGGAGACTCAACATGGCAGATTACTTGGCTTAAGGGGCACACGATGGATGACATCTCCAGATTACCAGGCCCGTGTCTGGCGTTGATTTCTGCAGAATAACGTGTTTGGGTCCAAACATGGGACTACATCGTCTACCTGCATTAAAAAACGAACACAACAACAATATGCTCAATTACGCTCTAACACCCCTTATGAGGCGAGGTGGTTGTTTCAAGCCTGTCCTCGCTATTATCAGCGCGGCCACGCCATCTATCAACCGAGCGCCGCCAGGATCGCACGAGCATCGGGCCAGGATCACCTTTAAGTGTCATGACCCTCTCAGAGCCGAGCTGAAAGAAAGACTACACCTTTCCGCGTTGCTTCCTTCTTTTATCTAAAAATCTCAGTTCTTTCTTAGCGCATCATCATCATTTCCATCCTTTTCTTCTTCGTCTTCTTCGTCTTCTTCACACACACATATTCGCCATGTCGTCCTACTCAAGTTCATGTTCGAGCTCGTTCTCACCTTCATCCACCTCAAGCTCTCCTCTACTCTTCCATCATGCCGAAGCCGATGGCGATAAGATGGAGTGTGAGCTGGATATTGTCAAGACTTGGTTCTCGGTTCTAAGCGACTCGGAGCGGACAGCAGCGTTGTCCTCTATCGCGGAACTGCCATGCCTCCGGGAAATAGAGCCCATGATTCAGACGCTGAAGGAGCGCAAGCGAGATCTGTGGCGACGGCAAGAGGACCTTGTCATCATGCCGGCCAACAAGATGAAATGGGTCATGCCCGTCTTTCCTCACAACTCCCAGGACCCGAAGTGGGTGGCCAAATGGCTGAGGGCGCTGAGGCTGCACAAGTACGAGAAGTGTCTGATGGGATTATCGCCGGAACAAGTTTCGCGACTGAGTGATGAAGAGCTGCAGGAGCTCGGCGTGGACACGGTTGGTGCCAGAGGGAAGCTTCTTCGAGTGAGTCTTTACATTGCGCCTGGTGCAGAGCACCGTCGGAATCGTGATCTTGCAATATCTCTAACCTCGGACAGGCCATCCACAACGGTTGAACGTCTCGACAGCGACACAGGATACAAAAACGACGAATGAGGAAAACACGGAGTCACAATCATATGCATTTGCTCTCTTCGAGCAGGACGGCGCAGGCGTCTCCCTTTCAACTAGCGGGCGTCACTGGATCTGGGGGGCTCAGGATTACTGACCTAGCCCCTACAAGCAGAATGGCAAGGTCGGCAAGATTGCTGCTGGGGGATGTGATAACATAACACGAGGATCGTGTGGTTATGGTAATTGGAGGGCTTTGGGTTGGCGGAGGAGACACGGAGCTACTCCCCATCGGGAACTACAACCCAACGTTATGCCTAGACTACAAGGCTAGATGTTCTTCCTATCCGGCGACCTGGGTACCTTGCAGGGCGGGCAACTGGCAGCTGGACATTTAAGGTCCGAGACATGACGTCGAATGACAGTCCTGAAGCAGTCTTGGAGTTGCCTGGCTGGTATTTTTAGCCGGTTCATGGATGACTCTCCAAGGTACCTTAGTGTACATAGAGAATAGGTACTTTGATAGGGCATCCATACCAGAGATAGCAGCCCACCTGATGCATCATGGTGGTTTCCATAGCACCAGTTTCTGATTAAATACTTGGAGATTATTTCTCAACTACCGATGCCTTGTTGGGCTTAACCCGAGCCAGCTAACTTAAGAGGCTACAGTCAAGACCTAGTACTTCAAACAACGAATTAATTGCGGAGGTGACATTGGACAAACAGGCTGTGACACCTGGCATGTGCACAGGGCGGGCCGCCCACAGTGGGTGACGACTGACCAACAACCCCAGTATTAGCGCTCCCACGCCGAACAAGGCCGGTTTCACTCCCGCCTTTCACGGCTTCAACCAGCAAGGATCATGATGGCTGCCGCGTCGCCCAAGATCACCCCAAAGCGCAAGCGCGGCGAGGAGCTGTGGCTATCGCCCATCAAGTTCTCCTTCGTGCCCCCGACCGCCTCGACCGACGACGACGGCAGCAACAGCCCGCGGTCCTCCGTCGCCCGCAAGTTCCGCGGCCTCGCTCTGGAAAGTGGGGGCGGGGCAGCCAGCGACGACAGTGATGCTATCGAGTCCCTCAGGAAGCGCCCGAGACCGGACGATGTGATGCTCGATGCTCCGCAGCTCGATGCTCCGCAGCCCAAAGATGACCCCAAAGATGCTCCCGACTTGGATATCAAGCCCGTCCTCCCGCTGCCGCTCTCGCTCTTGCTCTCGCCGCACCAAGCGCAAGAGGACCCCCCCATCGAGCCGGCCGGGCTGCCGAACCCTGGCGGCGGCCTCAACCGCGCATACCCGTCCATCAACCGCTTAGCCGACTCCAAGTCGCGAGTCAAGAAGAGGACCGGCTCGCCTCCGCTGCGCTTAAGAAGGATGCCCAGACGGCCCGACGACGAGAGAGACGCCGCCGAGGCCGACATTGTCGACCCGGTAAGAGCTGCTCTGACATGGCACGAGGACGAGATCACCGTGTACGACCCCGAAGACGAAGACGACGACGGCACCGGCATCAACGGCATCGGGTTCAAGCCGACTCCTGCCCTCGCTCAGGCTAGGGCCATGAAGAGAAGACAGCAAATGGCCGAATATCGCAAGCGGGAAGAGAGCGACGCCAGAGCCAAGCGCAGCCAACGACGCCGTGCCGCGCCAGAGATCACCGGCCGATCGGGAGAGGAGTCTCCATCAAGGAAGGTCAGGTTCATGGATGCCGAAGCCCAGAACATTGCTATTACAACAGGATGATACCATGCGGGTGTTCTGGAAGGACTGGGGTTGGGCGGCAAGCTCGGATTTTGGCGTTTCATTTCTTTTCATTTTGTGCTTCTTTCTTTAACGACAGCGGCCGCATCGGCTTGTATCTGGTCATCCTTGGTCGGAACGCTTCTACGGGTTATTGGTGTTACTTGGACGGGAACTACAGACGTTGACTCATGATTCTTCACTCCCCTTTATACCCAATTTTTGAAAGAACTCTTGGCCCTCGCCTCTTTATCGATGGAATTTAACGTCTTTAAACCACAAAGCCCCTAAACTTCTTTCTATCCTGTGAACCTTACTCTACTGTACAGGCGGGTCTGCTCGTTTCCACGGCCGTGGTCCGGTGGATGTCACACGTACTCATACACGGTGATACAAGATGGACCCCCTCAGGCTCACCAGAACCTGTACCAGGGCTTCTCCGCGGCCTTGCGCTCGGCCTCTAGCCGTAGATGCTCCCTCTTGGCGTCCATCAGCTTCTTCGCCTGTTCTTTCCGGGTTTCCGACACCACCTCGATCTGTCGCTTCATCAGTCGGCGCTCGACCCGTCGTAGGTACTGGCAGTATTCGTAGGATGCCACGCTTCCGATGACGAAGATTCCGACAGCCCAGTTTGCGGCCTTGGCGGCGTTTCCTGGGAATCGTCAGTGTGCCTGTGTGGGAGGATCGCGGGGCAGGACCTGGCGCCTCTCACCTTGGACCACAAACTTCAATCCTCCCAGACCAGCGCCGGAGGCAATTCCCGTAAGGAACCCCTGGCGGGCGCAGGGCGTGTTCGGTAGGTTTGTGAAGTCATCCTTCTTGATCATGCCCACGGCTTCTGTGATTGTCGGCCGGTCATTGGGCTTCTGCGCTCCGTTCTCGGTAGGTGCTTCGTTCTGTTCGACCGGCTTGGACCAGACGTGCAGAGTCTTGTCGCCCGGCTGCACCTGCGGTTGCGGCTGTCCATCCTCCTGTGTTGGAGCCATTTCTGGCTACCTCTGCGTCGCAATTGGTATCATGAAAGGCGGCCGAGGTTGTTGCAGGGCCAGCTCGAATATCGGCCGACCGATGATGATTACACTGAAAATGGCGTTGGTCAGTCTCGGCCCCGAATGGTCCGTGCGTTGCGGACTGTCGTCCGCTGTCCGCAATGCAATGACAATCAAAATTCCATTAAACTAATAGTGGGGCAGGAGCGAGCGTGTCGCGCTTGACCTGGACGCGTCGATACGCGTCTTCCCAATCTACCAATCTGGGTCAAGGCTTTTGAGGCCAGGCCCTTTCTTACTGGCGTCGCTTTCGCAGACACTCCGCTGCACACGAAATCCATTGTTGACCTTCATCCTTGCTCAATTCGACGGCGATCTTTACCTTCAGTCTAGGAACTCATTGTGCTGTGTCTGGTTCTTCTCATGACGGCTGCCGTGTCCCTTCGAGTGTCCCGGGCACAATAACTCGAAACCCGCTACGACCTTGTGATTATCCCATCCCCCGTCCACCTCCCGTCGCAGGAGAGATTCCCCCCACGATGTCCAACACGAGCCTCCGCCGCCCGCAAAAGGGCTTCCGCCGCGGTGGCAAGTCCGCCTACCATGGTAATAACCGAACTCGCACATTCGCCGCCTCCTCTCGGGCAGAGGGCACCTCGGCAGACGAAAAATGGGAGCGCAGTCGGTTGGCGCACACCATCGACGAGAACATGGGCTTCGCCCGGTACGACAGCGGCAAAAAGAAGGAAGGCTGGCTTGTCAACGTCCAGCCCACATCGATCGAGGACGAAAGGATACCCCACGGTCGGGCTGCGCTCGACTGCTACTTCATCGAAGAAGACGGCTCGACATTCAAATCGACGGTGGAATACGACCCTTACTTCTTGATTGCTGTCAAGAAGGGCCACGAGTCCGAGGTGGAGGAATGGGTCAAGAGGGTTCCTGGAGGCGGTGTCATCAAGTCGATTCGTCGAGTTGAGAAGGACGACTTGAACATGCCAAACCACCTGCTCGGTTACCGCCGAACATTCATCGAGCTCCGGTTCGCCAACGTCAACGACCTGCTGGCCGCGAGGAGGGACATCATGCCCATCGCGGAGAAGAACAAGAAGAACATGAATGCAATGGATGCATATGCTGAGGTTGCAACGTAAGTTGGATGCCCACGCCTCAAACTCGCAGGGTCTAATATGCATACACAGCGCCAACAATGGCACGTTTGACCTCTTTGATGATTTACGAGATGATGACCGAAACATGAACAATTCGATTTTGGATGCTAGCGACTTTATTGTCGACATACGGGAGTACGATGTCCCGTACCATGTAAGAGTAATGATAGACTTGGGTGAGCACTCCCTACCAGAATCAACCGGGTTGGTTGCTAACAGAGGTTCTAGATATACGAGCTGGAAAATGGTACTTCGTCGAGGCCAAGCACGGCGTCACAAAGATATACCCCAGCGAGGAAAGGTCACTCCCAGCGGACCCTGTGGTAATGGCGTACGATATCGAGACAAGCAAGCTGCCTCTGAAGTTTCCCGACGCCGCCACCGATCAAATCATGATGATTTCGTACATGATCGACGGCCAGGGCTTCTTAATTACGAACCGCCAAATCATCTCGGAAGACATAGGCGACTTTGAATACACCCCAAAACCCGAATACCCTGGCCCCTTCATGATCTTCAACGAGCCGGACGAGAAGGCTCTTATTGAGAGATTCTTCCTCCACATCAAGGAAGCTCGTCCTACAGTCATCGCGACCTACAACGGTGACTTCTTCGATTGGCCGTTCGTGGAAGCAAGAGCAAGCGTCAACGGCATCGACATGTACCAGGAGATCGGTTGGAAGAAGGACAATGAGGACCAGTACAAGTGCAACTACAGCGTGCACATGGATTGCTTCCACTGGGTCAATCGAGACTCGTACCTGCCCCAGGGTTCTCGAGGCTTGAAGGCTGTCACAGTCGCAAAGCTTGGATACGACCCCGACGAGCTCGACCCTGAGTTGATGACACCCTACGCAATCGAGAGACCGCAGACTCTTGCAGAGTACTCCGTTTCAGATGCAGTCGCCACCTACTACCTGTACATGAAATATGTGCATCCTTTCATCTTCTCTCTCTGTACCATTCTTCCCTTAGGTGGTGACGACGTCCTAAGGAAAGGAACGGGTACACTGTGCGAGATGTTGCTGATGGTGCAAGCATACGAGCGGGAAATTGTGCTGCCAAACAAGTACATCACTCCAAAAGAAGCATTCTGGGATGGTCATCTCCTTGATTCAGAAACGTATGTTGGTGGTCACGTCGAAAGTATCGAGGCTGGTGTTTTCCGAGCCGATATCCCGGTGGACTTCGCCGTCGACCCCTCCGCCATAGATGACCTACTCACAGACTTGGATGCCGCTTTGAAGTTTGTTATCACTGTGGAGGAACAGAAGTCCTTCGACGACGTGGAAAATTATGAAGAGGTCAAGGCGCAAATCGCGAGCAGACTCATGAAACTGAAGGAGACTCCAAACCGCAACGAGACACCTCTAATCTACCATCTCGACGTTGCTTCTATGTACCCCAATATCATGACCACCAATCGACTGCAGCCCGACTCGATGGTTAACGAATCAGACTGCGCTGCTTGCGATTTCAACCGGCCAGGAAAGACTTGTGACAGAAGGATGCCTTGGTCATGGAGAGGAGAGTACATTCCGGCGAAACGAGACGAATACAACATGATCCGACACGCTTTGGAAAATGAAAAGTTCCCCGGAAAGTACCCGAATCAGCCAATGCGTCCATTCCAAGAGTTGAGTGCAGACGAGCAGGCGGCCCTCATCAGAAAACGTCTCCAACTCTACTCTCAGAAGGTCTACCACAAGATCCACGACTCTACCACCATTGTCCGAGAGGCCATTATCTGCCAACGGGAAAATCCTTTTTATATCAATACCGTCCGAGACTTCCGTGACCGTCGATATGACTACAAGGGCAAGGCCAAGGAGTGGAAGGGGAAGACGCAGGCCCTCAAATCTTCCGGAGCAGCGCCGAACGAAGTCGAAGCCGCCGGAAAGATGATTATTTTGTACGACTCGCTCCAGCTCGCCCACAAGGTTATTCTCAACTCATTCTACGGTTACGTTATGAGAAAGGGATCCCGTTGGTACTCGTTAGAAATGGCTGGCGTTACCTGCTTGACTGGAGCCCACATCATTCAGATGGCCAGGCAGCTGGTCGAACGCCTCGGCCGACCTCTGGAACTGGATACTGACGGTATTTGGTGCATGCTTCCGGCCACTTTCCCCGAAAACTTCTCATTCAAGATGAAGAACGGAAAGAAGCTCAACATCTCGTACCCTTGCGTCATGCTGAACCACCTCGTCCACGCCAAGTTCACCAACCACCAATATCAGACCCTAACTGACAAGAAGACATTGAAATATGAGACGCACAGCGACAACTCCATCTTTTTCGAGGTCGACGGTCCCTACAAGGCCATGGTTCTCCCCACATCGAAGGAGGAAGACAAAAACTTGAAGAAGAGATACGCTGTTTTCAACGACGATGGAAGCCTGGCTGAGTTGAAGGGCTTTGAGATCAAGCGTCGTGGTGAGCTCAAGCTCATCAAGATCTTCCAGCAGCAAATCTTCAAGTTCTTTCTTGAGGGTACCACGCTAGCGGAGTGCTACACAGCTGTAGCCAAGGTGGCCAACCAGTGGCTGGATGTGTTGCACAGCAAGGGCTCAACGCTGGCAGACCAAGAACTGATGGAGCTCATTTCAGAGAACCGAAGCATGTCCAAGACCCTCGAAGAGTACGGTACGCAAAAGTCGACCAGTATCACCACTGCCAAGCGTTTGGCAGATTTCCTGGGTGAGCAGATGGTCAAAGACAAGGGACTTAACTGCAAGTTCATTATCTGTGCTCGTCCCAAGAACGCGCCTGTCACAGAGCGAGCCGTCCCTGTCGCCATCTTCTCAGCAGAAGAGAGTGTCAAGCGAACCTATCTCAAGAAATGGCTCAAGGAGGAACCTGCCGATACCGATCCGCGCGCACTCCTTGACTGGGATTACTACCTCGAGCGTCTGGGTTCCGTCATCCAGAAACTCATCACCATCCCTGCTGCCCTCCAGAAAGTTAGCAACCCTGTCCCACGAGTTCCTCACCCCGACTGGCTTCAAAGGAGGATCAATATCAAGGAAGACAGAATGAAGCAAAAGAAGATCTCCGATCTTTTCAGCAGCAAGGGCCCACTTGAGGATATTACGAATATCAATGGCTCGCGCATGGACGATGTGGAGGATTTCGGTAGCAAGCTTCTCAAACCTAAGCTTGTCGCCTCGGCCATCGCCGCCTCTCAACCTGCTTCAACGGTCCAGAAGCGGAAGTCTCCAGAGCCTGCTGAGAACCGAGACCCTCTAGCTGCGTTACCGAAGATTATGCCGAGTCCTTCGGATGACTACCCAGCGTTCCTGGAGTACCAAAAACAGAAGTGGAAAATCCAGAAACAAGCACGCATTCGAAGACGACAGCTTTTTGGTGATCGGCGAGGCCACGCAGGCAGCAACATCCAACAGACTTTCATGAAGCAGGCACATGTCACTTACATGAACACTTGGCAGGTTCTGCACTTGAAGACGACCGACACACCTGGCATTGTTACGGCACACGTCTTGATCGACGCCAAGATTCACACGCTGAAGATCAATGTGCCTCGCCAAGTCTTTCTCAATCTCAAGGGCAAGGATTTGCCCGATGTTGAAGTGGATGGTTGTGAAGTCGAGCAGGTCAACTACACGCTGCCCAACGGTCACCCATCGAGCCATCTCTTCAAGCTTACCGTCCAAGAAGATACTTATTTCAACGAGAGCGAGAAATTCTCACTGCTTTTCAACCACCCCAGTGTGGAAGGTGTTTACGAGAAGCAGGTACCGCTGAATATTCGAGCTGTTCTTCGCCTCGGAAACCAATGTACCATCGACGAAAATCAGCATGCGGTGCTCGGAAAGGGACTGGAGCAAGGTTTCGATCTCTCGGGTCTGAAGCGACCAGTCAAGCCACGAACATATCTCGACACGTCTCCCCTGGCTTACATCTACATATCTCACATCACCGCGGGCGAGCGTCAGATCTTTGGAATATTTTCCACTACGAGCGATCAAGCACACGTCGTCATCTTCCAGAAGAACAAGGATGCTGGACAGGACCTGCCGAACATGACCAGGATGTACTCCGATATGCTTTCCAAGCGATCCAAGGAGGCTGCTGGAACAAACTGGCAGGATTGTTTCAGCTACCAGGAGAAGATTAACATCCGGATCACGCAGGTGACGACGCGACGGAAGGCCCACCTGGAGATTGGAGACGTTGTCAAGAAGATGCGCAAGGATGAACATCGACCGCAAATGTTGGTTATTCAGTCATCCCAGCGCAAGCTTCTTGTCCACGATGTCCCTATTCTTGGCGATTTCCCCATTCTTCCGCTCAAATACGATGCTTCAGATAGCTCTCTACCACCTCTGGGTTGGCAGTCTGTGATTGCTCGTCGCCTTGTTGGACACTACCTTGGCCTTGGATCGTGGATTCTACATCTCACTGCCTTGGCACGATACGGTGATGTCCCCCTCTGCAATCTTGAGCGTGACGATCCCCGGTTCTTGATCGACATTGCCTACGCTCGCCGCCTGCAAGCCAATGGTGTGGTCCTCTGGTGGTCTCCTGGACCCCGCCCGGATCACGCAGGCTATGAAAGAGACGATATCCTCGGACCACTTGACACGGTAAAGATGCCGAGCGTCAACAACCCAGGTACCTTCTCGTCAGTCTGCATAGATATTGACGTGCGAAATCTGGCCATCAACACCATCCTAACATCATCCCTCATCAACGAGCTAGAGGGTGCCGACTCTGTGTCCTTCAACCCGTCCGCAGATGACTCTGAAACTTTGGCATCAGAAAACGCCTTTGCCAATGCGGGTGTACTCGTCCTGCGAGAGATGGTCAAGGCATGGTGGGCTGAAGCGTGCCGAGGAAGTACAATGGCGGATGTGCTGGTGCAGCACCTAGTCCGCTGGGTGGAGAATCCCGACTCGTTCATGTATGATCGAGCGTTGCATTACTACGTGCAGATGATGTCCCGCAAAGCCTTCCAGCAACTCATGGCCGACTTTCGCCGCGTGGGCTCCCAGGTTGTCTTTGCAAACGCCAATCGCCTCATCCTGCAAACTACCAAGGCCGAGGTTGGCAACGCCTATGCGTACAGCCAGTACATCATCAAGTCAATCAAGAGCAAGCCCCTATTCCACTTTATCGACCTGGAGATTAAAGAGTACTGGGACTACTTGGTCTGGTATGACGAATTCAACTACGGAGGAAAGGCGTGTCAGGAGGTCATCGAGGCAGAGGAGCAGAATCTCGAAACAGTCATGCACTGGCAAATGGCGACATTCCTCCCCACGCAACTACAACCGACGTTTCAGGACTGGGTAATAGAGTTCATCCAGTTGATGCATCAACTCAAGAGGCCGCAAAACACTGATCCTGATTCAACCCCCCGACTCACCCAGCTGCCAAACCGCAACTTGGAAGCCCAGGAGGGCCAGATTATCCTTGGCAAGGGTTTCGAGAAGCCTCTCAAGAAAGCCATTCTCGGGCTCGTCAACAAGCAGAAGCGCGAGCTGCTGCACCCCGAGTTTGCTGAGGACTACTCGTTCCCCAGCCTCCCGGGCTCACACCTTACCCCGAGGAACCCTATCCTTGAGCTCATCAAGTCTTTGATGCAAGTTCTTTCGCTCGACAAGAACATCACACTTGAGGCCCGCCTCCTCCGCAAAGAACTTCTGGCCCTCTTTGAGGTCCGCGAGTTCTCTAAGGACGGCACTTTTGCGAACCCCTCGGAGAGCCTCCGCATACCACAGCTATCTTGCGATAGCTGCACTATGACTCGCGACTTGGATCTATGCCGCGATGAAGACCTCGTTAGCGACGGGGCTAGCTGGCGGTGCAGCTTCTGCGAGACCGAGTACGACCGTGTCGCGATCGAGGAGCGGTTGTTGGGCTTGGTCGAAGGATGGGTGGTTGAGTGGTCCACGCAAGACCTGAAGTGTGTGCGGTGCGGAGCACTGAGGCTGAATGACTTTATGGAGCACTGTACATGCAGTGGAGAGTGGAAGGAAGTTGTGTCGAGGAAGGAAGTGAACAAGAAGTTGGCTGTAATGAAGAGAGTGGCCAAGTTTTACGGCCTCAGGATGTTGGCAGACGTGGTGGAGGGTTTATATCAGGGTTTGTAGCGGAGTTATAGGGAAGCATGGAAGAGGAGTTTGAGCTGGCATCAAAGGGCACGACGCAAGGTATACCTGGAATAGAATTGTTTTTGCACACGCTGCTTCTCCTCACTATAATTGGCAACCCTCCTCGCGATTTGCTTAACGATGCTAGTATAGCGACCATTTTCCCGGTGGGTGGAGACGGGTCCATGTGCATCTGCTGGGCGATATTCCCCGTTTGGATATATTCCCAATTCGGTTCGTGTGGCACTCAACGCTCGAGGTAAAAAAGATATTCCTCAATAATTCCTCTCTAGCTGGCTAGGCTAGTTCTTTAGTACGGCAATCGACCCGCGATCCCGTCCAAGATGGTTCATCCCTGCACGCCGTGGCCAGCTGCAGCCGCACCAGTCAAGCCATGCCAATCCGCCATCATGCCAAAAGCCCGTCATGACGGATTGCTGCACAAAAGAGGATCCCCCGCCAAAGACAACCCCGCAGCGTTTGTCGTCACTCTGCTACAGCGCCGACAGCTCATGCCATGTGTGGGATTTCTGTGGAATTCGATAGGGTAACTTATCCATGCGGGACATTGACTGATTTTCCCACCCGAATTAGCCTGAAGTCGTGATGGAGCCAGCAGCTCCGTTCCGTCATGGGGACTGAAACCCCCGCTGTTAAGCTGCAGTCTCCCGCCAAACCGACCAGTGGCTAAAACCTCACCGCGTCTCCGACCATCGGGATAATACTTTGGTGTCTTTTTTTTTGGTTGGTTTCTATTTGTTTATTTATTCTTCGTATCCCCTCTTCGTCGCCCGTCTGGATTACAAGTGACCTTGCCATTCCCACCTCACCACCAAGAAGTCAGCTCACACACAACCTCATCATGGCCGACGCCTCCATCGCCTTCCTGCCCCTGGGCGCAATCATCCAGTCCTTCGTCGTCAACGGCACCAACATCGTCCAGGGCTTTCCCACCGCCGACGACTACGTCAAGCACAACACGCCCTTCTTCGGCGAGACCATCGGCCGCTGGGCCAACCGCATCAAGAACGCCCAGATCGACAGCCTCAACGGCGGCCAGGCTTACCCGCTCGTCGTCAACAACGCCCCCAACCACCTCCACGGCGGCACCGTCGGCTGGGGCAAGCGGGTCTGGGACGGCCCCACCCCCGTCGGCCTCCGCGACGTCCCCGGCGTCGACGGCCTCCAGGGCGGCGAGAGCGTTGCCTTCAAGCTCGTCAGTGAGGACGGCGACGAGGGATACCCCGGCACCGTCGAGGCCACCATCGTCTACACCACCGGCACCCAGCAGGTCGACGGCAAGCAGGCCATCGTCCTCGCCCTGGATTACGAGGCCAAGCTCGTGGGCGGCGCCGACGAGACCGTCATCAACCTGACCAACCACTCGTACTTCAACCTCAGCGGCGAGCCCACCATCGAGGGCACCGTCGTGACCCTGCCCACCAACCAGAACCTCCTCTTCGACGAAGGCAGCATCCCCCTCGGCGGCCTGGAGCCCTACGCCGGCATCGACGCCGACGTGCCCTTCAACCTCGGCGCCCAGGAGCCCAACGTCGACAACTGCTTCATCGTCAACACCGACCCGGCCTCGGTCCCCATTGACACCCGCAACGAGCCCCTGAAGCTCAACCTCGCCGCCCACCACCCCAAGACGGGCATCCACCTGGAGGTCCTCAGCACCGAGCCCGCCTTCCAGTTCTACACGGGCAAGCACATCGACGTTCCCGCCGTCGAGGGCCAGCCTGCCCGCGGCTCCCGGAGCGGCTTCTGCTGCGAGCCCGGCCGCTATGTGAATGCTTGCAACGTGCCCGAGTGGAAGAACATGGTCGTGGTTAAGAAGGGCGAGTCGTACGGGTCGAGGTTTGTGTACAAGGCGTGGGCGGATTAAATGCCGGACATATATCTACGGACCTAGTCTAAGATCTCGAATCAATAGCCTCAAGTCGTTACATTCGTCACAAGTAGTACTGTACAAGAGCCACCGTGATGCACCTCACAAGTAGTTGAACCACCAAAGTTGACCCGTGACACCACGCCGACCCAAACAAAACCCCGGGAGCATGAACGCCATACCTTAATCCGAGTCACTGTCATCTCCCAAAAAGGCCAGTTCGGCCTGTGCCCTCCTCCGCCTTGCCGCGTACGTGACGGGCTCTTCCTCCTCATCATCGTCGTCATCCGCGCCATTACCACCATCGACGTTTTCGCCGCCGTCTGCATTACCCTTGGCCTCCCCTTCACTGGCCTCACTCTCTTCCTCCTTCGTGGTTGTGGCCTTGCTCCGCATCGCGCGCCCACGGCCGCCCATCCCCCACAGACGATTCATCTCCTGCGCAGCCTCAGCCTCGGCCATCAACTCTCTAGTTTCTTTAATCTCGCGCGCCTTGGCCTCCGAAAAGCGTCCATCCATGCCGGCATCGGAGAGCATTTTCTTCAGATGGCGGATCTTGGCCCTTGAGTCGTCCCCGTACTCCTTCAGTTCGTTGTGCCACAGTTTCCGGATGCCACACTTTATGAGGTGGGACTGCAATTTCTTGATCTCAGCTTCCTGCGGGTCGTCGGGCACTGATACCTTCTTGCTGGCAGCCTTGGATGGTTTGGCTGGTTTGCTCGAAGGCTCCTTTTTACCCTTTTCCTTCTTCTTGCGTTTGGGTTTAGCGGGCTCGTCGATGACATCGGAGTATTCGTCTTCCTCAACAACAGCCAGTTGGGAATCTTCGGCCTTGGAGTCAACCGTCACGTCGTCCTTGATTTCGTCACCGAGTTCGATCCTTGGCTTCTGCTTGTCATCAAATGCCTCTTGTTTGACGGAAGTCGGTTCGTCTGCGTTGTCTTCTCCGTCTTTCGCTTTGCTCTCTTCCAAGTCGTCTTCAGCTTCATTCTTAGGCTCAGGACCGGGAGATGCTTGGTCGGATGGTACATGGTCGGATTGAACCACGTGGTCCTCCTCATCCGAGTCAACCGTCTTTGACTTACGGCCTGCTGTGGCTTTTGTCTTCTTGGGTTGGGGCTTTTCCTCCTCACTCAAGTCACTAAGCTCAGTGAGTTCGCTCAGGTCAGATTCCGATTTCTTGGTCGGCTTCTTGGGGGTTGTCGTCTTCTTGGGCGGAGGCTTCTCCTCTTCACTCAAGTCATCCAGCTCACTGAGTTCGCTCAGGTCAGATTCCACTTTCTTGGTCGGCTTCTTGGCTGGCTTCTTTGGCGTTGGCTTTGGCTTTGGCTTTGGGCCACGCTTCTGTCGCTTAGGCTTGGAAGATGCAGCTTCAGAGGAGCGGCGCTTTGTGCCTGCATTGGAATCCGGCTCATCCTTGGCTTCCGGGACCCATCCATCTAGTAGCTGGTCCTAGATGGGTTGTCAGCAAAGAAGGCATTGAATGATGCAGGGCTGAACATACCACGCGCCCCTTGATGACAACTTTGCTCTTTGACTTCCAATCGCCGGTGGAGAAGAACCCATCGTCCAAGCCGAGCTTCTCCTCGACGTGGCCTCGGACTTTGTTCACTGTGGTATCATCGGGTGCGATGCTGTACACCTCGTATGTGCCGTCAAGAAGCGCTTGCTCAATCTCCTTGGGCGACGGCGCCATGCTTGGAGCGGAACGGATCACTCCGAAGAGAGAGTAAATATTACGCGTAATAAGTTGGGGGAAGGAGAGGGAGGTCGCTTATGCAAAATTCCCCGTTCGGGAGGTGAATGTGACAAGAAGACCTCTGGTCACTTGGTGGATGTCGCGTGTACAGACGCGACTGAGTGTGAGGTGAGATCGGTTGGAGGCTTGCGCAGGTCCCCCTGCACACAGCGGGGAAGGAGCTTCTACCAATTACACGTGCATCCGCCACAGCCAATGAAACGGGAAGACGTACATTTCCCCGAACCCCAGAGTCTGAGGGCGTACAAAAGAACGTTTGCCAGTTCAATTTGTTAATTGACAGTCATGTATTTTAAAATTAATTTGTAAGGACTTTTCACGATCGTCGCCTATTCCTACAGTCTGGACCTTTGTAAGCCCCAGGCGCTGTGCAGTTCAGTTGTCGTATTTAAGTAGTGGAGCGACGCGGCCTTGGCGGCTTGCCTTCCTTGGAGGCTTGGAGACGCTTTACGCTAGAATTCTCATAGCTTGCAACTACATCATCGACACCATGTCAGCCTCTCTCGCCCCAGAGTGCAACGAGGTCAAGGAGTACGTCTCAAGCGATTGATCTCATTCAAGGATGGCCTAGCTAACGTTCCCAGGCGCTACGATACGTGCTTCTTGAAGTGGTACAGTGAGAGTATGGTCCTCCGGTCTTGTTTACATTTGGCCACTTCATGCTGACAGTTGGCAGAGTACCTTAGGGGA
Source organism: Neonectria sp. DH2 (assembly GCA_003934905.1). Lineage (NCBI taxonomy): Eukaryota > Fungi > Ascomycota > Sordariomycetes > Hypocreales > Nectriaceae > Neonectria > Neonectria sp. DH2. The sequence goes on along the minus strand of RQWH01000002.1, from coordinate 1,016,653 downwards.
CAAGAAAAGAACAACGACGAATGCGCCCCCTTGTTCAAGGACTACCAAAAATGTCTTCATGTGAGACTCATCATGACTTATTCGGTTTTGCAACGACTGACGGCTTGGTACAGGCGGCTCTCAAGGAACGCGGCATCGACAAACTGCTGGAGGATGCTCGCGAGGACAACAAGGACAATGATCTAAAACACATGGGAAACAAAAGTAAGCTGAACCTGTCATACTTGTGTGCATTTTTAGTCTCTAATAGTTCTCCCAGAATAAATGACGATCTCCATTGAGCGAGTACGGCGTTCTGGGTAAACCAGGAAATTGGGGGCCTTCATGTCTAGCCGGACACTTGGGATACAGGTTGAGACGGTTCATTTGTTCATTTTCCATGCGCCCGCCCTTAGAGAATATTTTCCCTCAACAACGCATAAACAAAATACAACCATTTCGTACGGCGCATCATGACAATCTGGCCCAGACGTCAATGGTGGCAACTTGGTAGCCGGCAACTCCCACGTGATCCCAGACAAGTCCCGGTGGCCCACTTTTCGCAACCAACGCTGGAGCTCACATTAGGTTAATGATTGGGCCAATGGTCCATCCATCCACGCAAGCTCAGATGCAGGGGTAAAGCAATCCTGCTTCCATTAAACGTTGATGGCAATCACCTCGACCGACATTCTTCGTTTCGACACCGACTCCAACTCCGACTCCGACTCCGATTCCGACTCCGGATCTCGCAACGGCCGACCTCGTCCTACCCGCTGCGACCCTCCGCCTCGGCGTCCCGTCTCCCGCGCCCTCTACATATTCGTACAACACCCTCCGATCTGCGGCCAAGGCCACATCCCTCCTCTGTCCCGCCGGCAGCCCACCTCCCGACGGCTTGGCATGTCCATGTCCTGCCACGAGAATAGCGCTCTATGCACCCCTTCTCCATCCTCACGCTCGCCATCTTTGTAGCTGGCTACATCACTGCGCGCTGGGATCTCGTCACTCGCCTCTATGAACTTGCCATCTTCGCCTGGGAAAACGGAGTTGTTGTGAGTTATCTGGCTAGTTGCGATCGCATCGACGTTCTAGACTGACACTTTGCTTCTTCTTCATCCAGGCGCGCGCGGCAAAAGCCTTTGCTGGCCTAACTCTTCTTTTTCTCGCCATCTTTACCCCAACCGTGTTGATAAGCCGAAAAGAAACGAAATTGGTACGCTCGCGATATGCTTGGTTAGGGTTGTCGGTGTGGTCATGACACGAAGCTGATTAGTCTAGCACCCACGAACACCTGGTATAAGCATCTCTGCGAGAGACCAGTTGCGACGGCGGGGTTCATTCTGAGCGCACTACATTGAACAATACCGTTGCTTGTCATGATAGAGCATGATGGGTTGATGAGAGTGTTCTGGCCGACGGATATTCGCAGATCTGATCGTCCCGGGGTCGTGGTGGGGTGGCGGAACTCAACCCTCGATGTCTTCGTCGTGGCCACCTTGGAAGATGTTGATGTCAGTCATTGGACTCCCTGCAATGCCAAACCTTCCACTGACCTTTGTTAGCCTCGCAATGCCGAGTTCCACCTCAGGTCCGGTACCTTCTTCAGGAGCGAACCTCACCCTCCCAACCGAATATACGAAATGTGCGGCCATTCCTCGATGCATGTTTTAGGCCTCTCCAATCCACCCGACCCAAGCGCCGCAGATCCATCTTGGTTCTGCGCAACAACTGGTCCCAACCTACGAACCCCAAGAATTACGTGCGCCAAGGCAGCCAGCGTTCAGCTCATCCTCTACGATCGGCCTCGGCCACAGGGGATGCAATACATCTCCCTAAATCCCATTGCCCTTGCTCTCGGGCACGATGGTTCCTTGCAAGGCGGCGAGAGAGTGCCAGAAGTCGAGGAAGAGTTTCATGAGAGGCAGTTGAGGGAAGAAAACCACAAACTGGTCGAGAAGCTGAAGCAGCATTCCATCTTCAAGCGAATACCGTCTGCTCGCGATAAAGCCCTACCGAAAATCGTCAACCAAGTCAACTGGTCATGGGAGTTGGAGCAGACGCTGCAAAAAAATGTTGGGAGGATTGGATCAAGACCTCGACGAAGTCTTAGTGTGTCGGAGAGAGTCGTCGAATCCGCCACAACTATGAGAAACTACGTCATCTTGCAACTGTGGACGTGGTTCACGGTGTACCTCTTCCCGATCTTACGCAAGGCCTTCATTCTGTTACTTATGGGCCATCGTATGATGGCGGAGATGCTACTATTCTTCCTCGAGTTACGACTCAAACCTGGCTATGCGGCCCTGAAAGACATATCGGCAACCGCACAGCAAATTGAAATTCGCCTACAACAATTCTGCTACTGGCCTATGCAGTACCTGACGTTGCGACAACGCAAGAGTAACTGGGCGAGTGTCACGACAAGTCACCCCGATTATATTCGGTTCTACAACAGTCTGTGGCTCGTTGCCAACGACGTCATCATCGGTATTGCCCTTGGCTCTTACATCATCGAGAATGCAGACTGGGCGGCAGAGCAGATTAGCGACCTGCTTCGCACTTACACCGTCGAGGCGCTGCAGAGTAGTATTTCATGGCTGATGGGTTGGCCAGCTGGTCTAAAGCTCAATCGCGAGCTGGCGGCTTTTCTGGGTGACCTGTTCCTCTGGGTCATTGACTACTGGTCAAGTAAGTTTTGAATCACGTCGAATGCAGAATTATTAGCTAACAATACTACCAGGCTGTATAGAAACTCTTACCCCAGCCCTGCCGCAAATGGTGTGGTTCATCGGCTTCTCGTCTTTCGCCGGGGCGAGCATGCCCATCGCCATGTTCTCAGATATGCTGTCGGCATTGACAATCCATATCTACTCGTTCTACCTAGCATCGGGGCGCATCTATCATTGGCAGCTCACAATCCTGCAATCCCTCTTCCATCTCTTCCGCGGAAAGAAGCACAACATCCTTCGTAACCGTATCGATTCATGCGATTATGACCTGGATCAGCTTCTAGTCGGCACCATCCTGTTCACCCTCCTCTTCTTTCTCCTCCCGACCGTTGCTGTCTTTTATCTCAACTTTGCCGTGGCGAGGATGGTCATCATCTCGTTGAAGGCCGGGTTTGATACCCTATTGTCCTGCTTGAATCATTTTCCGTTGTTCGCGCTCATGCTGAGGATCAAGGACCCTCGAAGACTGCCCGGTAAGACTGCCTCACCCTAGGGTCGACGGGCAATGAGCTAACAGAAACAGGCGGCATCCGATTTGAGCTTCGAGACACCCACATTCAGAGACAAAGCAGCCTTAATACGTCGAATCAACCGCCGACTTCGGTCATATACCTTAAGGTTAGTTATCCTAGTATCCAGGATGCGCACCTAACCCCATGCTAACCTGATTGTCTTTAGTCAATCCCATTGACCTTTCGAGCCATGTTCCATCAGTACTTCCAGATGGCCAATCGCATCCGCAAACACTACTTGTCGCCACGGGTGCTTTTCTGCTTGTTGACTGGCAAGTTTGTGCCTCCTATTAATCGAAAGAATCTGTATAGCTTGCAATACAGTATGTTGCCAGCGAGAAGGGCAACGATATTTGAGATGTGGAGGGCGTTGAATGCGGAGCCACGGGCGACCAAACGGCTTCCAATGCCCTATATTCCGCCGCTACCGAATGGAGGAAGGCGAGCGGCTGCCAATATGGGCAGGTCGCGATGAAATAAATAGAATTGGGTAATCAGTCTAATGAATAATCCTTGTACATCTGGAAATTCCAATTGCACAATGTTAATCCAGCTATTGAGTCTTGTGTGAATCAAATGTGAGTTTCGACCTCATTAAAGTGAGCAACAAGTCATTGCTCTTAACAAGGTTGGCTGTCCGCGTGAACACAATGTACCAATCAGCAACAGAAGTTGATCCAACGGGAGGTTTCTATTGGGAACGGGAACAGGAACTAAACACCAAGTCGAAAACACACACCCCGATTTGGCCTTGCCGTTCCCGATTAGGTTCGTTGTTGAACTTCAAAGTGAGATGAAGGTGAGAAGACGAAAACCCTCGCATGGCTCCTCGTATATGAAGACACCAACGGCTCGTCATCAAACAGACTGCTCAACTTCCTCCTCAACCATCACATTACAAAAGACATCTTCCAACGCTTCATCTCCGTTGTTGGGAAACGACAACACCAACCTCCAGCAACAAACCTGCATACTCGCCATCTTCAACGTCGACAATATGGGAGCTACTCGTGCAAGAGGCATCGCGCGCAAGGCAGCCGCAGCAAGGAAGCACGTCACCAAGACAAACCAAGATTCGACAAACCGCATCTACAAGGCGTGGGAATTTGCCCGTACGATCACGGCCACAGCCAGAAAGGCCCATGTGATCAAGCGGCTTGAAGTCATGGCCAACCTCTGGGCCAAAACACCATTCCGAGTCATCACGAGCTCCCTCACGAAGCTTCGCCGCCCTCCCCAAACCCCAGAGCCCGCCGTCGTCGCACCAAATCCCGAAGACACTGTCAAAGCACCCCGTCACCCGCTTCCCGAAGGCCGACGGTCTCCCGTGCCAACCATCATCCTGACGGCGCCCAACGGCGAGGTGACGACCCCCGAGGTCGACACCGCTTGGATGAAACTGCAGGTGTCAGTCGACACCCAGATGCAGTATCACAAGTGGAAGTCGGGCAATTTCCTGAGCCCCGTGTACCCCGTCGACGCGGCGAAAGAGCGGCGGCTGGAGAGGAAGGTGGCGCGGTTCCGTGCAGCCAAGGCGAAGAAGCTTCAGGCCTTGAAGGAGAAGAAGAAGCGGGCGGTTTTGCGGAGGGATTTGCGCCGTTGGGGAAGACGAAGATCTTCCATCGTTGCTTGAGGCATGTGAGCGATGATGGTGGACTTGTGGCGAGGTACACTGTGGCTAGTTGTCGGTTGCCGATGTCGATGGATGATGTCGAGGATTTCGGATTCATGGTTTTCAGCAGCAAACAGGCTCGGGAATTGTCGATAGGAGGCACGTATAGCCACATATCAAATATCGGCAAAATGCATTCACTACTACTGGCCGTCAGGTTCAGAGCGTGTTCAGGCCAAGCACCCTGGCAAGGCGATGTGTGAGTGAAGCATAACTTAGACACCTCTTCGGTGACGGACTGGCACTGCGGATGTCATATCACCGGTTGAAGATGACTGCACTGTCCTGTTTGTCTGGCGACGAGGATGATACGGTGTCTGAGTGAGATTCCCGTGCTTTTCGCGGTTGTGTGAAGAGCAAAATAAAGTAGGCACTTGGAGAGTTTCCATCCCATCGCCTAGGTATCCCTGCTCGGTCCCAGAGTTCGAGAACCGTAGATGTGCGAAGAGACAAGGGTCATGGATCATGGATGGGCGCATGGATGGCGCGCCAGCCGCGCTGGAAATTCAGAGTCAAGACGGCCTTTCTACGCCGTTCGTACAGTCAGTTACCGCCAGGTACCAGCGTGTGTTAAATTGTATTGGGCAGATGGATCACTCCGGGATGGGCTGTAGGGAGTATTCGTAACCAGCTGGTGGTAAACATCGAGTCAAGTTGGCTACCAAACTTAGCCATGTTCAACATCAGCTTGACTCGACCAATTCGCCCTCCCGCGTTCCCCATGACAGGTCGAGTGACGCAAAAAAAAGCCCACACACACCTTTCTCCCCAGACTTCTTCCCTCCCCTCAATTGTAACAACAAGTGCGCCTCACGCTGCGGTGCAAGACGCTCCCCGCGCTGCATGGCGTCCCATCACGCCGTCACCACGCGCAGCGACGCCGACACGGCACACCGGCCTGACGCCACGGCTACGGCTGATGGCCCTGACGGATGCCATCCGTCCGCGCTTTTCTAGTTTCTAGTCGATCCCGTCGCTTACAAGAAGCTGTCCGTCCCGATCACCGTTTGGCATCGTCCAAGCTTCAATCGACCCATGAGAAGAAAACCGGCCGGGTCCATTCCCCGACCAGCAAGGGGAGCGAGGGGGCGATTTCCTCAGCCTATCTCTTCCCTTGTCCTTTCTCGACAAGGTAGGTATCAGCATCGGGTTGTTCGGAACGGGGCAAGGCTCCTAGGACATGGATGATGGCTACGAAACAACCACGAGAGAAGGGCCCAGACTCAGGCTCTGCTCTGCGTCTTCACTTACACAGCAACACAGCAACTACTTCGAGAGCTTTATGACTGTACGAATACGTCGTCGATCGAAGTCTGGGCTTCCACTACTGGAACGAGGAGGACGGTGGTGCCATTGTGTCTCGACAACACCACGTCTGCAGCCGCCGCCCTTTCTCACCACTCGCTCGCTACCTTACCTAGACTACGACTCACCACTCACCACTCACCACTTGACCAAGCGCGTCGGTCGCTGTTAGTTAGCCCACAATCGCGCATCCCCACGGTTTCCCTTCCCAGTCGCCTTGTCCCCGTGCCTGTCCGCATCGTCCCCGTGCCTGTCCCTGTCCCCGTCCCCGTCCCCGATCCCAGCGTCCATGTTCTCGCCCTTTTCCATTTCCTAGTACTGCTGCACCGCGGCAAGTGGGAAGACACAGTGGATACACGCCTCCTCCGCCCCTCCCCCGCCGCTTGGCCACGAATGCCACCATCTCACATCCCATCCCATCCCATTTCCATCCATCCATCATCCATGATCCGTCCACCCTTCCACCCTTTGCACCCTTCACTTCCACCGATCAGCTCGCAACTGCCCCGGAGCCTTCAACGACAAATCATATCGCTAACCCCGCTACCCTGTCTCTTTCGCCTCCCCCGGACTGTAACTCTGCTCTCCCGCCCTGGCTGACTTTCTCCTCTCTTCTTTCGCTCACCGGCCGCCCCATCAGGTGGCATTGACGTCACTGAGCTTTGCTCGGGCCACCGAAGCTGCGTGCATTTCGTCTGTTTCCCCTTGTCGTCAGCCGAAACGACCTCGAGGAGTCGCACGCGCGTGAGGGAGGAAACGGGTCGCATTTTAACGTCGCCTGTTGTCACTACTGCCGCTGCTACAGCTGCCTCTGGCTCCTTGTCCGATCAGATGTGAGTCGAGGCTGTGTTTATGACCCTGTCCCATCCGCCTGTAAATCACCTTCCTTCTCCTCCTTCTCCTCCTTCTCCCCCTCTTCTTTCTACTCTTCTTACTCCTTATTCTGCTTCCTTCTACCTCTCCTCCACAATCATATTCCTCCATTGTACATCTTATACCTGCCCATCTGCTTTGCTCTACTCGTCCTTGTGACACCATTTGCTGTTGATACATACTACTGTTACCACTGCCATTGCCATTGTGTATCCTACTAAATCACACGTTCACAATTGTCTCCCTCCTCTCTCGCCCTCTTACTCAACATTGCTCTACCTTGCTCCATCTACCTTCTATAAACCCAGGCGAGAGGCAAAGTCCAAATACAAAGACCTTGGTATTGACAATGTCCATCATGGAAGCCCAAATACAGACTCATACCCAGTGGGCCGCCGCTCACCCATTCCTTTTCCGCCGAAAAAGCAGCATGGATCCCAAGCAGCGCTTCCACAACCACTTCGTCGAGAGTGTGAATGGTGAGTGACCGTGCCAAACGCCCAAAACATACCAATTCCCTTTGTGGTTGATATTCATGCCTTTTTCTCTCATTTAGGCCTACAGGAACTCGTCGATGAGCTACCCTCCATTGCAAATGTCGCCGGTGAGCGCCAGGAGGCCATAGACCATATCCTCGCGGGCATTTCCAAGGTCCAGAACGAGGCGTCCGATGCCGCCGACTTTACCCCATCATATGACCGGAAACAATACTCAGAGGTACGACTCCCTCCGCATCAAGGCATCATATTTCTTTAGTCTTTATTCTTCGTTACTTACGCTCCTCCACCGCCAGGCCATCAAGACCCTGCAAGAAAAGCTCAATGAGACCATCGTCAAAATCACCCCGAAGTCGCGCTTCCAGTTCCGCCGCACCGACACCAATCACGTCGATATGGGTGCCCCTGAGAACGATCCTCGCCTAAACCCAGGCAGTCTCGCCCGCAAGAACACGATGCCCACCGCTGATAGCATCCCCGACGAAGCCCCCAAGGAAGATACCCTCGGCGAATTGCCTTCCAAGCTCAAGAACTACAACGAAGAGATGGCCCGGCCCAGCAACTCGCCTCTCCGCAAGCCCAGCTTCTCCGCCGCCAGAAACATTGGCATCTCGAACCACTCAGGCCTCCACATCATCCTTCCTTCGTCGGCCGCCCGAGCCACCTCCTCGGGAAGCCTGACGGACCTAAACGCATGTATTGTCGACATGTCCATCCCAACCGCCACCGGTGCCCCGTTCCCCGGCCTCGCCGTTAAGAACATCACCAATAGTTTGATCGTCGCCGGCCGGGTCAATGGCCCCGTGCACATCACAGGCGTAAAAGACAGCATCCTAGTCATCATCTCGAGACAGGTCCGAATTCACGAATGCAGCAACGTTGACATCTATCTGCAATGCAGCAGCCACCCCATTATCGAAGATTGCTCAGGCATGCGATTTGCGCCGCTACCTGCTGCATACGTAAGTCTTGCTTCGATGGTCTGCCTGGTTATTCATGTGTGCCTGCTAACAAGAGGGTTGGTTAGGAGACTGAGGCGGACAAGGCGAGCGAGAACCAGTGGGATCAGGTCGACGATTTCAAGTGGCTCAAGGCTGACCATAGTCCAAACTGGGCGATCCTGCCGGAGGCCGAAAGGTTGAGCGACGAGCTGTGGAGGAAGGTGGTGCCAGGACAGCCAGGCGTCAGCGTTGAGGAGACTCTCAAGAAACTCGGCATCCCGCGCCGGTGACGTGCGCCAGAACGATGAGATGCATTATGTGTGTTGATACCGGGAATATGTTCGGGGTAGCAATTTGTCAATAGCAAAGCGCGATAACATGACAACCCCTCTTTGTTTTTCTCAATGAATGCCCCAGAACGCCGTTGAAGTGATGCGCTTTTTCTTGTTGCCAGGAATACCCATGCCGAAGAATGTCCACACGGACGCCAACGCCATTTCCAATGTTGTGCCACTTCCTTATGTCTCCATCTTATCCCCTGCAACCTCCTCCCTCCCCTCCCTGCTTGCGGCCTCATCTCTCAGTCGTTGCAACAGTGCCCTCTGCGTCTCGATACGCGACTCGAGATCCTTGATCTCCTCTGACTGCTCGGCAATGGTGCGGTCCATGTCCGGCAGCGCGCGCACCTGCGCCCGGGCGCGCTGCAGCTTGTGCTTCAAGCCGTCGGTGGCATTAGGCACCTCCTTGAAGGACAGAGTCGGGCCGGCGCCGGGGGCGGGCTCCGTGGTGATGCCTGAGGACGACTGGATGCCGGCGCGGACCTTGGCGAGGACGACGGAGAGCTCGGTGAGGGCGTCGAGGGTGTCCGGGGAGAAGGTGGGTGGCAGTGCCAGCGGGTGCGGGCCAGAGGAGGACGCCATCGTCGGTATGTCGGTGAGTCTCGGTCGCTCTCGGCGGTTTTCTTCCTAATTCTCGCGCGAGGGAAAAGAGCCCGAAGTCGGGGGTCGAAGGCCGCGAAAGAAGGATTTTGGGAGTTGGAATTAGGGCGGCTTTGCTCGTCCGCACGCGTGGTGACTACACCGTACCGTCAGGCCAGGTTCACTACAGAGAATCGAGCGGCCGGGGAGAACAGCCGGGTGGAGGGTCGGCAGCCTTGCATACGTCCGTCTCCGTAATGTTATCGAAGATGGCGGGAGAATTGGTCGAGATCGATTGGGCCGATGGGCCGTTGTTGGGTGGAACGGGGAACTCGGTGAAGCGCCTCACTTTGCGGTCGCACTGTAAATGCACTGTGGTAAATGCCCGTCTGAGGGCGAGCACGGGTGCGCGGCTGCCCCGCGACACAGTGCCGGCTCCGACATGCCAAACCTCCTGATGGCAACGGCTATCAGACGATGACATAACCCCCACTACAGCTAACGTGTTTCCATGTCAAATCGTCCGTCTTGTCTGGCCCCATCAAATCACGCATTGTTTCCCTTCACTAACACCCTCAAGTTGTCCCGTTTCTCTCTTTTTTCTTCCCTTTCTTCCCTTCTCCTCTATCCCCTCCCATTCACCGAGAAAACACCAAATTCACCATGTCCAAGACCGAGCAGAAAGCCTGCCTCAGTACGTCGTCCGCCCCAAGCCCCGCCCCCTCCATGCCCCCCTTCACCAACACCAACACCACCTCCCCCACTATCATCACCTCTTCCCAAGCCTTGCCCCACGATGCCCTCGGTCTGGAGCGCTGGTCCTCGCCGCAGCGACCTCGCACGGCGCCTCCGGTTCTCCAGGCGTCGCCGACGTCACCGCGACCGGACCACGTCGTCGTCATCTGCTTCGTACTTGTCAATCTCGAGCTGGCATGGCTAATCATGGTGCTTTTGCACTCGAACAGTCGTCATTGATGGCTGGGGTATTCCCTCCGAGGAGAGCCCCAAGAACGGCGATGCCATTGCCGGAGGCAACACCCCCGTCATGGACGAGCTCTCCAATGACGCCAACGGCTTCACCGAGCTCGATGCCTCGTCGCTGGCGGTGGGGCTTCCCGAGGGCCTCATGGGCAACTCGGAGGTCGGACACTTGAACATTGGCGCCGGCCGTGTCGTCTGGCAGGACGTCGTCCGCATTGATCTGACCATCAAGAACGACGAGCTGAACGACAACGATGTCATCAAGAAGACCTTCCAGGATGCTGCCGCTGGCAATGGCCGATTGCACCTGTGCGGTCTCGTCTCGCACGGCGGTGTCGTGAGTGCCACCCCTGCTCCCATCACCACCTCTGCATGCAAACATGTCACTTACACCGCCAAAAACAGCACTCCAAGCAAACCCACCTCTACGCCCTCGTCAAGGCCGCCAAGGCCTACGGTGTCCCCAAGGTCTTCATCCACTTCTTCGGCGATGGCCGTGATACCGACCCCAAGTCCGGTGCTGGCTACATGCAGGAGCTCGTCGAGACTCTCGAGGAGATTGGCCTAGGCCAGATCGCCACCGTCGTTGGCCGATACTACGCCATGGACCGTGATAAGCGCTGGGAGCGAGTCGAGCTCGCCCTGAAGGGTATGATTCTGGGCGAGGGCGAGACCAGCGAGGATCCCGTTGCCACTGTCAAGGCTCGATATGAGCTTGGCGGTTCCAAGGACAAGGACGAGTTCCTGACCCCCATCATCGTTGGTGGTGACGAGGGCCGCATCAAGGGTAAGTTTTTCCCCTGTACAATTTGTGCCAAGGACTATTCTAACCAGTACCTACAGACGACGACACCGTCTTCTTCTTCAACTACCGATCGGACCGTGTCCGCCAGATCACTCAGGTTCTTGGCGATGTCGACCGATCAGTCCTCCCCGACTTCCCCTTCCCTAAGATCAACAGCCTGGTCACCATGACCTCATACAAGGGCGACTACCCCTTCCCCATTGCCTTTAAGCCTCAGCACATGGGCAACGTCCTAGCCGAGTGGTTGGGCAAGCAGAACGTCGAGCAGGTCCACATTGCCGAGACTGAAAAGTACGCTCACGTCACCTTCTTCTTCAACGGCGGTGTCGAGAAGGTCTTCCCTCTCGAGACTCGAGACCAGAACCAGGATCTTGTGCCGTCCAACAAGGCTGTCGCAACTTACGACCTGGCCCCCGAGATGTCCGCTGCTGGCGTCGCCACCCAGGTCTGCAAGCGCCTTGCCGAGCAGAAGTTCCCCTTTGTCATGAACAACTTCGCTCCTCCCGATATGGTCGGCCATACCGGTGTGTATGATGCGGCCATTGTTGCCTGCGAGACTACCGACAAGGCCATTGGCAAGATTCTCGATGCTTGCAAGGCGGAAGGTTACATCCTCTTCATCACGTCTGACCACGGCAACGCCGAGGAGATGAAGTTCCCCGACGGCAAGCCCAAGACCAGCCACACCACCAACAAGGTGCCCTTTATCATGGCCAACGCTCCCGAGGGCTGGAGCCTCCAGAAGAAGGATGGTGTCCTGGGTGACGTCGCCCCCACGATTCTGGCTGCCATGGGCCTGCCCCAGCCCGAGGAGATGACTGGCAAGTCTCTCCTCGAGCGCGCAGAGTAAAGTAGTTATTTTTAATCGCGGATGTAGTCGCATGGGCGGTGGCGGTTGTCGTAGTCTGGGCTTTGGTCGCTTGTTGACTTCAGGAGCGTGTTGAGCGTTGTGCGTTGTGATGTTGTGAGTTGGCGGGCGACTTTGGAGTTGGTTAGGGATAGACGAGACATGCTCGGTTGAGAGATAGACCTAGAGACGATACAAAAGGTAGCAAGGGCCTCTATGAATTGAGATGACAGAGTGATCATCTCCTTACACACTCAATTCTCACGTGTAATATTGCGTGGAAATGTCTTCTGAGGAACGGTATGATCACGGTGTAATCTCGGTGAGATGCTAAGCTACCTGCGTCAGCTCCTGTGACATCTTTTGGCAATACATAACTTCGAGCGGTTTTCTGCCTCGCTGAACTCGATACTGCAGTAGTGTGTGAGTAAGAGACCCAGCATGACTAGGTATGTGAGGTCATACGATATACCACCTATATGCTTGAATGGTTCGTCCCCAGTGACCGCTACTAAGTCCAGAATGAAGCAGATTTGACCTAGAGACAACAAAATGCACAAGCATCACACCACTCCCCAACTGGGCGCCGGAGAAGGGTTCTCATGCAGTTGTCCTACACTAAGCAACGGTAAATAGTACATAAACAGGGGCTGCTGCATACAAAGAAACAAAGAGAGCACCGGTCTGGACGTGCAAAATGACAATTTGTCCCTAGGACCTGGGCCCAGCGTGCCCCAAGCCATGGCCACAATTCTAGGAACCTAGCCAACAAACGCCTCGGCAACTTTTCCTCGACAGGCCATAACACCGTCGCTGCCAGGGCAGAAACCCCGGCGGTGGGGGTCGAAATAGGCACTAATAAGGCACGGGAGCTAGAAGGTTGGTGGCGACTTTCAAGGGCGGGGTGTAAGCAGACCAACCTACCTGGCGAAGTGAGGTGCAAACACCTCATAGTTGTACCTTTTGGGGATAGCTGTTTAGGGGCCAAACCTGCGCGCCAGTTTCACCTCATCGCTCAGGACAAGTGGTGGATGCACTTACCGCGCAGCACAGACGTTCCGCAGCTGCACAGTCTACCACCGTCGGTCCAAGTCGAAGTTGGGAGACACGCCTAGAAGCTTCGGTGTGTCTCCTCATGCCCGACACCCACCTCGTGTCTTGGTGTTCCGGCGTGGAGAAGTGGAGGGCGGCTTGGACCAGTCCCAAGGGTAGCAACTTGGCAGCGGCAGCTTGCCGCGCCTTGCTGACAAGGGTCCAGAGTCCAAAATAGCCGTAGCCCGTAGTGCTACCTACCCCTCGAGCTCTCAGCTGGGTAAGGTGAGGTAAGTTAAGTTCCATCTTCCACAACCCGGCTTCCCGGCCTCGGGACGATCGGCGGCCTGCAGGGGAAAACAAAGCCATGCGAACCTGAACAAGGTAGATTGGTAGGATATGGAACATTGGAGAGAAGGGAAGCCTCCTGGCAAAGAACCCTAGCCGGCGGCGGTTGGTTGACCTGGCATCTCTCAACTACCCGCTGCAGGAAGGGTCCATTCCCCGCCAACACGCCACGAAGCACGATCCGAGCTACCACTGCGACTCGTTAAGATCGGGGAAAATAGTCTAATTGACTTGGCTTGGAGATGGTCCAATAGGATGGCCCGAAATGGTAGAGTCCGACTTGGATCTCAGTCAAATCTGGCACTTGTGGTGCAGTGGATGTTGGTGGCTGATCTTTTCTACCTTGTAGAGTGACCGTTCACATCCGGGGGCCGATTTCAGCGGTTTTGATGTGAAGCCTAGATGTCGTAGGGCTCTACCATGAGGTCAAGCTCTTTGAGAAGCTCATGTGGGTCTCGGAAGGTCTTTGGCTGGGGGGGGGCTGGACCGGGAGCCATCAGAGAGAGACAAATGAGGTGGCTAGTCGACCGGCTGTAGGATACGGTATGTTTCGTTACCCCTACGTTAGCCGTCAACTGGTCATGTGAACGTTCATTGTTTCCCATTTGCGCAATTCCAGGTGTGGGTCTTGATGCGTGGAAGGTGATGGAACCCAGGAACAGGGAGAAGACCCTGAGGAGACCCCCGCAAAACGACGTCATTTTAGCGTCACAACGAAAGGGGATCGACCTCGGGGACAACACTGGAACTGAACGGCCTTGTTGTTGGGGGGCATCCTTGGGACCCCCATCATGTCACCCTACCCACCTGAGCAGCAACCGTCCTCGGGACTGGCCAGGAGAATTCCTTCTTGGACTGGTGAAGTGAGTGAGAGGAACCAGCAAGATCGGCAGGGTCTGCAGGATATATGGGCAGGGCATCCACGATTGGCCTGAGATGAGATTAGAAGAGCATGGCATCAGGAGAGGGATCGTCTCTTGTGTGTTGTGTGTGTGAGGTGAGGGAGTCTGAAGTTGAAGAGGCGAGTAGAATAACCAATCCACTTGCCACCATCGCTGGCTGACAGGAGGCGTTCGGACAAGCCACTGCCAGGGGTCACTTGTCACTCTGCACATGGGGAATGCCTCTGCCCATGTCTCCATGTCTCCTTGTCTCCATGTCCCCGGCTGCTGCTTGACCTGACGTAAGAATGGGATCATTGGGGCTCATTCAACACAGAGCGCACGGGACAACAGTGCCGTTGCCGTTGGTGATGGATGATGAGGCGGCGAGGACGGAGGTCATCGAGATGGCCGATGAGGCTTTACCGGGAAAGAAAAGGAAAAGGACAGAGGTGTCGTAATTTTCTTCTTTGTTTTCGTCCCTTCGCCTTCGAGGTGACATGGCACAGAAGACAAAACAGCGACACGAAAAGGCGCCCCCGATCCCGTCGCGATCTGGGAGGATACTCAAAGGGCCAGCCGGCCAGGCCCACCGAAATGCGTTGGTCGCGACTGGCAAGTGCCGCCTGCGCGTTTGAGTGGACGCCGCTGCGGCAAGGCGTCTCATGTGGGCGGCCTGTCTCGATGACAGGCCAAAACCCAGATCGACGAGGCCCTGTCCACTCTGCACTGTTTCTGTCACCAGTGCGTGCACCCAAAGCTTCCATTGAGGAGCCCAGTACAACGTCGTAGCCTGGACGGAGCGACGAGGCCGGGCCCTGAGGTCTCGACTCCCTTGCGGCGGCCCTCAAGCCCTGCAGAGTACTGTACGAATAGCGCGAACCCAGGGGAGAGCTGATTTCTTGGCTTCTGGTTGGATGCCCCTCGAGGCTCGCAGTGGCACTCGTCCGTGAGTCTCCACATTTATTCAGACCGTCGATGGGACAGTCGATGGGATCGAGGGCTTTGTGGCGTGGGTAAGCAAATGGGCGGTGTGGCTATAGCCCAGGGCAAGACCACTTTGACGGCTCTTAAGCCAACGTTTTCAACCTCTTTGACGATGGCCTAGGAAATGCGAGATGCGGAACAACGGGTTGACACCCTCCTGGCGTGTGCCAATCAAAGCCACCAGTTCTCCCGCCCCTGCTTCTGGGCCTTGAGCCCCGATGAGCTTTGACCACATTGGGGAGCTGAGCGGCCGAGCAATCGGGGCATTGAGCGTTGGATCGGGGTTTGCCCTTCTCCATCCTCGTCCTCATCCACAAACCCCCCCCCCTTCGCGATGCCGCCCGCCGCGAGGCTGCTCTTGGCTCTCTCATGCTCTGGCGTTCTCTTCGCTTTGGGGGGCGCCCTGTGAGATGACTGAAAATCAATATTCTCGTGGGCCCCTGGACCGCCGAATACCCTCTCTGCTCTCTTTTTTTTTTTACATGTCTCGCATCCATCATTGCTCCAGCTCCTCCTCTGCCTGATTCTCCTCCGAATGCCCTAGCTGGTACCTCCTCCGCCACCAACCTCTGCTACATCTGCTGCTACTGCCACCGCCACTGCCACTGCCACTGCCACTGCCACTGCTACTGCTACTGCTACTCCTACTCCTCCAGTACACAGTGCTTCGTACTCCCCCGGCACGTAAGAAACGCTGGACTCTGCCGCACCTACTACATTCCATATTCCGGTAGCTTGCATCCTCATCCGCCTCCGCCTCAGCCTCCGACCGAACCCGCGTCGTCCAGAGTGACTCGGCACCACACCACTTACCACACTCATCAAGAGGCATCACCCTCATCTCCTCCTCGTTTCTCATACGAGATCATTATACCATTGTTTCGTCACCACCTAACGCTGATCTTCACGGCCTGGATCGCCTTGTTGCCGTTTCTCCTACTCCTGCGCCAGCTCAAACCCATCGTCTCATCTCAAAGCCACCCCCCCCCAATCACTCTTCTTCGCCCGACCACACGGCATTCTACTTCCAACCGACTCTCTGGGCTCGCTTCGTCTCCTCTCAATCCCCCGTTCCTCACTCGGTCAGCGTGTCCGACTCTGGATTTCTGCGACCAACACCAGCGACTCTCCTTCACGGCGAACGTCTCAACCACTGGTCTCGCGGACCCCAAGAGTTTCTGCGCCCAATTTGCCTCGGTTTAAACGCGAACGGTCCCACAGCGAAGAACGTTGCCCTTGGATATCCGGGCAAACGCCCGTCGACATCTGAGCCCAGGTGCCATTCCATTTTTTGTGAGTCTTTCTCCGAGGGTCCTCCAGTCACAGCACTCTCTGCTTTGTCATATGACAATGAATGCCTCGATCGATCGATCGATGAGCATCCTTTGGCCAATCAAACTCGCTCCCAGAATCCAAGGACAAATTTCGCTTTGCCTCTCCCCTACACGGGCAGTATCTTCGCCATCGGATTGTTGATGATACTAATACCTTCTCCTTTCACTTGATAGGACGTATTAATCTCTCCTCATCAGAGAAGCTGTACTTAGGTCACTGCCTCAAATACCCTGAGGTTTATGCCATATATCGACAAACACTCCCAGGACCGGTCTTCATCACTTTTTGACCAGCTCTCTTAGTGGTATTGCTTGATAATGATCTCGGCCGTCTCGTCTTCAAACTCACTTCTATGTTGAGACGATGAACTCGACCGAAGGAAAATCACACGGGAACCAACCCCCAACTGGCCCAAATGGTCACCCTCTCCCACCACGAGCTTTGCCCTCAAAGTCCGTGACACTGCGTCACCACGCCTTAGCCCGCGATGCCTCCAACCGAAACAAGCCAAGCTCTGCCCTGCGAAAAGAGACGACCATCCCATCCATTTCTCGTCGAACCTCCTCCAACGAAAGCCACGGAACCAGACAGAGCGATGCCAAGAACTGGTTTGATCAGTCGAATGAAAACCCAACGGCAAACTACGACAACAGCATCATGGATGGTATAGTGGTTTCATCACTTTATCGTGGCAAAGCAGCTAACCCAGCTCTAGTCGACCCTCCATTCTTCCAGAAGGAGTCAGAATCGTCCAACGAGGATAAACCATTCGCCTACAACCATCAGCTTACTCCTGCGAAACTCACGGCGGCGCCCCAAAGCAGCAGTGCAGGTGATTACCGAAGTGTCATCGATGACCTTACGGTCGAGATCCAGAGTTTGAAGGAGGAGTTGAAACGATACAAGCAGACGGGCCCAGACATGCTCAGCAAAGAAAAACTCTTCGAAATCAAGGTCCACGGGCTACCGAACAAGAAGAAGAGGGAGCTCGAGGCAACATTGAGAGACTTCGCTGCCGGCCTCGAAAGTTCGCCAGATGCCTCGTCCTCTCAGAGAAACAAGAAGTCATCCCGTCACACAAATCGAGATCGCATGTACTCTGCATCAGGATCCATGTCCAAGCATGCATCTTCAACCTCCGGTTCTAACTTTCCGCCCGCCGATTCCGCCTACGCCTCAATGTCGGTTGGTGCCAAGTCCTCTGGCCCGCTCCCGGCTCGCCCAATGAAGGGTTCAAAAGATGCGAACCAGAAGAAAGTACAAAGCTATTTGAATGATATCCCGGAAGGTCTTTACCCAAAACACTTGATTATGTCAGAGAGGGAACGAAAGAAGCATGTCGTTCGTCGCCTCGAACAGCTCTTTACTGGAAAGATCGGCGGTCGTCATGCACAAAAGAAACAAGCTCCCCTAGTGGACGACAAATCTGTCGAGGCCTCTATCGCAGTGGATGCACAGCCACGTGTGCTAACCACGTTGCATGAACCCCCCAGTCTCACGCTACCCGAACTGGCCCGTGAAGCCAAAATACATCTTTCAGAGCAACAATCTGGAAACTCAGGCAAAACCAGCCAGTCGAGAGATTATGGATCAGGCTCCAATTCTCACGGCGATCAGACAGAACCCGGTGGCAATGGCAACAACACCGGGGGACCCATTCCGTCTCCGCCATCACGACCGTCAGCGCCAGAGCAGCGACCCACCCGACCCCGAGATTTAGATCCCGACCGGACCCAAATCCCCTCGGAAAACATGGACTACATTCGACACCTCGGGTTAGCGCCCCCACAACTGTTGCCGGAGCAGCAATGGGCGTCTGAAAATGTCCACCCTGACGCCGATGGATGGGTATACCTGAATCTTCTATGCAGCCTGGCTCAGCTGCACATCATCAATGTCACTCCGGATTTCGTCCGAGTAGCTGTCACGGAGTTTAGCTCTAAATTCCAACTGTCCTCCGACGGCCGCAAGATCCGATGGCGAGGTGGGTTACAAGGCACCAAATTTAGCAGCGATAGCTCTGGATACAGCTCGCAGCAGAGCCTATCTCCTAATGACTCAGATGATTCGAAGACCGAATCTAGAAAGCGCCAGAAAACGAGTCGTTCGGCAGGTGCCGAGCTGGAGCCGGGAAGCTCAAACAAAAGGTTTCCACATTCGGCGCGCAAATCCTGGCTTCTGAGAGCTTCCATTATAAACCGATCCTTGTCCATCGAGACTCCTCAAACGGCCGCACATCCATGGACGAGACCCTTTCATCCTTTGGACCACCCGAGGATAGTAACGTCGACGAGTCGCGGTGGGGTTACAGTGGCTCCACATCGAACCAGAAGAAACGTCGTCATGACGGTGCCATCATCTATTACAGCGGTGCACCTTTCTGCACAGATCTTTCAGGTGATCCAGTGGATGCTTCCCCGCCGTCAAACATGCTTGCCGCCAGTCAAATCACCGAAGATGTACCGCAGCATACACGGTTCGAGCATTTCCCTCGTCGGATATCATCCTCCGGATCCTCAATTAACTACAGGTCACTGAGTGGCACTCCCAAAATGGATATCGATGGTGCCGAGGGAGCACCGAGCTTGACTACCGATGATACCGAAGACTTGAGCGATGTTGATATGGATCTCGTCTGGTCAGATGAAAACCAATACATAGAACTCCAACCCCTGGAGCCCTGTGGGCTTGGTGGTGTCCTACCAGATGACCACTTCGTTGTGGTTGTGACAACAAAGCGATCAAAGGAAGAGATCCCCCCGCCGAACCCATCGCATCAGAAATCAGAGTCGGGTGCAACAGCTGACGGCATCATCCGTCGCTTGGCTACCATGTCGGCGTTGTCGCCGGGCCTCCGCCCCTCAAGAACGCTACGTGAAAGCCAAAGCCAACCCGTCAAAATCGAATATGTATCTGGTGGTATCAAGCGTCTTGCGCCAGTCTCACTGCCACCCCCTGCCATGTTCCTCCCGCCGTTCAGTGCCGACGACTCTACGACAGACATGGGTGGCTCGGAAGACAATGACAGTGATTCATCTGATGAGATGGTGAGCCAACTAGTAAACCCCCATCGACCCAACGACTACCCGGACGGGGTCGATCTCAGCAGCGGCGACGAGGACGGTGAGGATCCGGATGATTCTCCTGGCGATTACAACATGTATGCTATCACTGGAGATGTCCGAGCACAGGCTTTGCCAACTCGAAGCAGAACCAGCCTAAGACGAGGATCCAGCAGTGTTGCAGCAGCAGTCGGTACAGCACGGGAGGGAAGCAAGAGTACGACTGCAGAAAGAACGATTGCCACTGACGGGACCTCGGCTGTGATGGCTGAAGAAACCACGAGTGGATACAGCAGCAGCGAAGAGGAGAGCTCCTAATTTATTGAGTCCTCCGTCACGTTTCTTAACGCCACTTCACGATACAACCCCGCATACACGAGGGATCTTCAATTACCTTGAGACGCATGATCAGTATTTTCTCTTTTCATTTTTTTGCGGTCCATTTACGAACGGAGTTTGGTTATACCAGTAGCGCGGGAAAAGCTCTTTTTGCATTTGGCCTGGCGTTTCTAGGGGCAAGAAGGATAATGAATTCCCGGGCTGGGTCTTTAGTGCCCACGGATTCGCACTTGTCGTCGTTTTCTCACAGGCACTCGCTTCCGGAGAGGAGTAGCAGTGGAACTGAGCAGGGAAAATTTGCAAGAGCATGTACCTGTCGATAGAATTATGAGAAATGACGAATCTTAGCATTGAACAAGAATGAAGCGAACGTGAACATTAGCGCTCGTACGAACTCGTTTCTTCTTGAGCGCTCCTATTCGGACATTAGCTTAAAGCCAAAAGTGGTTCCAATACTTGTCACTGTTCTGTAGATTCAAGATGGGTTGCGGCTGTAGAGAGTGCCTACAAAGGGCCGTACATGTGGCCAAATGACATTTAAGTGCCCCTCAATATGGTTCCAGCAAGGTCGTAAAATCGTAAACGGTGACGAGAGGCGTGCGCCTGTGAGCTCTGAATAGATACGCATCAATATCGCCCAGTAACATCAAGATGGGACATGTCGCGTCATCACGTGATGCACTGTACGTCACCCCATCCGGCCTCCCGCCCGCGTCATCCCTCGAAGCGTTATCAGGCAGTCTGACGGTGAGACAGCTTCGTCCTCGATTACGATTCACCCTTTTGAACATCAATCTTCATTCGAGCCTCGTCCCGCCCTCATTGTGAAATGCATTATTCCTGGAGGGCCTGTGTAGCTCTACTGGCCGGCACCCTCAGTGCTCCGGCCAATGGAGCTAGTGAGATCAAGAATGTTGCCATCATTGGTACGTGCCGCGAACTCTTGACTGTGTTTCGATAGAGTTGCCGTATCTTCACTGTGTTTGGAGCGCACTCTTCCCCCTATAAACACCTCGTCGCCTAGTTCACTTCAAATTGAAGACATGAGAGCCAATCTGACTACATCGTCTCAATGCCACTGTCACTTCATCGGTGATGCTAATATGAGACTCTAGGCGCCGGTGCAGCGGGTTCCTCGGCAGCGTACCACCTTCAAAAATACGCCGAAGAAGAGGGATTGTCCATCAACATCACCATTTTTGAAAAGACCGAGCGTATCGGTGGTCGCACGCTCACGCTTGAAGCCTACGATGACCCCTCTCAGCCCATTGAGCTGGGAGCTTCCATCTTCGTCGAGATCAACCAGATCCTGTTCAATGCGAGCCAGGAATTCAACCTCCCTACTGGCGACCCCGACGAGCAGGAGAAAGGCGCAGTCACCGCTATCTGGAACGGCAAGAAGTTCGTCTTCGAGACGTCGGAGGGGTCATCGTGGTGGTGGGATGTCGCCCAGATGTTTTGGAAGTACGGCCTGGCGCCTTACAAGGCGGTCAAGCTCGTGAAGAGTGTCGTCGGGAGGTTCATGCAGATGTATGATGCGCCGCATTTCCCCTTTCGGTCCCTCACTGAGAAGGCATTCGAACTTGGCCTTGTGGATATTACTGGGGTGACTGGAGAGCAATTCCTTGCCCAGAACAATGTTTGTGTTTCCGACAGGGCTTTAGTGAAGCGTAACCAGCTAATTTTGTTCAGATCGATGCTCGGTTCGGCCGTGATATTCTCCAAGCTGCGACGCGAGTCAACTATGCCTCCAACCTGGCTTTCATCCACGGCCTGGAGACCATGGTAAGTAGATCGGCTCTCGGCACAAAGCTATGCTAATCCCTACCAGGTATCATTTGCTACCGACGGCGCCATGGCGGTTCAGGGTGGAAACTGGCAGATATTTGACAAGATGGTGAGTGCCAGCGGAGCTTCGGTGTATCGTAACACATCGGTGGCCTCTATCTCGGCGGTCCGGAAGAAGACGGAGGCCTCTTCGCCCAAGTATGTCATCGCCACAAAGGACGCTCTTGTCAAATCAAGCTCGAATGAGGAATATGGCGTTGCCTTTGACAACGTCGTTGTGGCGTCTCCCTGGCAGTTCAGTCACATAGGCGCCGGCGAAGGAGTGCTCCAGCACGCTATTGACGAAATTCCTTACACGAAGCTCCATGTCACGCTATTTGCTTCACCGCTGAAGCTCAGTGCCAAGTTTTTTGGTCTCTTTCCTGGAACCAAAGCGCCAAGCAGTGTTTACACAACTCTGGCTGAGGGCGATGAGCCGAAGCTGGGAGCGGACGGCGTTGGTAGCACTGGGTTCTACTCCGTCAGCACGCTGAAGACGGTGGTCAACCCAAGGACCGGGAAGCGGGAGCATGCGTACAAGATATTTTCTGCTGAACCCGTTACCTCTGGATTCCTGTCGAAGCTCCTTGGCACGGAAATCCCCGACACCTTTGTTGCTACAAAGGCTGAGGAAGGCGGTGAGGCGGTCGAGCCCATCTCGTGGTATCAACCACACTGGTTCTACTCTTATCCGATGCTGCTTCCTCGCGTCACGTTCCAGGACCCCATCATCGGCGATGGCCTCTACTACACATCTGGGATTGAGAGCTTCATCTCCACGATGGAGACGAGCGCGCTGATGGGTAAGAACGTTGCTCGGCTGATTGCAGATGACTTTGCTGGTATCTCGCGGACCGGCAACAAGGGGGCTTCTGATGAGTCTGTTGAGGAGGGTATCCGCGAGCAAGGTCCCGGAGAGCTCTGATTGGATATAGGGATATATGCCACTGCACTAGCTTCGGTAGGATTTACAATAGCACGAGATTTTACGACAGTGAGGGGTGATGCGTATGTGCTACATTAGAACCGATGATCGTACAGACTGAGACGTGGTTGGACAAATATATCGACATTGAAGCATCGAAATTCAGGTCGGTGGTGGAAAGCAATCTTCATATACAGCGCTTCGAATGAACACAAATGGAGACGAAGTAGACCACGTAGTTTAGTTATCCTAATATGGTCGGTAAGGTAATCTGTTGAAACTAGTGGCAATAAAATCAGTCAGTTCTTGTAAGTGAAAGGAGTAGGGAAGAGGTGAGAGAGCTTGGGTGTGGCGCATGATCAGGTTGGTCTAGGGTGGCGCCACCGTCATTTGTGGCGAAAATGACCCCTCCTTCCCCTTCACCCCTCCAACCGTGGCGGCCTGGACTAAGGAACAGTACACAAAAAGGCAACCGCAGATTTGTTATGACGCACCGTGTCTCTCCCACCTGCTGGCCTAACGTGCTAACCCAACCTAACTCCCTCCTAACTCTGCGTAATCCTGGTTCTGTGATCATCCGGCCGCCCACCCAACCAACTCACGCTCACGCTCACACACACTCACAAGTCGCATCCTGCCTGCTTGCTTGCCGCTTGCCTTAAGGTACCTTGCTTTCCTTGCCGTACTAGCTAGTAGGTGCCCTTCTAGCTTCCCCGGTGGCCTCTGCCTTGCCGACGTACTTATACCTGTCTAGCATCACCGTTAACTTTTTCGGCCCTTCCTTTCCCTCTTCTCTTCAACGCCCCAAATATTCATGAACAGCGCTGCGACGGCTTGAGCGAAGCACACACATCCCTTGCCGCAAGCCGCGATAGTCGCCCGCCGCTCCTCCGGTCGTTCCTTCGATCGCCAGCATGTTTGTTCTCCGGAATGGTGAGTTCCATTTTGCTTGTGCCCCGCGTTCCACGTTCCCCTCCCCCTCCCTCTCCTCCCCCCAACGCCCGTTAGCTGTTGGCCGTTGGTTGTCGTCTTTGCTTTCCACAAAGACGACTGGCCACAGCCTCAGCCAGCCTCATCCTGCGCCTACCTAATTCCTCATCCTTGCTTCCGCATCTATCGCTTTTCCCCTCCCTCATCGCCTTCCTCCTCATCACCTTTACCGTGGCCCTCTTTCCCGTACAACCTCCCATCATCCTCTGCTACCCCACTTCGGTAATCCATATAAACTAACGTTTCTCTCCCTGCATAGTCGGCAAACTCATCTTCGGTTCAAGCACCCAGGAAGCACTGATTGAGCTTCCCCAAGGCCAACTCTACCTCGTCCGACCTCTCTCGCCCAAGGGCTACTCCGAACTCATCTTCAAAGATTCAGCCATCCGCATCCGTCGCACCAACCAAGACTTCCAATACCAGCTCGTCGTCCAGCGCGTCTTTGAGGAAGGCGAAGCTGAACTTCTCGCCGAAGAGGAGGGTGACGACGCTGCCATCGACGCTCTTGCCTCCGAGAAAGACGAAAAGACCTTCTTGCTCGACGAGGCCCTACACTTCCGCGTCGAAATTAGACAAGACGGCGATAAGGTATTGGCTTGGAAGGATCTGAGCGGAGATACTGGTGATATCTACCAGTTTGTCTGTGACCCTTCTGTCTCCACGAACCAAGTCCAACAGTTCGTGCGAGTATCGCACGAGTGCCAGTACGAGCGCAAGTATCGCAAGCCGCATACCACTGCCTCCAGTCACGACCTGCAACAGTTTGAGGTCCAGGAGGAGGACCCTATCCCACCAGCCAGCCCCATCCACAGCCCCATCCTCTCTCGCTCCATCGAATCCGTCGACGAGATGTTCTTCAAAGCAAACACGGCCAACTCGACCGCCAAGCGGGAGCCTGCCACCATTCCCGAGCAGGAGATTGACGTGCCTGAATTGACTGGCCCCAACGCTGATTCCCCCCCAGAGGCTCTCGAGATTTACGCCGCCGTCCCTGCCGAGCTCCACCTCTTCGACCCGCAGCCTGGACACTTTGCCATGGTGGATGATGCCGTCGTCACTACTGTTTCTGAGGTTGGGAAATGGGAGTACTGGCTACAGATTGAGAGCAAGGAAAAGGCTTGGCTCGGGACCCCCGTTGTCGCTGACTTCAATCCTGTCTTCGACTTCGAGTACCTTTCTTTCGTCTTCAACCATTTCAGTGCTGACGGCACTGCCAAATCCTGGCTGCTCCGTTTCCGAGATCAGCCAACTCTGGAGAAGTTCCAACATGCCATCATGCAAGCCATCTGGGAGAAATTGAACGAGACCAAGTGGGCCAAGATTCAAGAAAAGGAGCGTGAATACGTTCTTGATTCATTTGGCGACTTGAACATGGAGGATGCTCCTCTCGAGGATCTGGAAGAGGAAGAAGAAGAGGAGGAGGATGAGGAAGAGCAGGATGACGATGCCCCGCGAGATGAGGAGTATGACACCGACGAAGATGAGGACAGCACTTTCCCAAGGAACGCCGATGGTGAGGTCAACTCCCAGCTCGCTGTTGGCTACAAGCACGACCGATCTTTCGTTGTCCGTGGATCCAAGATTGGCGTTTTCAAACATACTCCCAACAACCGCCTCGAGTTTTCGACCAATATCTCCAAGGTCACAACACCAGCTGGCAAGCTCATGAACCCCAAAAAGGTGATGCTGCACAGCGAGGATCGCGATCTCATCCTTCAGAACGAGATCGACCCCAACAAGTTGTACCGCATGGATCTCGAATACGGCAAGGTTGTTGACGAGTGGAAGGTTCACGATGACATTCCTGTCGTTAACTTCGCCCCCGAGAACAAGTTTGCTCAGATGACGTCTGAGCAGACCTTCCTCGGTGTCTCCAATAACGCGCTCTTCCGCGTCGACCCTCGACTCTCCGGCAACAAGCTTGTTGATTCGGAGATGAAGCAGTACGCTTCAAAGAACGACTTTTCTGCCCTTGCTACGACTGAGAAGGGCTATATCGCAGTCGCCAGCAACAAGGGAGACATCCGCCTCTTCGATCGCCTCGGAATTCGTGCGAAGTCCCAACTCCCAGCTCTTGGTGACCCCATCGTTGGTATGGATGTGTCTGCTGATGGTCGCTGGATCTTGGGTACCACTCGCAACTACATCCTGCTCATTGATGCTCAGCAAAAGTCCGGCAAGAATGAAGGCAAGCTCGGATTTGAGAAGGGATTCGGCGCTGACTCCAAGCCTCACCCTCGCCGTCTGGCCCTTACTCCTGAACACGTGGCCCAGTTCTATCACGAGACGGGCAAGACCGTCTCGTTCACACCTGCCAAGTTCAACACTGGAGAAGGAACCGAAGAGACTAGTATCATCACTGCCACTGGACCCTACATCATTGAGTGGAATCTGAAGAGAATTCTCAAGGGAACGAAGGCGGCATACAAGATCAAGAGATACGAGGAAGAGGTCAAAGCCGACGATTTCAAGTTTGGCTCGGACAAGAACGTCATCGTGGCGCTCCCTAACGAGGTCAACATGGTCGCCAAGCAGAGCCTGCGAAAGCCTACGCGGGAGAGCATTGTCGGTGACATTCGGCTCAGTGGTGGACGGAGAGCATCAGGGAGAATCGGAACGCGAGACAGCGGACGGTACAAGCTAGGAAAGGATGACATCGTCGACTCGCCCTACTAGGTACCGTTCGATGCAGCACAACGATGGCGTGAGCGACCTGATAAATTGAGCGTTAACGGGAGAAATACCAAGGGCTTCATATACCATGACGACCAGCCGACGAGGAGTTTGAGACGGATTTGAATTCGAATTTCCCAGGCATGTGCCGTAGGGAAACTGTCTTGTTTTTGCTTAGATACCAGCTCCGAAGGGGACGCATCTGCGTCACAGAGAAGTTTGGAGGTTACTGATTGATGGTATTTCATTTTTCGACATTGCGACGTCCCGTGTTCCATTGAGCGGCCATGTTCTATTCGTCAACGGATGGTGTTTGTTTTAGCCCCTGCAATCGAGGATGGATGATGGTAGAGAGTTCGGGAAGTATTGCTGCCAACTTGGGTTATGTAGTGGAAGCAAGTATCCTGATTTGCAATAGCACGACTCTTTGCAATGTTCGAGAACAAATAGCCCAACTCCGTAGTATACTAGATTAAAATGTCAAATCTTCAAGAGACCAAATTCGCAATAATGATATGCCCTTACAGAGGCTCGAAGTTTACTTTAACATTCATGACGGACTGGGTGTGGAATGGGTAGCGTGATTTTAATGGGTATGGTAGACTATATCGAAGGCGCTAGTAGCATACGCCGATAACTACAAGAGTATGCAGTGGTGAAAATGCTATCGCGAGTGCGCCATTGTAATTGTAAAGGCAAAAATATGATACCCAGACCATGACCGCTATACCCCAATCTCGTGAACTCGTTTCCTTCATATCCATGTGCCAATCGAAAGGCCCGTCTAAAGGGTCCTGTCGCCTAGTTACCGAGCTAGGCATCGCTAGGCTTCACCGATTCGGGCTCCTCGGTGTGACCGAGACCCAACAGAGTCTCTGCTTTCTTCCCTGTCTGCTCAGCTGCATGTTGCACCTTCTGACCCAGACTCACGACGGCGCCGGAGACATTGCGCAGGGTCTTTTGCTGAGTGTTTTCTGCACTCAAGCGGGTCATCTCAGCGACAAAACTAGCACCCCACCAGGCACTGGTGTACTTGAAGACGTAACGCTCGAGCTTCTTGTAGTTGGCCTCACGCTGTTCAGGACTCATGGTAACAGCGTCATGGATAGCATTGGCAAGCTCCTCTGTGTTCCAAGGGTTGACAATGAGACTGCCGTTGAGGGATTGGGCAGCACCCGTGAATTCGCTGAGGATCATGACTCCATGGTTTTCGCGTTGAGTGGCGATATACTCATAAGAAACGAGGTTCATTCCATCGCGTGTCGACGAAACCAGACAGACATCCGAAACAGCATACAACGCAGTCAGTTCATCAAAAGAGACTGATTGGTGGAGGAAATGAATGGGCATGAATTCGATGGTACCAAATTTTCCGTTGATACGGCCAACAAGTTCGTTGACCACGGCACGAAGATTTTGGTATTCCTCGACGTCTTGTCTTGAGGGAACGGCCACCTGGACAAGAACAATCTTGCCAATCCACTCGGGGTGCTCCGTTAGGAAAACTTCAAGAGCGTGCAGCTTCTGGGGAACACCCTTGATGTAGTCGAGGCGGTCGACGCCAACAATGAGCTTGACACCCTCAAACTTGCGGCTGAGGGCGGCAATACGCTCCTGGACCTTGGGCTTCTTGAGGCCCTCGACGAAGTTGTCCGGATCGATTCCAATTGGGAAGGCGCCAACGGTTACAAACCGGCCGTTCCAGTCAACGCCGTTGGGCGTCGTAGGTGTTTCCAGAATGCGGGAGCAACTGCTAAGGAAATGGCGAGCGTAGTCGTAGGTATGGAAGCCGATAAGATCGCAGTCGAGCAGGCCTGTAAGAAGAGCTTCTCGGACAGGCAGGATACGGTAAATTTCACTGCTGGGGAAAGGAGTGTGCAAGAAGAAGCCAATCTTGACGTTCTTCTTCGAGTTGCCAATCTCCTCACGGAGCATCTGAGGCAAAAGCATCAAGTGGTAGTCGTGGACCCAGATCAAGTCACCATCTTGGACATCCTTGATGACGGTTTTGGCAAAGAGGCGGTTGACTTCTTGATATGCGGCCCAAGCGGATTCATCGAAGGTGATCTCACCGGGGTGATAATGGAAGAGGGGCCAAAGGATAGAATCTGTAGTTTCGCTGGTTAGCTTGTCTCAAAACGATGGCATTTTTGGTAGGGCAGACATACTCGAAAACCCATTGTAATGGCGATCCGCAAGCTCGTCGTCGATGAATACGGGATGAGCGCCGTACTCCTCCTTGAGGCGGGTCTTCATGCCGTCGACCTCATTATCAGGTACCTCGAGGCCGGGCCAGCCATACCACTGGAAGCTGGTGGTCTTGCTAAGACCGCTGAGACCAGTTACAAGGCCACCAGAGGACATGGAGAAGCTATAGCTGCCATCCTCGGAGCGCTTGATGGTGATGGGGAGGCGGTTAGAGAGGAGGAGCAGGCGGCCGGGGATAGCCTGTCCATTCTCATCGACGGTGCCGGGCATGTTGAAAATGCGTGTGTAGACACTGTGGTTCGTATGGGAGGGGGTCGAGCGGACGAGGATTCCAAGTTCCCTTGGAGGTTTGAAAGAAGCTCAAAAGAAGAAGAGTTGGGGAAAGGAGGAGCTTGGTCTCGGCGCACGTAGCTATCTCGCAGTCGTGGTCCGTGGAGGGGCAGGGAGCTGGCCTGGAGCTGCGAGCCTGCGAGGCAAACAGTGGGAGCTGGCAGGGTATCCGGTATAGATCACCCCAGCTGTGGAGTTAGCGCAACGAGCTTCGGGTCGTAGTCTCGTAGACCAGCAGAACGATGACGCTACTGCGGAGTGCGGAAGATTTGGTCAGGCGATTCCAGGCGATTGCAGGGCTGACGGTTTGGAGAGAGCAAGGGCCGTCTATATTGTCGGAGATGAGTGTTGTGATCGTCTTGTAGACATTGATGTTGGAATGGAGGAGGGAGAAACGACAAAAGGACAAAAAATCAGGTAGGTCGGTGGCTTGGGGGGGGGGGGCAACAAACGAGGGGACGAAAGAGGGAAAGGAGGGGAGAGGAGGGGCAAGCCAGTACGTACCTACCTTGTGCAGTACCTGCCGTGAGTGGGCGATAAGTACGAGTACTTCGTCAGCGGTACCCAGGGCAATTGATGACGACTCTGTGACTCTATTGGGATTTGATCATTGAACCCAAGATGCGATGCAAAGGAGAGGGGATTTCCAAATAAAAGATCCGGATCAGCACGACGCAAGAAGGGTGCCGAAATGCCACGTGAATGGTACATCGTCGCCTCGACAGGAAAGTACAGTACAGTTTAATATTGCCGCAAATCGATCGCATCCTCGTCTCTCCATCGTTCCCGGGACGGGCGTTGAGCCATGGTAGAGTTGCATCTAACCGCACCCTCAACTCAAGACCCGGCCCGTTTTCTTCGAATACGTAGTGGGATCGGGTGCAGCCAGTGCAGGCTCCAAGTACAGCTACCTCGCACCCCCTTCGGCCCGTCGAGAAAAACATCATCCACCCAACAAGAGTCGATGATGCCATGCACCTGTCATATACCCACGGGGTGCCGACCAGTGAGCAATAGTGCTTTCCCATTTCTGATCAAACAGGTTTGCAAGCGAGGTCAATCTACAAGCCGGGTTACTCCTCCACTCATCTGCATGCGGTCCGCATCTCCCAACTGTGCAGTCTGGATGCACGACCAGAGGTTCCCGCATGGCACATGGGCCGCACCGGAGTCGATGCCGGAGGTTGAGGCCGGGCCTCGGATCAAACGAGCCACTTGCCCGGTGTCCTGTCCGCGAACTAATGGCCTATCCTCCAAACAATTTCACAGGAGGCCAATCGGACTGTCTCGGTGGTTTCCCAGGTTATTCAAGAACAGCGGCAACAAAACTCCAGGCCTACTTGTCGACTTCACCTGACTCAAGGTAGTCGAAACATCTTATCCCAACTCTCAGACAACCAGCGTATTCCTACAACTGAATATTTCAAGACCCTGCCGGTTTGCGCCGCCTGAACATACCCATCACAATTTCCGCCAACCGGAGGGAGTAGGATTGAACGCACACGGCCAGCCAATTGAGCGTGAGGACAAGACCATGTTTACCCTGGCACCAGGCTGTTGGCCGGGCCATAGACTGCATTTCATCCCTGACCTGTAACTGCAAACTTGTTTCTGCATGGGAGCCGCCGCTTTCATTGCATAGACGCAGCAATCAGATCCTCCTTCGGTCGCCACGATCGAGACACACATGTATCCGCCCGCACGCCTCATTTATTGTGCCTCTTTGTTCCCGGGATCCGATGCTTCACAGCATCCAACATGGTTACATTAGCCGGTTGTTAAACGTCTGCAACTTAATTTACGGCTCTTGTTACTAAAGATGACTTTATCACCATATGTACTTCAATATTTGTGCACCTGGGTTCTTTGGCCTACACTAAAGTCGAGATCCAAGGCCCAGCTTTTGTACTTCGTGCCTGACCCCGGAATAGTGCTTTAGTCAAGGCTCGGCAGGCATGATAACCTTTTGTGACAATAAAGCACCCCCAATTACTTCTTTACTTATTGCCTAGATATGAGATTAAAATTGTTGCTTTTCATACTTTATTTACACTTCCACTTTCGCATCACGTTTTGCTCTCTCGCATGCCTAAGGTGCATCCTGAAATTGGATGCGACAAGGTTGCGCTGCCGATAGTCTTATCTTATCGATAAGAGATGCGCTGTTGCCCATCCGTGAATTTTTCGAGACACTGAGACGCATCGCGATCGCTACTTCGTCATCTCCCCGCGCACGCGCAACGCCTTTCTGTCACCATGGAGCCAACTCAGGACTTCAAGTCGCTCCAGGAGAGCGTGCAGAAGTCGCTCGTCTCCACCGTCAAGACAGTGAATCGCATCGCCGCCGAGGACCTCAGCTTCCAGCGTACTGTCAACCCCGAAGTTGCCCAACAGCTCGAGGACAGGTCGGCGCGACTCCTCGAACTCTCCACCCGTCTTCTCCAGTCTGCGGGTAGGGCCTGTGGCGTCAAGGCGCCTAAGATCGAGGATGCAGAGGACATCGAGATGAACTGGCGAGGGGTCATCGACGTGGTTGATTCCGTCCTCGAAAAGGCCGACACGGCCCTGGACGAGTACACAGGGTTGGTCAAGAGAAAAGAGCCTCCCGTGGCAGATTCTGTAGGCCTGATCCCAACCCCCATTTATCGTATCACCGCTAACTATCCTCAGGCGACAAAGCCCAAGAAGGCCAAGTCAACAGCCAAGGTCATCCGAAATGCCAACATCTCCAAGCCGCAAGTTACGTTCGAGCGCCAGCCCGACAACTTTCCTACCTTCCCGTGGAAACCGATCCTTACGTCAAAGCCACATGCCAAGGTTTCTCTGGAAGAGAGCCTGGTCACAGTTCCCAATGAGGCCGGCACACTGCAGTACGATGGCCTCCCCCATATCATCTAATATCAGGAGACCGATCACTGACTCAGCATGTTTGCATAGATTCCGACATCCCTACGAGACCGAGATTTCACGCATGGAATATCCCAAGTCGGTATACCAGAAAGCCGAACCCATCATGTATCAACCAGTGGAAACAACACAAGCGACCTGGGTCGACACATACGAAGGCGTCCTTGAAATGCTTGAGGAGCTCAAAAAGGCGAAAGAGATCGCCGTAGATTTGGAACACCACGATTACCGGACCTACGTTGGCCTCGTCTCCCTTATGCAAGTCAGCACGCGAGACAAGGACTGGATTGTCGATACCTTAAAGCCGTGGCGACACAAGCTGGAGGTACTCAACGAGGTCTTCGCTGACCCTAGTATTGTCAAGGTAGGTTCGAACAGCAATTACTACATCTCATAATCACTAATCTTATGTCAGGTTTTTCATGGCGCATACATGGACATGGTGTGGCTGCAGCGGGATCTAGGGCTCTATGTGAACGGGCTCTTCGACACCTTCTTTGCATGCGAACTTCTTTACTCTGGGAGAAGTCTGGCATTCCTACTATCCAAATTTGTCGATTTTGATGCAGACAAGCAATACCAACTAGCAGATTGGAGAATACGGTACGCACTTGATTTTCAATTTGCATAATTAGTTCAGCGAGCTCACCTCCTTCAGGCCTATTCCCGAAGAAATGATGTACTACGCCCGTTCAGACACACACTATCTCCTCTACATTTACGACCGAGTGCGGAATGATCTCTTAGGTACGGAAAATTCGACAGACTTCATGCCGCGAGCCCTCCAAAAATCAAGAGAACTCTCACTTTCTCGCCACGAACACCCAGGCTACAATGAGGAGACCGGGGAAGGCTCGCGGGGCTGGTACAACTACGTCTTGAAGAACTCTCACTTGGCCTTCGACAGCGAGCAGTTTTCTGTTTTCAAGGCTCTCTGGAAATGGCGGGATGACACAGCGAGAAAGGAAGATGAGAGCCCCAACTACGTTCTCTCTACCAACAGCATTGGCGACATTGCGCGCATCAACCCACCAGACGCCAAGGCGCTCCACAGTCTACTGCCCTTAGGTGCTCCTTTGGCGAGACCGCGATTCAACCAGATCTGGGAACAGGTCAAGGAGGCGAAGGCCCAGGGAGGACCCAGCTTACTTCACTTCTTCACCTCGCTGGCACCGGATGCAGTACGAAAGAACGGTCGACCCAGAGTGGCCAAACAAACAACCAAGTTGCCAGATCTTGATGGAGAGGTGACAGTCAGCAGACTGACCCGATCACAGTTATTTGGGGATATGCCGGTCAGTACTCGCTGGGAAGCGTCCCGGCCCATTTCCGACAATCAAGAGGATACTATTCCCTTTCCTTGGCAGCGATTCGTCCAGGAGGGTCAGGTTGAGGGCGACTTTGAACACGATGAAACCCCCAATGAGACACCCGCCGCCGATGTACAGCCCGTGGCGATGGAGGCTGTGGCTGGCAATGGCGACGGTCAGGAGGATCTGGATGGGGAATTCACATTGAAGAGGGGACAGAAGCGGAAGTCGGAGGCAGTGGAAGAAGACTCTAGCTCAAGTGAGGAAGAGTCGGCGGCGGAGAGCGATGAGGAGATGCAAGAGGACACCGGCGTCATTTCCATGGTGGACCAGCCTCGCAAGAAGGGTAAAAAGGAGCGCCGAAAGGAGCGTAAAGCTCAGGAAAAGGGAGCCGGTGAAGAAGTGCTGCAGCGGCAAGAAGCCAAGAAGGCGCGCAAGACCCGGCAACAGGAAAAGAAGCTCAAACGACAGGAGGAGAAGAAGTATGAGGCAGTGCCGTTTGACTACAGCAACGCCAGCTCGGTTTTGCACGCAAAGCGTGAGGCGACCGGCGTCGAGACGGAAAAGAACGGGAAGAGGAAGGTCTTTGATCCCTACTCAAAGTCTGCGGATGCTGCAGTCAAGGGGGCAAGAAAGCCAATGCCCGTCAGGGGAGAACGCAGTGCAACGTTCCGGAAGTGAGTGGTTCCGGGTAGGCCCGGCGGTAGCACAAGGAGTTTTGTAATGTATTATTATTAGTTAACAGAAGTTAATTAAGACACATACGTACGATTCTCATTCATATGCCACGCAATCTCATCTCATGGTGCGTTACGCCATGGGTCGCGCTGAGAATGAACATTTTGCCTGAGGGTGATGATTTGTTTGTGAATATTGCACCTGCAAGGGAGGAATCACTAACGGGGCAC
Source organism: Neonectria sp. DH2 (assembly GCA_003934905.1). Taxonomy (NCBI): domain Eukaryota; kingdom Fungi; phylum Ascomycota; class Sordariomycetes; order Hypocreales; family Nectriaceae; genus Neonectria; species Neonectria sp. DH2. The sequence continues at coordinate 982,530 of RQWH01000002.1, read as the reverse complement.
TGTTTCGGCTGCAGGACACGGCAGGCAACGAGGATGTCTCCGGTGGCAATGATTTACAATTGGTAGCAGAAGGAAAAGCCATGCATTGTACCGGGATCTATAGGCATGCAGGCGGCCCGAATGATATATGCAACCTCGGATTTGATTAAAATATTCATTGCGATCGCGTGATTTCCTCCCGAGGGCGGCTCTGTAGTGGTCCATCGGGAATGTGGCCGTCAGACCCGGTCTGCACGAAAGGGCTCCACCATAACAGCAGGGCTCTGCGTTACTACCCCGGATTTTTCACGCCTTTCCCCGCCTCACAAACACAACTGCCGGCGTTAGGCGACGATAAAAGCTACTCGAGTCGGATGAGGTCCCATGCCATGCCAGCGAGAGATTATCAATTAAAAGAGAGAGAAGTCAAGCCGAGACGAGTGTCATGTTCAGAGGCTGGAGAATTGGACAAATTCTTGAACCTTAGGCCCTTCTCTAGTCTGTTGTCTGCCTCCATCTGCGTGCCTGCCTCCAGCCAGAAGGGTCGTCTGGGTTCTCCCGGACGAATCGCCCAGTGGTTAAATACACACGGCTTGCTGACGCCCCCTTCCTCTTTCCTCAAATGGCATCCGAGGTCGAGCAGCCAATTGCAAGAATGGGAAGGTGCCAGCCCAAGAAGCCAAGACAGACGGCCCTCCCACTTCTCCCTCTCAAAATCCTGGCTGGCTACGCCACAAGACTTTCCCCCTTCTTCCCTCCTTCATCAAGCCGCGACATCCCCCTCCCTCCTGGATTGACAACGCCCAAGGGACGCGTCCTCTCACTGTTTGCCGGCCTCATCGGACCTCGCCGCCCATCTTCCCACATCGACGTGAGATAGTCACAACACTTCCACAGCACCCGACGAAGTGCTCTGCCGGACAGCCCCTTGAACTGTGTCGCAGCGTCGACGGCTCGCTCTTCACTCATCAGCCGATGGCACTGTTGACGTCGTGCGATCCAGACCGCGTGGCCAGATTGCCCCTTCACGTCCTCACACCCTCACGGCGCAGAACCAATCCCACTGTCTCATCGCTGCCGCTGCCGTCCTCCTCATGGGCGCCCTGCATTGCGCAGCAGCAAATCACCTTCCCCCTAGGGCCGTCCCTTCCCGAATCCCCTGGTCGATGTGACACAACGTCCTGGTTGGGAGGGTAATCGGCGGCCTGGGTCATGTGACTTTGAAAGAGGGGAAGGTGAGGGGATGAAACCTCAGCGACCGCCTTTCACCTCTCTTTGTCTTCCTTCATTGTTGTTGCCGTCAAGTTCTTTGTGCTGGGTCAATTGAATGTCGTCGCTGTCAATTCGATTTCATGCAGCGCTAGGGGTGATGTCCATCAGTTGGTGCTGTTCTGAGTGACGGTGGAGCAGAGTGGACCGCTGAGCACGCTACCGTTCGTGAGTAAGTTCGACTGGGACCTGACCCAACCGTTGACCAGTACACCGTTAACCTGGAATAGTGTCAATCAATACCTGTCGACGGGGATATCCTCAGGCATCGCTATGCCTTATCTTGGTGAGTTCTTGAATTTCTCAGTGTCTTTGAGTCTTCTCCGAGGTTCGTTGTCCCAAGTGATCCAAATCAATTGGACCTTGTATCGCTTGACATCGCCAAACACCGACGATGACAACACCTGCCGGCAGCAGGACCATACATCAAATACCAATGGTTTCCACCATAGTCCTTCGAAAGGAACCGCTGCTCTCTGCTGAAAGTACCGCGCAATTTTCTCACTCGAAAAACGCCCGTGGTTGTGTGTCTCTTTCTTGGCTTTCGCCCTGAGAAAGCGGTTCCGCATGACTTGCCATGTCGCCCTAAGTGTTACAAGCGAACCTCCTCCCGCTGGTATTGTTCCATTCACCATTGTGCCGGCACTCCTGGCAACGGTTGCTTCTGAATCCGGATTGTCGTCTCGTCACTCGCTCGAGTCCTGGGTATTCCTGGTCCACGGAATAGCATTCACTTGAACACTCATTTTCCTGAACTTGCTCGGTGCAGTTGTCGGTTCTTCGTTCGATTCGCCAGAAAACTGCTGTCTTAGATCGAAGATTCGCGGGCCGCCCCGGATCTCGTTTTGTGGTATTCTCGGGTCAGTCGAATATGCGGTTACTCGACGCAAAATAATCGAGACCGATATCCTCGAAGGAGTGGTTGCGCCCTGCTCTGTCCCTCACCACAACTTCCAGTCTACGCGCAAGCTGCGGAACATTACTGGTCATCGTTCAGAAGTCGAACATTACCCTGAGAGTCCTCGGATTGGCTGTGTGCATGCTCAGTTTGACTCGGTATTCACACCATGCTTGATGTTCGGGTCTACTCCAGAACCAAGCGGTCCTGTGCATTCGGGTGGACTTGTCTTTCTTTACATACCTCTGGTCAGCTCCACAATCTTCTCCCCTGTGCCAGAGAACCATTCCCTTGATCCACCATCAAGCCCCGGGTCTTCCCTCCCCCAGTGCTTCCCTATTGGCCTGGGCGAAGCCGCTTGCTGGGTGCCAGTTTAGCACAGTGTGGACCTTTTCTCAATCCCAAACTAAAGTTTGGTGGCCAAATCATGCCTGGAAAGACAGGCACTGAGGCGCCAGATAGACCGCCTTGTTCCTCAGCAGGCGCTTGTTTAGCACAGATTTCCAGGAGGGCCGGGTCAACTCGGTTATGAGTGGCAGGGCGAGTGCCTGCCAGCTCGGCAAAGGCGCCAACTTTCCCCGGCACCGGCCCACGGGAGCTCAAGAAAGCAATTGCCTCACCCCAAGCAGCTGAAAGATTCAGCGCTCTCAGTTGTCACCACTCAAAGGTCAATTGAGCTGTCAATCGATAAGGAGCGATATTCATTGCGTCACTGTCAATCTGGCAAACGCGTTTTGGTGTTGAAAAAGGAAATCTCTTGATGCTGTGGAAGAGTCGGGATGAATGAGGCTTTTTATTTTACAAGTCGGTCCCTGGGAGGAATTGCGCAGAAGTTCCCAAACTCTACCACAGAGACGTTCCAATGACCAACGTCCCTCCCAGTTCTCTATCCCGTCCATTACAAGGCAACCTCTCCTCTATCGTGCAAGCTGGTGGCAAGTGCATCCATGACAACCCTTAGGACACTGGATGGCACGCCGCGCTCAGCAGCCTCCCCCATATCACTGGCTCGATCATTCGGCACGAACCGTCCCAATTGGCCGGGAAACAGCTTAAGTCTGGAGAGAAAGAGATGGTTAGTTTCGAACCGAAGATGGAAAACGAAGAAAATCGGTGGTGTTGACGTACGAACTTGGCCATGAGGGCAATCATCAGATCGAAAAGACCGATGGCCTCAACGAAAGCGAAACCCAGAATGGCGTAAGAGAACAGCTGGCCACGGAGAGCGGGGTTGCGGGCAACACCGTTGAGGAGGGCAGCGAAGACGAGACCGATACCGATACCAGCACCAGTCAGACCAATGGCGGCAGAACCCATACCAATGTTCTTGGAGACCTCAACCATGGCCTGGGCGATCTCGGAGGAGTAGGCGCGGCGCTGGACCTGGAAGGCGTTGCGGGTGGTGGCCTGGAGGAGGGTGGAGGCCTGAGTGCGCTTCATGGCCTGGCCTTGAATCGAGTGTGAGCGAGTGTTCCCATCGGGAGGTCGATCAAGACAAGCTCAAGAAGGCTCAATTGACCCCGGAAGCCCGAGGGAAAATTTTTGCCGCAGTTGCGGACTTACCGGTGATGGTTCGCTTGCTGGCGGCAGCGATGGGGGCACGCACGGCAGGGCGAGCGGCCTTGACGGCCATCTGGGAGGCCAGGCGAGAAGCGAAGACACGAGTGGAGGCCATTGTGATGGTTGTGTGAGGGGAGATGGTTGATGTGTGAAAAGAAGAAGAGGCTGACGAGAGGTTTAAAGAAGAGAGATACGGAGCTCAGCACGAGACAGGACGGCAGTGGAAGGAGAAAAAGGGAAGAAAGAAAGCGTCTGGAGCCGGGAGGAAAGTGAGAATAGGTGGGCCCACTTGGGTGGGTAGGGCCAGGGGGTGGGAGTGTCAGCCGGGGCAACGGTGGAAGGAAGGAGAGCAGTGATCAATCGGGGCGAGACATTTTTTACGGGGAGGCGAAGGACCGGGTGAGAATTGAGGACGTGGACGAGGCCTGGGCGGCCCAACGCAGCAAGCAAGCAACAACAGGGGAAGAGGAGAGGAGGTGGTGAGAATATGGTAAGGGAGTTGGATTTGCACTCGCTGGCTAACTATACGGAGGAAGTCGGGTGGATGCGATTGGGAGAATGCTGGATCATGATTGCTCTGGGCCTTCTTAAGGCCTGAGGCTTTTACAGTCGGGAGGGACGTGCTTGGCGGTGGACCATGAATCATGGGCGAGGAGGAGTCGAGGGCCACGGAGCTAGGGGGTGTGGCCGACGATGGAACGCGCAACATTGAGAGAAATCTCGGTACGAAGGGACACAACAAAGCCGGAAGAGCGAAGACCCCTACCGCTCTAAACAGAGTGGATGCTAGGAGCCGCGGGCCTAACGGATTGCAGCATGTGCAGGACGGACGACGACGGCACTACCGGATTTCCGACGGAGGACGAGCAAAGGGGAAGACGAACAGAAAAAACCACGACAACAGCGTCAAGGCGTGGAGACAAAGATGCAAATTTGCACGCAGCACGAGCGGTATCACAAGCCTCTAAGGAGGACAAATGAGACAAGAAAATGACACAATTGTTACCGTCCAAGGCAAACAAACAAAACACTTGACTGGATTGATATCAGAGGTGCCCAGGCTGGTACCTGGACAAACGACGGAGCTGAGCGGGAAAGTCCATTGGGTGGAGGACGCACGGAGTGGCAGATTGTCAGGCAAATGCAGCACACCCCCAGGACGACGGGCGTGCACAGTACAGTATGAGTGTGGAAACACATGAGGGACCCCACTTGGTGGCTTCACCTACCCCGAGGGCGAATCAGAAGAGCAACTTTCCACGTGGGTGGATCACAGTGAAGGTCCTGGACGCACGCAGCCTGGTATCTAGTAGGGCCAGCCTGGCACCAAGGTCAAGACGTCGAGATGATGATTCCTGAGATTCAAGGTCGTCCCGTTTGCTCCAGCCTTCTCCAGAACTCCAGGGTCCCGGCGTTCCCCAGCACCTTGGTGGCGCATGGCTCTCCGAGCAGCGGCGGATCCTCCCCATGATCCATGATCCGGCCGTCCACCAGATGCTCAGATCTCAGATAAATAGCCGCGCACAGTGAGTGTCATGGCATTGGGCACATTAGCACGTTGCTTCAATCCTGTCCCGTACAAGCTCCGGACGGCCCAGTAGCAGCCCCAGAGCTTATTATGGACTTTCAAGTGGCCCAATGTGACTCGAACAGTGCCATTAACAAGGTGCATCTGAATCTCTTGTTAATCGTGGAGTCAATCCGCAGAGACAGAGCAGGCGAACATAGATATTCTGCGACAAATATTTGTACATACGGTAGTGCAGACAAGACATGTCTTTGGACACCGGGGAATGATAGTGGGGTTCAGTCCGGGCCTTCGGGACGCGAATTTTTCTTCCACAGCCGCGGGCATCGGAGGTCGACAGTGCGATCTTGTCAGAGTTCAGACAGTACACAGGCCACACACAAGCTGGAGAACCCATGACTGGCTGGCTACTCGAAATGACGCAGCCGCACAGGTCGGACGGAGGCTGGAGAGCTTCAAGCGGAGTTAGACTCTGCCTCCCTCTGTTCAGTGCCTTGGATGGTGAAGTCAATTTTGGCCATTGGCAAGGCTGGAAGGCTCATCAGTACCTCCACAGGCAACGAGGGTCATGGTTGATTCAAGGACATGTGGTTTCCGTCAGGCTTCCAAGGCATTGGCCCGTCGAAGCACCACCGCATTGCGAGACTTCAAGCTCGTGAAGATGTCAAGTTGGCCTGGAGGTGCTACTGGCTTGACCATTCCAAAGCGACTCCCCATTGGACATGTGCGATCTGGTCATATTTCGCACTGTAACATGCACATCAGGACAAACTCTGGCAACCTTACTTGAACCACACCTTCAACGCAGCCGTGCAAACCAGATACTGCAGAAGGTTCCCCGTCCCCTCTCAGCTGTTCATCAGCGGCCCGGCTCGCATTGCTTTGTTGCTCCAGTGGGTGGCATTGGGGCGGCCGCGCCCGGGGGTGTTGATTCCATCGGTGCCGAAACTGGGATTGCCCGGTGCCTCGTTCCTCGTTCCTCGTTACAGTGACAGACGCAGAAGATTCGTACCTACAGAGCCTTGCAACTTGGTTAGGTAGTAGTTCGCACAGTACGTAGGAGCTGGCGAAAAAAATTCGGCGCAAAGGGGGCGTGTGGTATGGGCAATTTCGGGTTGGCGGACGACACCAGAAGCGCCCTGTGAGAATCGCCACCCAGTGGTCCAAGCTCTTTTCCCGTTTTGGGAAGCTCACGCAGCGGCATCGGGAGACGGGGAGCCATGAGGATGACAAGGACGAGGAGGACTGGTTGGGAAAAGAAGCCATTGAGGCTGCCCAGAGTGTCATTTCATCGTTTCGGGGCTTGGAGGCTCATAGTGGTCACGGCCATAACACTTTCCCCACGTTCTGCTCCCGTTTCGCACCTCTCGGAGCGGCCAATGGCTCCGGCGCCGGAACGGACCCGGCGGTTCCCTCCAAGGTACGGCCCGCCGCAGCTGAGCCGCGGCATCTCCAAAGCCTGGCATGATGGCAAGGTGGCCCAGCCGCCGGGAGACACAAATTAATCTCTCTCCTTAACTTATAGGACTTGATGAAGGACATACTCCAGTTTCAAGAACATCGGCTCCCCATAACCCGTCCAACGTAGACGTCAGCGACAATTCATGCCTCAAATATAAAAAATCCAGCCCGAGAGGGCTATCATTAATAGGTCTAACTCAATTGACTCGAGCGGGGGGTATCATGATCATACGTATAAGGGCATCGTCCCAATCCCAACCGGCTTCCTGCAGGCCTAGTTCTCCTCCTCGACTTCTTCCTCCTCCGTGACCTCGGGCGCCTTAATGGCGTAGCCCTCCACAAACCCCTCGGCATCGCACGGCCGCTCCAGATTGATCCGGTGCTCCGACACATACCGCCGCACCGCCTGCTTGTCCACCCGCATCCGCGGCACCATCTTCACTGCCTTGTCCGCCTCCTCGGCCGCCGGCGCTTCGCCTTCCTCCTTATCAACGGCCGTTTCCTCGCCGTGGTCCTTGACCTCGGGTTTTCCAGGTCCCATGCCTGCCTCTCCAACGACGCCCATGTCGCGGAGGATGAATAGGCAGTCGTCTGGGTGAATCCAGGTCGCCTGGCTGCACTCGTTGACATCGACGAGCATCTCTTGGCCGGCGTTGGGAGTTTCGAGGGCAGGCTAAGGAGCCACCGCGCAATCTCGCCCGCCCAGAAACGCTTGTATCCCTTCTTGCCCAGATCCGAGATGGGCTTCTCAGGACCGCCTAGGATGCCCTCCCGTCGCGAGATCTCGTACGAGGCTCCCATCAGCAAGGCCCCGAGGCCCTTGCGTTGCCACGGCGGGAAGACGAGGATGCAGGCGAGATTGTTATTGTCCCATGACATCTTCTCCTTTGAGAAGAAACCGGTTATTTGCGGCGTCGGGGGGTGGTCTTCGGTCGTGCCGGCCGGGAGCGGCTTAGGTGGGGGTGTGTAGACCAGGAGGAAGTAGTTGAAGCCTGAAACGTCGAAAAAGACGGATTTGTTGTCGAGGAAGAGCTTCGCAAAGAGGGAGAGGTTCTGGCAGAAGAGCTGGGAGTCCGATAGAGATTAGCCATGTGTTCCCCCATGGTTGCAAAGACCGGTGTCATGATCTGGGTTGATGCGGATGTCAAGACTTACCCCGTCCCTTTCACCGTCCACTTCCCATATGCTCCATTCTCCATCGTCCTGCACAAACTCCTCGATGTATCGCACTCCGCCTTCTCCCCTCCGCTTTTTGGCTCCCGGCCCCTTGTTCTCCTGCGGTATCAGGACCTTGCGGCGTCCGCGCGGGTGCGCGTAGACCTTGCGGCCCGGCACAAAGGCCCGGCGCTCGCACATGCGAACGTGCCTCCACGATGCTACAAGTTCTTTGGAGTACTTGAAGCAGCTGGGGCACACATGGAGGCGTTCGAGTACCGGGGGGTGGTCACGGTCCCTGCGGGACGATGCCTTGCCACCAGACTGGTCTTTACCGCCGGCGTCCTTGCTGCCACCCTTGCTGGCACTCCCGGATGGTTCCCCGATGACATCCTTGCCGTAGTAGCTCGGATACCAGGTGCGGAAGAAGAGGTTGCCAAACATAACCATGTCAATGTTCCGATCCGCGCGCGGGTTGGGCAGCGTCTGCTGGGACGAGGCAGTGGGCGGCCTCGGCGGGTACACGGGCGTGACGGTCATGGGCGGGGGGGGATCGAGCAGCCTCGGGGGGTGGGCGGACGGGCCGTGAGGGCGGACGAGGGCCGAGGTGCGATGCGATGGCGGCGGGTGGGCGTGCGGGACGTGGTATGTGATTTCCGGGGCGACGAGGTCGGACGGAGGTCGGGCGGCGACGCCTCGCGCGGTGGCGAGGCTTCCCATGACGGCAGGCCGTGTCGTTTGGCCGGCCTGTTCAGGCGGGGTCCATCGCAGAACGGAGGCGGAGGCGGAGGGAGGATGTGCGAGCGAGGCCGGGGCGGGTCGAGCGGCGCGGTTTCGCCTCTGCTGGTCGGTTGCGGCGGTGACGGGGAGTTGATTCGGCGCTGGTGACGCTGCTGTCGTTGCCGTGGCTGTGTTGGGTGACGGCGTGAGGCGCTGATACGAAGGCGGAATCGGTGGTGGTTGAACCGGCGTGTGACGCGTCGCCCGACGCGCGACGGGGGGTGGTTGGGTCTGGCCCGGGGGCTGAGGTTGAAGTTGAAGTTGAGGAGCTGGAGGGGGAGGATGAGCAGGCGCGTGTTCGGCGGAGTCGTCGTCTGGCCGTTTGCGCTTCTGAGGCATGGTAGCACGTAGCAAGAGTCGAACGCCTGCCTCTCGCGGGGGATGCGATGCGAAAGTCCGGTTCGCGCGGGAAGTGGTGATGCGTCGGGGGCGCGGAGCCGGACTTCGACTGCTGCGGCTTAGTGCATCGGCACGCTGGGAGGTGTCGTCTCTGGATATTGCATAGACCAGCGTTGTTTAGTAGCTCCTAGGGATTCTTCGCTTAAGGCCGAGAGCTTCGACATAACGAGGTCATGGCATGAGGCGACCGGACGCGGATGCGCGACCGGAGCGTGGGTTCGCGGTGCGCTGTCACGTGGAGGTGGGTTGCAGCTTCCACTTTGCAAGCTTGGAGGGGCACTTTCATTGTTCGCCGCGCATGCATCTATCTACACACCCGCCAAGGAGAATCTGCGAGTCGCAACACATAATTTCATGTTCAATTTGATGTCAATTTGCAACCACTACCTAGCCACGAACACAATTTCCACTAAACAAGCGAGCACACATATCAAATCGAGCAGACCAGTTGAGGTGCAAGTGCACTATTCCCGTCCTACTACTCCTTCTTGCCCTGCCGGCGCAGTGAGCAGCTCGGCGCCTGGGCATTCATAACCCGGTCTAGAGTCTCATCGCCCTCCTCCCAGTTCTTGACAAGCGTCAGCAGGCGGCGGCGCGCAAGCCCCGCGTCGCGGTTGCGGTATACCGAGTCGATTTTGCGCACGTCGGTGCGATCGCTGACGAGCCAGCGTCGCTCTTCCTCCATGAAGCGGGTGTGCGACATACCCTCGCCATATCGCGCCTGCACGTTGGCCTCCAGGTGCTCCCGGACCGCCCTGTCCATGTCGATCTGCGACTTGGTGCGGTTCTTCGGATCGACCAGGGCGGTGTCGACCGACGGCCGGAAGGTCGCCGGCATCAGGGTCGGGTCCGGGAGGATCGAGAATGCCGCGTGGTACACGAGCGTCGGGCTCTGGAGGACTGCCTCGGAAAGGGCCCTTATCCCCGGTGGTGTAATGGGGCAGTGGCCAAAGTTGAGGTACGCCAGACGGCTCTTGGTCGTGACGAGTTCGGAGATGGCCGGCACGGCTTCGTCCTCGATGTAATTGTAGGCCTGCCCGAGGTCAAATGTGGTGTAGGACTGTCCAAGGTCGAAGGATTCGAGGCCGGGGTGGCCAGTGACGGCTTTGCAAAGCGCAATGGCACCTTTGGTGCTGACTCCTACCGATTGTAAGAACAGTCGAGTCAGATACGGTGCCTTGGGAACTGCAGCCGCTAAAGCCTCCACCCCATCGTCCCCAAGCGGGTTCGACGACATGTAGATGGATGTTAAACCGCAATGCGGCGATGCCAGGAACGCCCCGATGGCACGGGCACCTTGGGCAGAGATGCCATTGCCGTTGAGGTATATGTGCTGCAGCGAAAGCTTGTTGCCCTCGGGCATTTGATGAGCGGCCAGTCGGGTGAATAGGTCGGCGATGCCCCGGTCGCCCAGCTCAGACTGGTCGAGATCCAGAGTTCGGAGGTTCTTGACGCCCGTGATGAGCCGGAAGATATCTTCAGAGGCGCAGGCGCCGAGGGGGTTCCGTTTGAGCCAGATATTGGTGATGGCCTCGGACTGGACCATGGCGTCGACGAGGATCTTGAGGCTGGGCCCGTCAATGCAGTTGCCGGCCAGGTACCAAGTGTCCATGCGGTCCGGCAGGTCCTCGATGAAATTGGCAACCTCGCGGGCACCAACAGGGCCGATGATGTTATTGCCCAGCAGGAAGTGGCGAACAAAGGTATTGGGTCGGAGGCTGTCCATCAACTTGCCAATGTGGTCTGGCCCAACGACCATTTTGCAAAGGTCCATTCGGCCATCCTCATACACGACACCTTTGCGGAACTCCGCGCCTTTGACGCCATAGTAGGGTTCTCCACGTCCCTCGTCGAGCTCGAAGCCCTGGTTGCTACCGTTCAGCTCGGAGGTGCCCCCGTTCTCAAGGTGGCCAAGGAAAGGTGCAAGATCGGCTTCATTGGCTACCTGGACGGGCATCGGAATGGCCGGCGTGCCGTCGAGCGAAATGGGGTTCTTGACGGGATCCCAGGCGCCCTGGCCAGTGATGCGGGCAGCCCAGACGGGGGCCTGAACGCCCGGGGCCGCACCGCCCGACAAACCAAAGGTAGTGTGGCCGTTGCGGCGGGTGGCCTGTAACATGTCATATCTGCGCTGCAGAGCAGCCCAGCCCCGGAGGCGGACACGGTCGGCCTCGTATCGGATGATGGATGTCAGGGAACCATCGTGCACCGGGTACATGAGAGAGGCGATGGCGACAGCGAGAGTGTGTCGGGCAGACTTCCGGCGAGGCAGGCCATGCAGGGCATCGGAGACGCGGTGCCGGTCAAGCGGGAGGGCAATGATCTCGTCTGCAGTATATGGATGGGACGGGTTGAAACCTGGCAGGTGTATAGTCAGATCGTTGAGACCCTGTCTGCACAGGCTGGCGAGGAGGATAGCCTGATCCATGTTGACTTCGTCGATGTTTGTAAGTAGTGATACATCTTTTGATATGGTAACGGATGGTTCAGCTGCGAGCTGTATCTGGGTGGCTGTAGCCATGGTGAGATATGATTTTGATGAGGTCGTCAATGGCTGTCGTTGGCTTGTCCTGGCTCTCTGTTGACTTCGTGGTCTGGATAAGGGTCATTATAGCATCTTACTCAGGCATCTTATATACGCGGTGACTCGAATCCCCAGACTACCTGAGTGATGATTTGCGCAGCCTTGTGGAGTCGGGTATTGGGAAACCAGAAGGGGCCCCTGTTCGGCAGTGCTGCAGCATGTCAGTCCTATGTCAGTCACAGGGCGTACTCCGTCGTCTACAACATTGACATTCGGCAAGACAACCAACGGATTAATGAGTCAAAGCCGCTGTCCTCTGGCTTCCACCAGCTTCGCAGCCAATCTCCACTTCCACTGCCGGGGTTGCAAACCTCCACTACAGAGTCGAGCCGTCGGCCTCCGCCCAAGGTGGTTGCCGGTGGAAGACAGACGAAGCAATTGAGTGTCCTAAGATTGGCGAGGCTGATTGTCGTGGTCCGTGAAGCTGTAGCTGCTAGCTGGGATTGATTGCAACTTGCAGCAGTATGGAACATGGGTGGAGACGTGGCGCAAGGCAGCCGCGGGCCGTGACCCACGCATGTCGATGGGAGGGCGTACTGTTGACGATGAGGCTGAAAATACTGCAGGGGGGTCTGGTAAGGTACTTTGACTTCTTAGGCGAGAGGGAGAGATGGTATTGTATATTCGACAGGTTATAGTCTACGAAGTGTTGAGCGGGGAGCATGCCGAGCTTGACTCACTCTAGCCATAGGGTAGGAATAGGCCAACGTTTAATTCAAATTTAATTCAAGTTTAATTCAAGACGGAGCTTGTACAACAACTACCCTGCTTGTCCCTCTTACCTTGATTACCCACCAGCCTCGGGATGGCATCACGTGAGATCACGTGGACTCGAAATCCCCAAAGACTCGCAGCCCTGAGCCAATTAGCATAGAGGAATCAACCTTCTTTCTACTCCCGGGCCTTTACATGGAGCGCCGAAAGCCGGTACGTGCGATTGCATCACTCTCCCACCTCCTCGCAACCCGCCCTCCCAGCCGCCTCCGCACCTTCTCCAGAATGGCCGCCGCCCCCTCGCTGCCCGCCGACCGCCGGCCGCTCGTCATCTCCGGCCCCTCGGGCGTCGGCAAGGGCACGCTGTACAAGATGCTCTTCGACCGCCACCCGGACACCTTCGTGCTGTCCGTGTCGCACACCACCCGCGCCCCGCGGCCCGGCGAGGCCGACGCCGTCGACTACCACTTCGTCTCCATGCAGGCCTTTGAGGACCTCATCGCCAAGGACGGCTTCGTCGAGCACGCCAAGTTCGGCGGCAACCGTTACGGCACCAGCAAGATGACCATCGAGGAGCAGAGCCGCAAGGGCAAGGCCGTCGTCCTGGACATCGAGATGGAGGGCGTCAAGCAGATCAAGCAGTCCGACATATCCGCGCGCTACGTCTTCGTCGCACCGCCCTCCACCGCCGCCCTTGAATCCCGCCTGCGCGGCCGTGGGACCGAGAGCGAGGCGAGTATCCAGAAGCGGCTCGAACAGGCTGTCAACGAACTCGAGTACGCCAAGACACCCGGCGTTCACGACATCACCATCGTCAACGATGACCTCGAGACTGCCTACAAGGCCCTCGAGGACTTCGTCTACAAGCCTCTGGAGTAGCCCGTCTGCTGAGGGTCTCAATTCATTTATGTTGGAGTAAGGGCTTGGGAAAATACAGCTGCTATGAGCATTAGCGTAGGTTACGGTTTCTTGAAAAGTGTTACGGTAGGGGTTCCAGACAGGGACGGATCCATAGACAGAAGCGCCATTGAGCATCTAGACCCTATAGATCAAGTTCGATCATGCATACACATATATAAACAACAAGGCATTTGTTTACTACTTCTCCTCCCTCGCCCAGTCTCCATTGCCAGTATCTAGTACACGTTGGGGGACCTTGATTATGCCATGGCAACCCCCCAATCCGCTTCCTCTCTCTATCGCGATACCCCAGAAGACAGCCGTCTGTTCTCTCTGAGTGCCAGCCGGTGATTAGTAGAACCTACAGCCCAGAGAAATCCCCATCGCCAACCCCCAACCCCCCTGCGCCGAAAGCACGTGGAAAGATTCAGAGCGACTGCCGAAGAAGCTTCCCAAAGTTGTAGTGACACAATAAATAATTTACATGCCGTCAAAGTCCCCGCCGAGATCATCCTCGTCAAGATCACCCTCCTGGATCTCCTTGGCCATCTCTCGCTCGCGCTCCCTGGCCTCCTGGGCATTCTTGAGTTCGAGACGGTGCTGGTTCATCGGGAATCGCATGGCCTAGAATCGCCTTAGTTAGCTTGATATCGTCGTGGAAGTAGCTGGGGATACGAACCTTCACACTCTCGTCGTGCAAAGCGAGACAGGCTTGGATTCGGTCGTGGAACGCCTCACCCGGTTCACGAGTAGCATAGACATCTCCGACCTCCTTGCTCTTCATGAATCCTCGCTCTCGGTCCAGTGTGGCCTCAATCACACCGTCTCGGATTGCCTTGGCGACAATGTACTCTGCCGACTCTTCGCTACCCAGCTGGAGGCGAATGCAAATATCTCGGAGCGAGATTCGCGAGTAGGACAGCGACATCATGCGGATGCCCGTCTTGATGACGTTTTGTCGTAGGCGCAGGATCAAGCTGTAGGTACCGTCGCGTCGGAAGGTGTCGGCGTGGTCTGCAATCGCCGTCTCAAAGTCCTCCAGGTTGCCCACACGGACAGCCTGCACCAGCAGGAAGTAGGGGTGGAGGGCAACCTCCATGGTAGGCTGTCGGAAGGTAGCCCGGTCAGGAATGTCGCCCATTAGAAGCTCAACCACGAGCAGCAGCTTAGTCGCCGTTTGAGAGAAGCCCAGGGCGCAGTTGCTAGAGGGCGCCTTGCGAGTTGCGGCCGTGAGATGCTCGTGTGCTTCAGTGTAGCGCAGCTGGATGGACCGGATGCGACCTAGGTAGTAGAGGAACCGCGCCACCTGGTTGTTGACGGCATTCTCGGGGAATTGTGTGTGCGAGACGAGCAGATCAGCCTGGTTGATGTGCGAGGTCAACAGGTAATTTCGCAGCAGCAGGACGATGACGGAGGCTTGAGTGTCGACGTCCTTTCGTAGCACGGCAGTTCGAAGGGCAGCGAGGAGGGTCGGTCGGATGGCGACGATGGGGGATTGAGGAGAGGGAGCCAGAGGAACAATGTGCTCGCAGAAGACGGAGTAGTAGAAGTAGACCTTTGCGGACAGAGAGTCGAGAGTACGGCGGTTCAACGTCTGGATTCGGTCGGACAAGTACTGCGAAAACTTGACACCACGCTGGAACTGCTTCGAGTCGAAGAGGTGGACCTGGACAAGGATGCCGAGGAAGATATCGATCTCGGGAATGATCTCCTTGCTCTCCTTCTTGGCGCCGTTCTTGGAAGCCTTGGGAGACTCGGCATCGATCTCCATCTCGGATCCTCCCTGGCGACCGAGAGGGACGTTCTCGCGACCGATGGCGGCGAGGAGCTGCTTGGCAATGTTCCCTGAGGTGACAGTGGCCGGGAAGGTATCGGCAATGACCTGGGCGATGATATCGGGCGTCAGGCGCTTGCGGGTGATGGAGATGGACCGCATGGCGCGGAGAGAAAATCTGGCATCGAAGAGGGCCACGGCGCGGTCTAGCAAGGCGAAGTTGCTCTTGATATCTGTGCAGGGGACTTGGAGTTAGCTATTGCTATGTATCAAATCATCATGGCCATCTGGATGCTGCTCACCTGCGATAGTTTGCACGACAGGGTCGACCTTGGCCTCGCTGTCCTCGGTCTCATCGTCGTCCATAGACACATCACCCTCGGTATCCGCGGGGGCCTTAGATGAGGACTGCTTGGAGGCCTTAGAAGGGGGCACAACCACCGTCATCTCGTCGTCGGCGTCCTTGGCGCCCTTCTTGGCCTTGGCCTTGGAGGCATCCGTCATCTCGACGTCCTTGGTCTTCCGAAGGCCGTTCTCGACGGGCTTCTTCCCGTTTGGCGTCTTGCCAGGCATGGCGGCGGTATATGTGTGTGCGTGTCGCGGTGTGGGAGATGCTGGATCGATGGCAAAGTGGGCGAGCGAGATGCCGTGAGTCGAGCGCGCTTCGGCTCGTCGCGGCGTCTGCGTGGCACAACCTAGGGCACAGCACAGGACAGGAGGGGGACAGAGACGCCGGCGCGCGTAGCGGAAAAGAAGTCGTCGACGGGGAGGATTGGGAGGAGTTGCGTTGGGGCAGACGGTCGTTGGGACGGATGGTGATGCGAGGTTGCGGAGGATTTGTTTGATTCGGATGCGTGCGAGGTGCAGGAAGGTTCGAAGCTCCCAGATTGGGGCCGGGCTGGGCCACGGAGCAGCAGCGGTAGCAGCAGGAGCGGCGGCAGGCGACAGGGCCAGGCGCAGAGGTACCTAAGCTCAGGGCGGCAGTGTGCGGGGCAGCCAGGTACCCGGTACATCCCTGGCGTCTCAGGGCGAAGGCGAAATTGTTAAGGCGATGCTGCGAGGTGGGTCCCCTAGCAGTGACGTTTTCGATGTTGCCTGCGAAGGTCGGTCATCATCCACGGACTCAGCAACTCCACTTTGTGCATGTGCGTTCGTGTGTGTCTGATTGCGGATTTGGTTGAGAGATTCCTCATTGCCATCACTCGCTCACATGATAAGAGAGAATGATTGTAATTATAAATCCGTGTATTTTATGTTATATCTAAACCACAGTCTGAATTCCTCCCTCATTCAGATGCACTTCCCTAACTCGAATGTCCATCCTATTTCATTGTCCGGTGAACCGTGTGCGTTCGCAGCCAGCCATAGACGTCGCAACACATGTGCGACTGTCATGGCATGACTAGCTGCATCTGGGTCTCTGGTGGTCGCGTGTCGTCTCAACACCACCGAAGTCTGTTCATGATGTGACCTAGCTTCTTCTGCGTGTCAACATCTATATGTTTGTTTCGTTTTAAGTTTTAGAAGTCAATATTGCCTCAGCAAGGAGTACGCAGGCTTCCGGTGCGAGTGATGTACACGCGCTCGTTCATTACGAACCCAGCCTTAAAGCGTACAATTCTATTCATGACCTGCTGTGACTGATTCTAGTTCATCAGGCAGTTCCGCAACAGTCCTTCTAGTGCCAGGGGTGTCATTCTTCTTATTTCTCTCGGGGATATCGCTTGTTGCCCCTACCAAGAACCGCCATTCTTTTGAACCGGGTTTGCTCCCAACGCCGTCTCCTTTAAAACCAACAAATCGCATGCTTCTTCACATTAATAGTGACCAATCCAACTACTGTCCTTCGCGAGCGGCCTCATAGTTCTCACTCACCCTTGCCCGGCATCACCTTGGCCGCCTGGACAGCGCTCATCTTTGCAATCCACCCAGCCGAGGGAAGAATCTTGCGAACAGTGCGTAGCTCATCCGACGAGTATCCAGGTACACGGATGTTGTAAGTTCTCTCAAGAACGAGCTGGATGTCTCGGATCTCGAGTACCTTGGACCCGCGCTCCTTGGAGTTTCGGCATGCGGCGTGGAGGACACTATCCACAAAAGAATCTGCCATGTTCAAGACATTCTGTAGCAAGTCAGCTTTCTTCCATTCATCTGCACTTATGGGCCAATAAAAGCTGCATACCTCTTCCACTTCGGGCGTAAGAAGGTTTCCGTCCTGCCCTTCACCAGATCCACCGCAAACCTGTCGGACGAGTTCGTCTAGCTTCTTCTTGCTGAGAACATGGTCGCCCTCGGCCTCGTGATTGTAGGCTGGAATTCTGTTGATGGGTGGCTGATTCATCACACCTCCCAGAGTACCACTTCCTTGCGACATAGTTGGCCGTCCGGTATTCACGCCTCCTCCGACCGTCACCCCCTGAGGGACAGCCGTGGCCTTCTCCGGCAGCTGCTTGGGAATCGGCATCTTGGACTGCATGCTCGTTTGCTGGGGTTGAGGAGGGTGCGCATGCGGGTGGCCTTGCTGTTGTTGCGGGATGCTGGAGCCCATTACGCTTTGATTCACTGCCGCGCCGACCGGAGTGGGCGTTCCAGTGTTGGGCTGTTGACCCGGCACTGCAGAGCCTCCAGGTGTGCTAGCGGCCCGTTGGTTCGCAAGGCTCATGGCAGCAGAGTGACTGAGAGCTCGAGTTGGTCCGCCGGCGGTGACAGGCGTTGTCGCCTGTTGGGGGTCTGCATCCGTGGTGCCGTCTGAGTGGGGGTTCCGACCTGTCCTTGGGAAGCAGCGGACGCAATCGTGGCATTGATGGGAGTAGGATGGGGGTGCTCTTGTTTGATGATGGGTTGAGGTTGCGTTTGGGTTTGTTGTCCGGGTTGAGGAGTGCTCTGCGCGGGACGTGCCTGGACCTGGGCGGCGGCCGGTGTTCCGACAGCAGGAGAGGCTCTGTTCGCGGCGGCCAACTGCTGCTTCGCAGCCTCGACGGCGGCATTCACAGGTGTCGCGGCATTCTGGGTGTTGTTCTGGGTGTTGTTCTGTGCTTGTGCTTGCGCCTGAGCTTGTGCTTGGGCTTGTGCTTGTGCCTGGTGAGCCTGAGCCTGTTGTGCCTGTGCCTGTGCCTGTGCCTGAGCCTGTGCCTGTGCCTGAGCCTGAGCCTGTTGTGCCTGTGCCTGAGCCTGTGCCTGAGCTTGCGCCTGGGCTTGAGCCTGAGCTTGGGCTTGTGCCTGGGCTTGTGCTTGAGCAGCTTGAGCAGCATTCACCTGGGAGGCCTGCTGAGCTGCTTGAGGAGCACCACCGGTGCCTGCCTGCGCTCCCTGATTCGTTCCTTGGAGGTTGCCCTGCTGCTTCCTCACACTGTCAACCCACTTATGGGCATCGGAGTGGACTTTGAGTTGCTGTTCTTTCCTGATTTGCAACTGCCGCAACTCCTCCTCCTTGAATGGGTTGCCTGCCGCCGCTCGGTCGCTGATGAGCTTGTCGATTTGCGCAACCTTTTGTTTGCTGCTTTCCATTGTCATGAGGGCTCTCCCGTATCGCTCCTTGATCTCTTCGACCCATTTCGAAGCCTCCGCCCCTGACTTCTCGGCGAGCTGGGCCGGCGCTCGGAAAGTCATCTTGTTGACATGATTCATGATATGGTCGGGGATCTTCGGTCTTTGCGCAGGTGCGGCTTGAGGGTTCGGTCTCGGGACACCTCCGGCGGCAGCGGTGTTGGTCTGAACAGCGCCTGCGGTAGCTGCTACTTGCTGCTGAGGTTGCGCCTGAGCTGCAGCCTGTACAGCGACGTTCTGCTGTACTGGCTGTGGACGGGGTTGCGCCGGCTGCTGCTGCTGTCCTGTTTGCCCCTGCTGTTGTTGCTGCTGTTGTTGCTGCTGCTGGAGCTGCTGCTGATGCACCGCTCTGCGCTGCTGGATCTTGGTGATGAGCATCCTGGAGAACTCGATGATTTTCTGTCTAGCGGCGATATGGTCCGGGCTGTTCTGGGCCGAGTTGTTGGCCTTGTTCCATAGGCCCTGCAGGCCTTGCTCATATTTGGTCTTCTCATCTTCGCTGAGGGTCGGCAAACTTCGGATCTGCGACGGCTGATACATTGGGGGCGGCCGCGGTTGTTGTGCGGGCTGCGGAGCCTGGCCTTGGCCTTGCTGGCCCATCTGGGTGTCCATGATGATGTCCGCGTCGAGTCGGATCGGTATGGAACGAGTCGGGTTTGAAGGTCGGCGAAAAGGGAACGGACACGATTGAGCAAGCGAGAGACCAAGAAATCAGAAGACAGAGTTTGATAAGAATATGGGACAAGGCGGGGAGCAGATCCACAAGCTTTGCAGGGACAGACAGCAGCGTCTCTGATACACTTTCGAGCCTGGGCCTTCGAGAGTGGTTCACGACGTTCGCCAATTGGTGGCGCGTCTGCCAGGCAGGCAGCGCGATGGACGAGCGTGTTACGGAACATCAGCCGGCCCGTCGCATTGCTCGGGGTGGGGAAGAAGCGTGGATGGGATGACCAGGTATCTTTTAGCTCCATACTTACTTACCACTAGTAGGTCCCCGGGGCCTGGGCTGACGCTAAGGCAAGGTAAGGTGGTGGGCGAACGACAGTACACAATGAAATAGGTGGCATCAGTGAAGGTACCGTTATGGCCAACGCCCAAACCCACTGTCAACGGGTGCGGTCCAGACATGGAAACTTGCTGCAGCGTGCAGCCAAGTCGCTGCTCTAGGGCCCTGGAAGCTGTCTGCCCGCAGCAACATGCGCATTGCTTGTCCAACGATTGGCTGGCGGGTGCTGGTTATCGACCTAAACTCCGGTTACCTCAGGCGGAGCATCTCCATGGCGGCGAGAGGAGGGGAGAGAAGAGGAGAGGTGTCCATATTGAACTGTTGAGGACAGGACAGTCCCAAAATGAAGATGAATATTCCGTCGTGGTTCGTACTCGTACAACAACAAACTGTTGGCGAGCCAGGTCCATGTCCATCACAGGCAGGCCCTCTATCTACAGGGAGCTGGGATTAATGCCAAGTTGGGGATTAATTATAATTATCCGCAAAAAGAGGACATGGTAATTAGAGTGTCATCTCGCCGCGCAGTCCCGGAAGTTATACCGGAACCAAGTTCCCAGTTCCCCCCAACACACTCACTGTACATTGTAGCCAACGGCCAGGGGCGTGCTTTTCCCCGGCCGGGCAATTTCATCCATCCCTCATCTCCACCCGCACGTCTTCTTCTCGTTGCCTTGTCGTCGTCCTCTGGCTTCCTTCATCTTCCATTCACTGTCCAGTTCCGTTCGGTTAATAAATCACAGCTCTTGTAATTGGTACGTCCCTCTCCATCTCCGTCGGCTTTTCCCAACGAACCATCGCGTTGCCGCTTTCTCTCGTCCCGGACCCGTGCGTTATCCCGTCCTCCACTTCCACTCTCCACAGCTACGTGCTACCCTCCATGTAATTATCCGCCAGAGCTCCTGTCTCTTCTTTCCTCACCTCCTCTCCTCTCTTCTCCTCTAACCTCCTGCATCCCGTCCGCCATCTCTCCTTGCAGTGACACAGAAGCGCTCTCGATATTGACCCGCCCGTCCAGTTTCCATCACACAACGCCGTCATGCGCTTCTCCTCCGCCCTCGTCGCGGCGCTGCCCGCCCTCGCCGCCGCCCAGGACTCGCCCATCGACCAGTACAAGGCCCAGTTCCAGAGCTTCCTCGGCCAGGTGAACTCCTACATCCCCAACCCGGGCGCACACGACCCCATCGCCGCCCATGAGGCCAAGACTGGTGCCCTGAAGCTGTCCACCCTGACCCTCGACAACTGGTCCGAGACCCTCTACGAGCCCGTCTCCCCCGATGCTACCACCCCCGAGGAGTGGTGGGTGCTCGTCACTGGTCGCAACAAGACCTGCTATGGTACGTGACTTCATGGCTGTTTTGCGATGCGCCATGCCACATGGCGACTCGTTTCAACTTGCGCATTGAGCTAGAAGCCGAGCTGACATACAACCACAGGCCGCTGTGACAAGGTTGAGACCGCCTTCAAGGAGACGGCCGCCAAGTTTGCGCTCCTCGAGCAGGCCCCTCATATGGGACTGGTCGACTGCGATGATCAGCCCGTCCTGTGCAATGCCTGGTCCACCGGCACCTCCAACCTCTTCGTCTTCGAGATGCTCCCTCCCCCGGCGCATATCGACATCTACAAGAAGAGGCTTAACATGACCACCACCACCAGCGAGGACCTTGTCAACCTCTTTGAGTCTGGCAGCAAGGCCGAGTTCAACCTCCTCGAGCCAGGCTGGTTCCACCCCTTCCACGGCAAGGCTGTCGAGCTTGGCCTCGCCGTCCCCTTTGGTTACCTCATCTGGGCCTTTGGTCTTGTTCCCAGCTGGGCCTTCATGCTCATTGTCTCCTTCGTCAGCCGAACCATGATGTAGGTCGCCCTGCCCTCTGCATTGATGATACAACCGCTAACAGTCCTAGGGGTAACCGCATGCAGGGTCCCCAGGCCGGCCGAGGTGCTGCCCCCGCTCCTCAATAATTACATCCACGACCCGTGAATGCAGTGCCATGAATGGAATGCTTTTAGTTGTTTGATGTGAATGGGCGAAAGTGCTGGGATCTGTCACGCGGCGATGACGTGTTTAGCCTGGGTATTTGGGTCGGGATCTTGTTTCATTATTCCTGTACACACCTGTTATCGGAAGAGCATTGTAATACCCTGATTATCAAGATTTCCCCTCGCATGCCGCCTCCACATTTTTTAATCCATCGATGATCTCGTCTCTGATTTCGCTGTTGGCGAACTTTCCGTATCGTATATCGCTTAGGCCTCCGATGGTCTGTTTTACCGACTCGAGTAGTGCGGCCTCTTCTCTGGCGAGTTCCTCGATCTCGGCCTCGAGCGCACCAACTGCACCATCTAGCTCGGGGATGATGGATGTGAGGTTATGTTTGGCAGCTTTTGCTCCGGACATCTCTCCAAATAACTGTAGTGACGTTAAGAATTAGCCCTCGAGAGACATGGGGGGAAAAGAGCGGGAATGACGGACCGCGCGCTCCATCTCAATCTCACCGTCCACCTGGTCCTGCTCGGCCTGCCTTCGTGCGCGGATGACTTCTCTGCGCAGAGCATTGCCGCCCTTTACCTCAGCCTCAATGCCTGCCGCGACTCCATCTAGTACCGCATTGCGCTGCGCTTGGAGGTTGCGGTAGAGCGAGCGGGTTTGCGGCGAGGACTGCAGTGGGCGGGGGAACAGCGCCTTGAACTGGTCTAATGTTGTGATGGAGGTGAGGCCGGACGGCTGGATGAGGTAGTTGGTAAGAAGCTCGGATTCGGTCGGAGCCATTTTTGTCGCTTGGGAGGAAAATGGTCCTGTTGAAATTGTGAGGTTACGATGGGTGTTGGTGTTCGCGTCGCGTGGATGATTTCAATATACGATCAGACGCGATGCTCTCAAGCACTGTAGGAAGTACTACGTACCTTGGGTACATGACTGCCCGGGTGTGGTGCACGTCACTTTAGGCTTAGCGTCCTTGCCGCCCTTACTTACTCATGTCAGTCAGACACGAATGACGGCAAAACAATGCAAGTTGCAGCGATACAGCCAAATGGATGGATAAAGGGAAAAGACTCCAGTCGCTGTTCCAAACTGAAGCTCTATCTTCAAACATGTTGACTAATAGTGGTATTGCTATAAGCTCGCCACCAGCTTCTACTTAGCTGCTGCGGTTCGCACTACCTTCTCGACTTCCTCCTCCAGGTTCTCCTTGGGAAGCCCCAGGCGGTCATTCCAGATCCCGCCCTCTACGTCTGAGTGATCTTCGAGTCCTTCCTTTCCGAGGACGAGCGCAGTAATCAGTTTGCCGCCTCCTTCCAGAAGATTGCCTTCTCCGAGCTGCCTGGCTGCCTCTGCCCTGACGTCCTCAGACGTGAGGTTGACCACCTGGAACTTTTCTCCAGTGGCCTTCTCGAGGGCGGCGAGAATCTCGAGCTGCGTGGTCGTGAAAGACTCCACGAACACTAGCCTGTTGGCAGTCTCCTCGGCTTGGTTGAGGATAGCAACCAGAGCACGACCGATTTGCGCAACGTTGGTGGCTGTGAATCGAGTCTTGCCTCCGTCGATGAGCGTGGCTGTCTTGGTGGCCAAGTTGAAGCCAGTAAAGCCCTGAGCAAGTCCCTAGAAACTGTTTAACAGGATTGATCATGGCCAGAAAATATATGTTAGACCTACCCAATCGAAGAATGGCCCGGTGAAAAGTGCGGTCCAGCTGATGACGGCTTCCCGGGACTTCAGGTAATCCAAATACTGCTTCTTAGCTGCGAAGAAGGGTACCACAGCAACCACGGCGTCGCTCTGGCCGGTTCGTTAGCATGGTATGCCCAGCTGGGAAGAAGAAAACAACAATCATGCGCACCGTTGAATCAGACCCGTACTCGCTAGGAATGAACCTCTTCACGCCTGCTGCAATAGCAGCCTCGATGACTATGGCTTGTTCACCCAGGGCAGTGATAGGCAACATGCTAACAACGGCATCCTGGCCTTTGAAGATTTCAGTAAGCGAGGCCAAGCTGAAGTCGCTCTTGGCAACCTTGATGCTGGCCGGGAACGTGGCGGATGAAGCCGTCCGTGTCACAGCCGTCAAGTTGAAGCTGGACTGAACGAGTTCTGGGATCACCAGGCTGCCAATGTTGCCGCTGGCCTGGTTTGTGTCAGTCGGTTCAAGCACTGGAAAGGGTGACTGGGTTTTTGGCGCACCCCGACAATTGAAACGCTCTTGATCGACATTGTAGCGGATGAGATTGCACAAGTTGTGTGTAAGATAGGGTGGGTTGCGTGTGAGTTATTGAATAGGATGTTATCTTATGCTGTTGGAAAGAAAGGGGAGCAGCAGCATGTTATTGTTGAGGTGTGTACGAGCGACACTCTTAATATACGAAGAGAGCCATCACAATGTGGACAATGCTACCTGTTGAATCCCGTCCAGCTCGTCTGAGATCCAAGCAATTGTGTAATCTGGCGAGAATTTTCCTCTGGCGTTTCCGGAGGATCAAACACTCCGTATGCCGTGTTCCTTGACTCCCAAACTTTAATCCAGCAAGATATAGATGCTTACGAATCTTGCTGGAGTCTGGAGCTGCCATCGACAAGGTGCCACATCGTAGAGACGTGATGGTTCTAGCACCAGATTGACTAAACTGCTCCGAAGATGGTGCAATATCGCGCCGTCGGGCAAACAACTTTCCCGGCGGTGAACCATGAGTTTCTAACACTATCTATGCCAACATCATGTACTCCCCCCTTGCGTTGCCGTCATTTTGGTTTCCGAGCTATTTAGAGGCTATCGGTAACTCCGTGCTCCTCACCGACCTCACAAGTATGTCGGCCCTCCTGTACTCCAAATTTAAGAGGAAGGAACCACTTCAACCAGCTAATATACTAGAATAGACTGATACGCGGAAGTTTCAAAATTTGGCCAAGTGGTAGATCACCATTTCTTAATATCGTGATCGAATTGAGCCTACAAGTCTACTGCGTGTGTATACAATGATGTGTAAGTAAGCATGGCTCCCCCGGCTCGTACATCAGCTAAGGAAGTAATGATAGAAGAAGAAAAGTATTAAAAAAACCGAGGCATATTAAAGCTCGGATTAAGTGTCTATCTAAGTATGTAAGTGTCATCTATACGAAATCTATACGAAATGCATGCACCAGGACATTCCAACATTACTGCGCTGTTATTGATCCAGAACAATCCAGCAAAATCACTTAGATGTTGCTGGTAATTCCGGGTTGGATCGTCTCCAGAATATCCATCAACTCCTTATGCACACGTTCCTGAACCTTCGCTCCCTCGTCGCTTCTGACGAACGAGCTCGGTTCCTTAACCTTGGCTTCGCTCATGTATTGCCCGTGACTCTCGCTCCCAGCAGCAGCACTATGGACGAGCGTGCGACCTCCGACTTCGGCTGTCCGTGCGACCAATGCTTTGGCGATGGTGAGGATGTAGCTGGCGAGTCCCTATGATTTTGCATCAAAGTCAACAATGTGTCACATTGAATGTGGTAGTAACGGAGTCCCAGGAATTGGGGGCGATCGTACCTTAACGTCCTTGTCGAGCTCTGAATGACATAATCCAGGATTGACGTTATTGAATATCAGGGGTTCTGCGGCGTGAGGACCTTTTTGAATGGCCGCAGCCACCGAACGGACGAGAAGGACTTCGAGCAGTTTGGAGGTGTTGTATCGATCTGCGATGTACGCCTTCTTGTCCTTGTTGAACGCTTTGAAAATCGAGTCTTCCTTGCGTTCCCCAAATTTTGCCTGCCAATAGTCAGCTTTGGAAATGACGAACTGGGAGAAGTGCTGAGAGACATACGTTTTCATGTACGATAGAACTTGTAATCACCAGCCTGGATGCTTGGCCAGTCTTCGCTCCTGATCTCCTCAGGACGGGGAAGAGGTTGATGGCAAGGAGGAAGGTTCCGATAACATTCACCTTGATGGTAAGCTCGACGCCTTCGGATTCTTCATAAGTGTTCCTCAAAACACCGGCATTCGCAACGACAGCGTCCAACCTATCCAGCGAATCACACTTTGTTGCAAAGGCCTTGATGGATTCGTAGCTGGACATGTCGACCTGCCAAACCTCAACGACATTTTTCCGATCCGTGGCGCCTTCGATGAGGGCTTTGGCGTCTTCACCCCTCTTCAGGGATCTCACCGCAAGGATCACTCGCGCAGCATCGAGTCGTACAAAGTGTCGTGCAGCTTCGAAACCCAGACCAGTGTTGGAGCCTGTGACGATGATGGTCTGGCCCGCGAAGGACTGCGTGGGAAGGGGAATTGTCTGCAGCTGGGCGCGGATTGCTGACATATTTGCAAAGTAAACCGTAGCTGTAGGATACGGAGCTAGGGGAGGTTCAAAGAGGTCTTTGGAGGAGGTTTTCCGATATTAATGGAGGTAGATACTGGAATGATTGTCTCAAGATGAAAGACAAAGGGGGTGATCGAATCAACTTGACCGCACACACTTTTGGCGCAGAGTGAGAAACTGGGAATAGGCAGGGCAAAGTATTAATTCCTCGAGGCCACTAGGGTCCGGGAGTGATTCCCATTCATGTTATTGTATTCAGAGCTGCGAGCGATTGTCTCGCAGAAAGTTGCCAAGTTGCTCAATGTACTTAGAATAGACTGTAACTAGAAGCGACTCTATGCCGAAATACAGCCTAGATCACCAAAGACATCCGATATTAGCAATTACAAATCCAACCTATTGGCATTTGTCGTGACACTACTCCAACCCCGCCGGAGACGATTTGATAATTGACCTACGGAGTCGGCTTCACATGGGCCGTGTCCAACGGGCCGCGATCCCGTAAGCCACTCATTACATAATTGCCGTTTCCTTCTCGGAAAATCACCACGATTGAAGAAGGCGAAATTAAAAAAAGCTAATTATTTGCTTCTCAAGGAAAGGACTGTTCTCCAAAGGTACTTGCGCAGAATTGTTCAAAGTTGTCGTGCCAACCTCCTTTCAGTGGCCAATTGCCCTGGCGTAGAGTGGCGAGGCTCAGGAACAAATCGTAGAGTGGAGCTTGGCGAACCCGACGCTTCGGTTCGAGACGACGCGTTAAGTGCCACTACAACCAACACACTGTGCTGGTAACAGGCCATCATAGTTACAATATTCAACTCTTTACAAACTGTATGCTCTTGATTAGGTGAGAATATTCATCATCGTTCACCTGATAAGTTGGCAGTGAACCCATAAACCAACATCTATTCGCTTTTCGTCGTGAAATCCATAAATACACAGGATGGTAGCCAAACTGAAGATCGTTCAAGCAGAATCATACTCCATAGTCTGCATCAAATCTTGGCACCAGAAGCGGTGGTAGTAGTGTTGGTACCGCCACCACCACGACCACCGACTGCACCGACCGCCTCGAGCTGTGCTGGAGACAGATTTATCTCGGGGAAAGGTCGACCTCTGCCCGTAGGCCAGGTCACGAACTGAGTCTCTGCCAAGAAATTCAAGAATCGACCAACGTCGGTTCGGGAGATTCCGTATCCCGAGCTCTCATCGACCCCGGTCCAGTTCTCGGCATCATCCTTGAGAATCTTGACAGTGTTTCTGTCGTCGAGCTCGGGGGCACGAGTGTTTGCGGGGAGATCATTGACACAGAAGTGGTACAGAGGCATCAGCGCGTGTTGTTCCTGATCCTTCTCCTGCCCACCAGCAGAGACGTAGTTCTCGAGCTCGTCCTTCCACTCATCGTAGCTGACTTCCGGGATCTTGTAACCATAGTACTCGAGAGCAGAGAGGTACTCGTTCATCCGCAAACGTGGGTG
Organism: Neonectria sp. DH2; assembly: GCA_003934905.1. Lineage (NCBI taxonomy): Eukaryota > Fungi > Ascomycota > Sordariomycetes > Hypocreales > Nectriaceae > Neonectria > Neonectria sp. DH2. Next base: position 955,200 of record RQWH01000002.1, on the reverse strand, counting down.
ACCCGTCACATGAGCAACGTGCACACCGCCGGCGAGAGGGTTTAGGGCACAAGCCACAACCACGCGTGAAACATGGTTGACAGGGACCGAGTTGACGGTGTTGACAATGTGCGGTCGGACACCAAGCTGAACGCAGCCCTTGAGAATACGAACCAGGAAGTCGTCAGTGTTGCAGACACCGGTTTCGATGTCACCCAAGATGTAACCAGGACGGACCACAGTGCCACGAAGACCCCTCTTGCCGGCCTCTCGGACCAGTTGCTCAGACACCCACTTGGTCTGACCGTAGCCCGTTCCAAGACCAGTGCGGCTACCCATCATATCATCCTCTTCCAACACTGAGCCCTGGCCAGTGCTGACCTGCTTGTCAGAGAGGTTGACATAGTAATCCGTGTCAAGGACACTGGTGGAGCTGATAAAGGTGAAGGTCTTGGGCCTCCCCTCATTGCAGAGTCTCATGGCATCCACAGTAGAGTTCACGTTCGCCGTCATCATATCGGCATATCTCTTGACCCAATGGACCGTGGCACCATTGTGAATTACCACGTCCACTTCCTGGGCGAGAGTATCCCATACACTTGACTCAATGCCTAGCTGCGGCTTCGACAGATCACCGACCACGCAGCTTAGCCGTGCCGACCACTGATCATTCCAGAGGCCATAGCCTTCAAGAGAACGGCGAAGACGGGCAAGGGCCGCCTTGGAATCCTTCACACCTCGAACATGCGCGATCAGCTTGATCTCGCGGCTAGTGCGCTCCAAGATGTCTTTGATCAGGTAAGCACCCAGAAAGCCGGTCGCACCAGTAAGGAAGACAGTGGGCTTGGCCTTGGCGCGAATAGTTGCAGGTTCTGCCGATTGGTACGACTTGGGAAGCTGCTTAAGCAGCTCGTCGAGGGAACGGGTATACTCGGGAACCTTATCCTCCGTAGACTCGCCATCGGTACCGTTCTTGCCGAGTCGCCTATCAACCTGCGCACTGAAGCCACCCAAGCTTGGGTGCTCGTACAGGGTGTTGATGGAGACGTTGGCGCCCATCGCCTTTCGGACAACTAGCAACATCTGCTGGGCCAAAAGACTGTGTCCGCCAAGATCAAAGAAGTCGTTCTGGGGAGTGACGGTCTTGGCATTGAGGCCTGGGATGAGCTCGGCCCACTGGGTGGCAACAGTGCGTTCCGTCTCCGTCAAAGACTCCCATCTCTTCAGATCCTCATCCGAGGCATCTTCCGTCTGTTGAGCAATATCGGGGAACGGTAGGTTTGGCTTGTCAACCTTTCCGTTGGGGTTGAGCGGCAGCTTGTCCAGAACAATGTAGGTAGTAGGGACTGCGTAACTAGGCAATCGGCCCTTGAGATGTTCTCGGATCTCCGTTTGGAGTCTTCGGAAGCGCTTGAAGTAGACCTTAGTAGGGCCAATATCAGTTCCGTCATCGTCGACGTCCTCGAAGCCGTTCGCCTTCAGGAACCCAGGCCACTCGTTCAGCTCTGGGACCACGTAGCTCACGAGGGTGGGTTCCTCGTCCCTGTTACGTCGGACCAGCGTCTTGCTGACTCTGATCAAGATACTCTGGCTCAGGTTGCTGTCGATCTCATTGAGCTCGATTCTGAAACCTCGGATCTTGACCTGGTCATCGGCTCTGCCAGTCACCTCGACATCGCCAGACTCTAGGTAGCGTCCCAAGTCTCCAGTTCGGTAGATGCGATCTCGCGGCCCTGTAAAGTACTTGCGCCAAGGCTCACCCTTGTTGGCCGCATTGTCGGCCTCGACCCATTTGTTGCTGTCCACAAACCACGAAGTCAGGAACTTCTGCTCATTCATCGCTGGATCTCCACGGTATCCTTCCGCAAGGCCGGCAGCTCGGATGTAAATCTCGCCAACCTCACCATGGGCACAAATCTTCGTGCGGTCCTGTCGATCGATGACGAGCAGCTGGACGTTCTCCATGCCCTTGCCCGCGGGGACAGTATCCTTAAGCTTGTCCAGGTAATCGGGATCTTGAGCACGGCTTGGTATCTGGTAGTAACTCACAGCTCGCTAAGTAGATAGTTAGTACCAAAGCCCACTAACAGCACCTTGAGAGGAGTCATACCTGAGTTTCTGTGGTTCCCATCATGTTGATGATGTGGACATTTTCTGCAAGGCGTCGAAGAGCACGGCAATCTCTGGTGGTGAGGACATCGCCTACGAAGAAGGCCCGGTCTAGCGATGGAAACTCGGCAGTTGCGCCACCGACAAGGATCTGACCCATGGCAGGTGTAAGATGGGTGACGGTAGGCTTGTGATCTCGCATCCACTCTGCAAGCCTCTCGTGAGCGATGTCCTCCTTGGAAGGCACGAGGAGTTGGGCTCCCAGGAACAGTGGTGTGAAGATGTCTCGTTGGACCGGGTCGTGAGCAATGCCGGACAGGAGAGTGAACCTGCTCTCAGAAGACAAGTTGAAGTTCTCTGCCATCCAGGGGAAATATTTGCAAAGACTGTAGTGGCGGCCCAGGACGCCCTTGGGCCGGCCCTCGCTACCGGAAGTAAAAGAGAGAGTCGGGTTGCTGTCGGGTCCAATGAGAACATCCGGTACCGACGAAGCCTTGGCTCGGACCTGAGCAAAGACATCCACATCCTTGACTTTGCCACCATCTAGGAGGCCGTCATCGCCAATGCGGAGAGAAGGAACCTCAGTCTTGAGGCTGAGCTCTTCATCGATGTATCGGCGCACAAGAGGGGCCAGCGGGCCGGCCTCATCTGTAGCCCTGGCGATATTGACCAATGCACAAGGCTGTGCGACCTCCAGATAGATCTGCTGTCTGGTTGGCGGATAGAGAGGATCCAGAACACTCATCGTGGCACCGGAAGCCTTTGAGTTGGGAAGAATTGGGGTCAGCGAACGTAGTGTACGATTGTTACAGCAGGACGGTCATACCAGAGTACCCATGACGGCGACCACCAAGTCCACCGAGCGATGGGCCCAAATCATGACAACGTCGCCATTGGAAACACCGGCATCGTGGAGATGGTGGGCGAGGATGTTGGACGCTTCGTAGATCTGCTTGTATGTGAATCGCCTCTCGGGAGTCTCAGAGGTCTTGGTCTCGATCACGCAGGTTCGGTCCGGGTTCGCGAGGGCGTTCTTGGTGAAGTGCTCGACAATGGAACCGTTGTAGCCGGACCAGTCAAGGTCGGCGGTGGGATCGGGGATGTTAGCCATGCTAGAAAGAGGCCGTTTGAATGGTTGGCGTGCGACCTCTCAAATACCAGCTTTGGAAAGTTGCAAGAAAAGTTATGTTCCTCGACGTAAAAGGTTTTTGAGCTTGGCCAATTGACTCACCGGCTGTTGCGAGATCGGGCGGCCGGGAGAGCGTGGGGTAATGGAGGGGTTGTTGGGGTCGGTACAGTACGTAGCCGCCTATCGATAGGATGTCATGGCTGCCCCAGCAGCGGTATTTCAGGGGACAAACCCACTGAAGTACAGGGCAGCTACTCTCGTCGGGAGCTGACGTTGGATGCGAGTATCTTATCTTATCTTATCTTATCTTGGCTGCCCCCAAAAAATGGAAGTGCCTCTCAGGCCTGGGCAATTGTCAGCGCCTGGCCGCCCAGTAACCGGTGCTTCCAAGGGAGTCGCGTCGCGTTAGTGACAAGAAAATCCCCTACAACCCATTAACGCGAACCACTGTGCCTCAAGTTTGCAACACTGTATCGTCCATCGCCTCTCATCTCATCCCATGACGACGCTCTCCTGAATCCTCACCACCAACTGCGAACCGATTTTCATCATATCGCAGGCTGCATTCGCGCCAATCAAAAACGCTCCATCCCGTCCAAATATCCTCTTCCTGTGCACACCGCCTCTTCTGAGTGGTTCCAGCTGCTAGCATCGCCATGGCTCCTGCACGCCAGCAGCCGGCACCGCCGCCGTTTAGCAAGGACGAGAAAGTCCTGTGCTTCCACATGGACATGCTCTATGAGGCTAAGGTAATGGATGTCCAGCCCGGGGAGAAGCCTGGCGATGGCTACCGGTACAAGGTTCACTACAAGGGTTGGAAGAACACTTGGGACGACTGGGTACTGGTCGATCGCATCCGCCCCTTTGACGACGAACACAAGGAATTAGCGGCCCAGCTTCACGCGCAACTCAAGCATAACATGCAGAGAAGCACGAAGCTGCCCAAGAAGGGCCTCCGCAGCGGCGCCGAATCCGCGAGAGTGAGCGAGGAGCGTGCTGGGTCCGCGACTGTTCAAGGGGGCCGAGGAGGACGGCGAGGGAAGGACTGGGAACTCGAGCAGGTGAGAAGATGCCTTGTTTTCCTTGACTGTATTTGTTTTTCGCCGTGTTCCTGCGCTGGACTTGAACGATATTTGAGATTTCTATCCTCCCAGTAGTCCTGGGTCGCGTAGAAAGGTGTTTGCAAGTGCGACAACCTCGACGAGCGACAAACCGAGTGCCCTGTTACACTGATCCGACGAGTTTACCCGCCCCTGGTATGCGTAATTACACTGCCAGAGCTCAATCACAATGGTCTTGAATACCATTTAGCAGCATGTTGGGAACTCTTGGACAGGCAAGGCTCTCTTCCACAGTGTTTGCAGTGGTGCTTGGTTGTTCGTCCCAGAATGCGCTGTCACTCGGGTGCTTCTCCCCAACACCAAGCAGTTAGCACTCTAGAAGGACATCAGCAGATTCCCTTCACCACAGGCTTGGCTTGCATTTACTCAGGGCATATCGAGTCCTTCGTTTTCTCCTTTGTCAGCCTCGCGTACGCTTCAAACACCAACAAGCACACATTCTCTGCCCCTTTCCACAATCGCATTTCCTTACCCGTCTCCCCTCCTCCAACACCCCGACACCCCAAATCGCCATCATGCCACAGGCCCAGCCACTTGCTACTCGGAAACGTCCTCGCTCCTCAAACGTTCGAGGTTCTCTTCATGCACCTGCATCAAATATGTGTTTGGGCTCGCACAGTCTAAAGAGGGTCAAAGTGGAAAGACTTCGGATCGCACCCGATCATCTCGCACAGCTACCCAAGGACAACCACCGCTACGTCACAGCCTCTGGCAGGTTTCTTGATGACGGCCGCTACAACTGGCCGCTGGACGACAAGGTCGACCATGAGAAACAGCCTGTTAAAGGCACCAAGACGCATAAGCCCCGCCGTGCGAACCAAGAGCCCTGTTCACGCTCCATTATTCAGATGGTAGACGCATTATCCCCAATTTTGAGCTTCATCATTGTGCTACCCTCGAGAAGTCAAGTGGCTGCTCGAGTTCTTTTTCTTCACTGCCCTGTTCACTCCCAGCCACGACATCTTGAACATGGCCTAACAGTTCATCCAGGAAGATACTTTCCATAGCAAGCCGATGATCAATCTTCCTGTCCCTGATCATATCCAGGCCATGCTCGTGGATGATTGGGAGAATATTACCAAGAACAACCAGCTCGTTCCCCTCCCTCACACCAAACCCGTCACCAAGATTCTCGAGGAATATCTTGCACATGAGAAGCCGCAGCGAGAGGAGGGGTCCGCCAGCATGGACATCTTGGAGGAGGTTATTGCGGGTTTCCGCGAATACTTTGAGAAGGCTTTGAGCCGCATATTACTCTACCGGTATGTGATCTCAGACATCTTCATTTGAATCATCCACTCTGACCTTCATCCAGCTTCGAGCGTCACCAGTACATAGACATACGGAAATCGTGGGAGAACGCCGACGAGAACTCGGAAGTCAAAGGCGTTTGTGATGTCTATGGCGCAGAGCACCTGGCTCGGCTAATTGGTACGTACTCACTACCATCTCTAGGCTTCCTCATTAATTAATTATCGACAGTTTCGCTCCCTGAGCTCCTCGCTCAGACGAACATGGACCAACAGTCCGTGTCACGACTTCGGGAGGAGGTGGGCAAGTTCACCGTCTGGCTGGGCAAGAACTGTGAGACGTACTTCGTAAACGAATACGAAACGCCGTCTCAGGAGTATATCGACAAGGCGCGTAGCTTCTAGGCCTTGCTACTCTACGGCAGGACGATGTTAATATTGGTGGCCAACCATTGGCATCGGCATCGGCATTGGTGCTCTCCAAAGTCACTGAATAAGGCGGGCAGGCGTGAGAGGTCCGACGGAATGTGGCTTACTGACGTGGGGTGTTTTGGGCCAGGTGCAGGTCAGTCCTTGCGAAATGGCCTTGTTTGGAAGGTCTTGGGGGCATGACAAACGACAAGGGAATACACATGTGTAGGATAGCGGGAGGGTTTGTACCTCTTTCATCTTCCCTGGGTAGCTAATTTTGAGGTCTTGCTTTATGCGATAACACGGACATATTTCAAGTAAACTCAAGTCCAAGTCCAAGTCCAAGGAAGCCAATGTGGTGATGTTTGACGTATTGTGATTTGTGGTAGTTCTAGATTTTTTCCAATCAAAGCTGGCACCGCTTCAACAAGCCCCCTTCTTTTATACAGATGTCGTTACAGTATAGTACAGCTTCCCTCTCGTCCCTTTTTGCTGTTCCATCACGTCCGCCTCCGCCAAAAACGATGCCATCTCATCTCCTCCACTTTCCCCCCTTCCTCTCAAAGCCGCGGCACAGCCTTCTCAATGTAGAAACCCGTGTCGGGCGTACGCTCGGCCTTGACCTCCTGCTTGCTCAGCGCGCGGTCGACCTCCTGGACGCGCACCAGCTCCTTGACCTTTAGGATCATGCCGGCGAACTGCGGGTGCACGGGGTGGAAGACGGTCTGCATGCGGCGGCGCAGGCCCAGCGCGGCCAGGACGCCGCGCGTGCGCTCGGGCAGACCGATGGCCGAGCGGTGCAGTGTGATGCGGAAGTAGGACATTGCTTTCGAGGGTGGTAATGTTGCGTGGGTGGGTGGAGAGTTGAGGCCGGTTCTGTTTGAGGCTCTGCGTGAGAATGATGGCGCTGCGGGAGTCAATTGGTGGCTTACTCTCGGTGTCGCTCAATGTGTTGTCGTATAAAGGTGGAGTCGCAATCACACACCCGCCGTCGTCGTCTTCGTCTTCGTCGTCGTCGTCTTCGTCTTCGTCGTCGTCGTCGTAGTCTGGTCGTCCGTCAAAGAAGCACCAGCCTGAGCAATGGAACAAAATCCACTGGTGCCCACGCCTGATCTTTCATTCGCGGGAACGCGGACAATTCCGCCCCGCCACGACGTCATGTGACCAAATACTCACCACCACCACTCAAGCTTAGATACAGTAGAGGGACCGTTCTTGAACGGAAGATATTCCATTGGGTGCTGGATTCACTTTCAAGACTTTGCGCGATAGACAGGTCAGTTACTATTGATTGTGCGCGTCAGATATTTGCATGCACCATACCATCATAGTGGTCGGCCTCCGTGACTTCCTTGTCTGGAAGGCTGACGCTTCGGGTCCCGAGATCTACATCCACACACCCCCATGACTACCTGCTAGAGGTGTGAACGCATTGTACGGTGCATATGACGATAACATCATTATTCATGAGGGATCCCGCAATACGAAAAGCTCAACGGACTCGACTAAAGAGCTCATGTGATCAGGCTTCCGTCCTGGCTCGATCAATCACAAGGCTTACCGAATAGGCATTTGGCACTTGGCTAAGTAGGATCGATTGGCCAATCAGATTGTCTCAATGGGTAGCGAACATTTCATGTCTATAGTTCAAACGAGTAATTTGGAGAGCTATCTCGTGGCCTCCTAGCACTAGTTACATTGTATCGGGAATTCTCATACAGCTTTCCGCTTTTCCTCCCGTCTCCAGGCCCATGGCACTAAATCATTAAATGCACAGACGCCTTGTCTCGAATCCTCAACTCGCATTACCATTCTATGTCATCCTTACAGAGTGACCTCAACTCTGCCCTCGGCACCACCAGTCTCCGCCAGGTTGGGCAGGAGGTAGGTGATGTCGTCCCAGGGGTGGCGGTAGAGACCAGTGCGCAGGCGCTTCTGATCGAGGTAATGGGCAATCAGACCGATGCTTCGGCCGAGGACGAAGAGACCGTTCAGGACACCCAGCTTGAGGTAGTCCTCGGCCTCCTCGGCGGAGAAGGCACCGCAGTTGCGGAGGAGATCGACGAAGCAGACGGCAATGCAGCCATCGACGTTGAGGATCAGGTTGTCCTTCTTAGAGGTGGTGACGGACTCGACGGCCAGGGCGTAGTCGAGGAGCTTGTGGCTGGGGAACTTGGCCATGACGTACTCCTTGACCAGCTCAACACGCAAGTCGGGGTTGTTTCGCGACTTGACACGGTGGCCAATACCGGGGATCAGCTTGTTGGCCTTGCGCATGCCGTCGACGAACTCTCGGGGGCTGAGGCCCTTGTCGAAAGCCTTGGTGAACTCCTCGGCGGCGCCGTCGAGAGCACCACCGAATCGGGAGCCGATGGTCAAGAGACCGGATACCAGGGCGCTGATGAGGTCCTTGCCTGCACGGGTGGTGATGATGGTGTTCATGGCACCAGACACGGCGGGACCGTGATCGGCAGTGAGCATGAGGACCATCTCGAGGAACTTGGAGGCGTAGACGGGGAGGCGGCGGCGGAACCACAGAAGGGACATGACACCACCGATACCAATATCCTCTTTGAAGACGTCAGAGATGGGCATGCCGGCGTAGAGAAGCTCCTGACCACGGTCATCGGAGATGGTGGAGATGAAGGCAGCGGGCTTTCGGACGAGGCCGAGCTCCTGGGCCCACGAGTAGTCGATGGGGATCTTGGGAACAACAGGCTCGGGCTGGGGCACAATGGTGCCCTGCTTGACGAGCTTGTCGTAGACCTCCTTCAGGAGAGAGGGGAGCTCCTCGAAGGTCTCAGGGACGTGGAAGCCAGCATCGCGCATCTGCTGGTTCTTCATGGCAGCAGTCTCGAGCTGTGAGTTGGCGAAAGAGCCGGCATGGCCGAATTGGACCTCAGTCTTGAACATGCTGGCGCAGGTACCAATGGCCCAGGCAACAATGGGCTTGGTGATGACGCCCTCCTTAACGGCCTCAATGACCTTGTACTCCTCAACACCACCGACCTCACCGAGGAGGACGAGGATCTTGCACTCGGGGTCGGCCTGGTAACGCAGAAGGTGGTCAATGAAGGTGGTACCGGGGTATCGGTCACCACCAATGGCAATGCCCTCGTAGACACCATCGGTGTTCTGGGCAATGATGTTGTTGAGCTCGTTGGACATGCCACCAGACTTGGAGACGTAGCCGACGGAACCCTTGCGGTAGAGCTTGGAGGCGACAATGTTGTCCATCATGCCACCAGTGTTACCGATCTTGAAGCTGCCGGGCTTGATGCCGCCGACGGTGGCGGGGCCAATGATGGTGACACCCTTCTTCTGAGCCACATGGGCGATCTCACGAGCTCGCTACAAAAGCTGGGGTTAGCTGCTGTACGTGAAGTGGGCTTTCCGAGGAGTTTTGGAATTGGCTTACTCGCTCAGGGACGCCCTCGGCAATGATGGCGATGGTCTTGATCTGGGGGTTCTCCATCAGCTCCATGGTGGAGCTGTAGACACTTCGCGACGAAGCGAAGTTGACAACGACATCGACGTCGGAGTGCTTGGCCATGGCCTTATCGACCTGCTGGTAGACGGGCAACAGGGTCTCGCTGGTGCCCCAGTACATCTTGCTGACGAACTGGCCACCGAAGGTGTAGATGATGCCGGCGACGGAGGGCTTGGCGCGCTTGCAAATGAAGTCGAAATCCAGCATGCCCTGGACGGCTCTGGGCTGCAGACCGTAGACGAGGCATCGGGTCTTGTCGGTGAAGAGGGCATGCTCGGGGAGAGGGCTCAGCGGCCGGCTGGGAGCCGGGAAGCGCTGGATCTTGTCGTTGGCCGACAGGTTGTTGTTAGAGGAAGCCATTGCGAAAGTGTCAAGCTCGGGTCGTGCGGGCGGGGTGTGTGTTGCTGTAGAGGATGAAGATGGGCTGGAGCGACGGGCAAAGAAAACCGAAGTCAGCAGCAGCTGGGAGAAGGAGGACGAGAGACGCTCTGAGCTCGAAGGGGGAGGCTCGGAGGAATTAGGCAAAAGAGCAGGAAGGAGGATTGAAGAGAGGAGGGGGAAAGGGAGGCAGAATCAACGGAGGGAAACGTTGGAAAGACGGGCCTCAGTTCAGTTGAACGGGAAGAAATGACGAGGGCGGGGAGGGAAGCGGGAGCGGGCGAGAGAGCAAGATTTCAGGAGGAGCGTGTGGTACTTGGTAGTGGTGGGCGGGTTTGGAGGGCTGGCGGGTTGAGCTGGGTTCGTTGACTTGAACGAGGCTGCCAGGACGGGCATTGGCGGGGGCGTGAGGTCGGGTGAGGTGGGCTTGGCCGGGGGGTGAGGGTGAGGATACTTCCACAGGTGGTGAGGTACCTGCCCTGCGAGGGATGGAGGGGAGCTGTCGGTAGCTGGACGCCAGGGACCACCATCCCACCACCGAAAATTCAGTGGGGTCGGTGCGCGCCGCAGCATGGATGCACCCACCAGCGCCAGACCCCCATGGTACCCCCGCCAGTGGCGCCCACTGCCAGGGACCCCTTCAGTGGGCTTGCCCAGCGTAGCCCATTCCTATCACCTCGGCCTCACCTACTATGAAGTAGGCCTAATACCTGACTCCTATCCCTAACACCTAACCCGGGCTCCCGGCCTCCCCCTCCCGTCCATCGGCGGTGGACACTGGCCGCTAAGCCAGGTACGTAAAAACGCCCCTCCATGTCGGAGCCGGAGAGGAGGGCACGTATGGAAACTTACCGGACCGAGTGTTGGTTGATTGATCGATTTGAACGCGGATAACTGTCCGAAGCCGAAAGGCGCTCGTCCGACCAGATCCAGAATGCCCCGAAGGAATGAGCGTGCGCGACAGCCCGGAGCTTCGTTGGGTGTGTGAGAATGGCCAATTCAACGGTGGCCGACGGCGGCGTGCGAGTGCGTGAGTTCCTTGACTAGTTACTTCGTAGTTAGTTGGGGGCAGGATTTTTGGGGATGTCGCTTCTCCTGGATCCTCTTTTTTTTTTTTCGTTGATCTGTTGAATTCCCATGGCGGGCGCCAGTGACGCTCGTAGCCGGATGGATCATGGATGCACCAAGGCACCCATGTCCCGTGGTTTTGCATTGAAGTATCCGACTTTTTGTCTGAGTGCGTACGTACAGTACCACACAGCATGTATGACCGGTCGGCAGTCCTTCAGAGGTCGTCGAAGTACACCAGGTACCGGTACTTGGAGTGAGAGTTGCTAGTCGGCAGAGCGCCGATGGCCTCCCCACCACAGCCGCCTTGACCTTGAAACGCCATCTTGGATGATCTGAAGGATCGTCACCCCAAAAATACCAAGGCAACCTGGAAGTCCAGGCCGCCGTGGATGTCGTCAGCCCCTATTTCCAAAGTACAAACCTCCCATGGCCCCAAGCCAACCGAGTCATTCAGCCCAGACCGCCCCCAGAAGCACTTGTAGCTGAGCCGGTCTTTGATTTCGGTGGCTTCTTGTTGGTCAGATGGCTCCTGGAACCGCATGGCCTGTCATCTCGATACCAGCCGCCCTTAAAGGGGTCCAAGGGGTCCAGTCCAAGACTCCGAGGGGGATGGCACGTCCCAACGGAGCCCGCGTGTCTTAGAGCGTCAAGAAAAGGAACCTACTCAATTGCAACTCTGTCGAGCAGGAAAAGGGTGGGAGAGGGAATTAGGAAGCCATTGATGTGAAGCTACTGGCTTCACTTGATCCGTTCTGTTCCACCAGAGCGTGATAATTTTGGTAATATTGTCGCTCTGGCTCTCCACTTCCACCGAGATTCGGAGGCCGATGGGCGATGGAAGATGGAACCAAGGCCACGACCAGCTCGCTGTTCCGTGGCCAGCCGGCACTGTGGACTATGGTCTCCGGGATTGATGCACTGATGCGGATGTGGTGGATGGGGTGGGGTTTTGGGTGGTGAGGGGCATCAGAATTGCCGCTGACCACCCACTGTCCAGCACTCGTCGACCACAGTCAGCTCACTGGCAGAAAGGGCTCGGGGGAGCCATCCACCGACTCGGCGCCGGAGGCTTGTGGACTGTGGACTGTGGCTAAGACGAGGAAGGATATCCAAAATTGAATCGCCGAGTATGGCGTAGTCCGGGTTCCGAGCAAATCATCCGTCAGCACCGCTTCCCACAGCATCGCATGCGACCGAGGTACGGAGTGCAGACGTTCAAGGCAATCGGTGCAGTGCACTCGCACTCTTTCACGACACCCGAGCCCGAGCTTTTGCGCCTATCTCCCCGACTCAGGGCAGGTTCCCCGACTCTCCCAGAAGCTCGGTAGCACGGGCAATGAAACCACTGCATGGATGCACGTTGGAAGCTTGCCCTGTGGAGGGGAAACAACCAAACACGCTCGCTAGCTTTCCCCAGCCTTCCATGGCGTTCCCACCCGACCCCGACCCCGACACCCCAGCCAGCTCAACCAGCTTTGGTTGCTGGCCAACGACGGCTACCCAACCCCAAAGAAACTGGGCAACAAGAAAGACGGAGAGAATTGAAAAAATTCGCCGAGAACCCAAAGAAAACGCTCCGTGCAAAACAGGACAAGCCCGGGGAATTGACCGGCGTGTATTCGGTAGCGCGCGACGGTCGCTGCGGTTTTCGGCGGGATAGGTATGGCGGTCGAGTGTCGAATGTCGTGTCGAGTGTGAGGCGGTCCACTTGGCCCTCAACAGCTGGGGATCCTCCTTTTGGCGGTCTCCCTCGAGGTACCGGTACCTGGGGGCGAGTACCTCTGTTGCACCCCAGGTGCTGGCCGCTGCAGGAGCTCTCTCACCACCGCCTCCTCAGCGGTTTTTGGGGGTGTGCCCCAAAGGGTTTTGGTGCGCGTGCCCTCTTTCATCCTTTTCTGCCCAGCCCCAGTGAGGTGAGCATCCCATCAGCAGCGGTCGGGTTCCCGCCAGCACGCGGAGCCAGGTACAACCCACCACGCAGGCGCCAGGAACCCACTCACTGACCGCCCGCCAGAGGGGCGTCCGAGGGGCGTCCATTCAGCAAGGGGCGGGCGCTGAGGGGGAGAAAGATGGATGGGATGGGATGAGCCAGCCCCTCCACCCACCGTCTCAATCCCCTTTGAGGCGCCGAATCCTGGGAGCTTCGTTTTTTCGAGAGAGAACAAGCTCGCCGCCGTCCCTCTCTTTCTGCCCCATCTCCCGCTCGCGACACCTCTCCCGCGAACATCATCATCACCATCGCCATCACCATCTTCGCTTGGCTCCTGCTTCTTTCCCTTCAATCCCTTCCCAGTTCGTTGTCGCAGCCCAGCTCGAGCGTGTGTGCACTGGTAAGTGAAGCTCCCCTTCTGCTCCCCCGCAGCCCGGTCGTTGCCCGCCGCCGTTTTGTCCACTTGGACCACCATTTGCCGTTGCCATTGCGCCCACGATCTGTCGTGATTCTCGTCGTCGCCTTTCGTCTGAATAGCTTCGTCTTGGCTTTCGCTTTTGCCTTCTTTCACCTCTCTCCCGCACTTGCGGAATCGATCCACCTGCCGCTTGCCCACCCGCTGACGCTTCTCCTCCTCAACTCCAGAATTGAACAAGACAGACACTCGCCCGCTCATCCCGCCAACTCACCTTGTCCTTCTTCCACATCCCCGTAATCCACATCCACAATGTCCGCCAAGGCGATCCTCGAGGCCGACGGCAAGGCCATCCTCAACTACCACCTCACTCGTGCTCCCGTCATCAAGCCGAGCCCTCTCCCCACGCCTACCACCCACAACCCCCCCTCTCGCCTGGCCTCTCTGCACTTCCCCGAGGACGCCAACATCGGCGATATCCTCGACCAGGCTGAGGTCACTTACCCTTGGCTCCTCCAGCCCGGCGCCAAGTTCGTCGCAAAGCCCGATCAGCTCATCAAGCGACGAGGGAAGAGCGGTCTCCTCGCCCTCAACAAGACCTGGGCCGATGCCAAGGCCTGGATCGCTGAGCGCGCCACCACCGAGCAGAAGGTTGAGAGCACTGTTGGCGTTCTCCGACAATTCCTCGTCGAGCCCTTTGTTCCTCACCCCCAAGACACCGAGTACTACATCAACATCAACTCTGTCCGAGATGTAAGTTTCTGATCTTTCCTCAATGTCTTTTCTGTCGAGTTGGGGGTTTTCTGCCGCGGGGTGACTGGGTTCTGGGTCCTTCAACCTCAGGCTCGGGAACCTGGCAAAGAAGAAGAGAAGAATTCTCGATTCAGCGGAAAGGGGGCCAGCGGAAAGATGTACTCCTCATTTTCGCGTTGAGAAGTTGAACTTGGTGCATTTTGTGGGCTCCTCAAACGGCTGCCGGTAATCACTTCTCTCTACCGGTCCGGGCCAGCGGATGCCACGATAAGATCCCTCCTCCGAACCGACCGAACCCTGCCCCCCAAGTTCGGGGCTCTCCGCCAAATCCACCCGCACCCGCGATGTCGAGCTGTTAGTTGTTACTGTTGGACCCTTTACTAATCCGCTTGTGTGTATAGGGCGACTGGATCCTCTTCACCCACGAGGGCGGTGTCGATGTTGGTGATGTTGACGCCAAGGCTGAGAAGCTTCTGATTCCCGTCGACCTCAGCGAGTACCCCTCCAACGAGGAAATTGCTGCAGCTCTTCTCAAGAAGGTGCCCGAGGGTGTTCACAATGTCCTTGTTGACTTCATCACCCGTCTCTACGCCGTCTACGTCGACTGCCAGTTCACATACCTCGAGATCAACCCCTTGGTGGTGATCCCCAACGAGGACAAGACCTCTGCCGCCGTCCACTTCTTGGATCTTGCTGCCAAGCTGGATCAGACTGCCGACTTCGAGTGTGGTTCCAAGTGGGCCATTGCCCGATCTCCTGCTGCTCTGGGTCTGACCAACGTTGCCGCTGCGGGCGAGAAGATCAGCATCGATGCTGGTCCTCCTATGGAGTTCCCTGCGCCTTTCGGCCGTGAGCTGACCAAGGAGGAGGCGTACATCGCCGACCTCGATGCCAAGACTGGTGCTTCCCTGAAGCTCACTGTCCTGAACCCCAAGGGCCGCATTTGGACCCTGGTTGCTGGTGGTGGTGCATCCGTCGTCTACGCCGATGCCATCGCCTCGGTCGGCTTCGCTGACGAGCTGGCCAACTACGGCGAGTACTCTGGCGCTCCCACCGAGTCTCAGACCTACCACTACGCCCGAACGGTCCTCGACCTCCTTCTCCGGGCTCCCAAGGCCGAGAAGGGCAAGGTCCTCTTCATCGGCGGTGGCATTGCCAACTTCACCAACGTCGCCAGCACCTTCAAGGGTGTCATCCGCGCTCTCCGGGACTTTGCTCCCAGGCTGATTGAGCACAACGTCCAGATCTGGGTGCGTCGTGCCGGCCCCAACTACCAGGAGGGTCTCAAGAACATGAAGGCGGCGACCCAGGAGCTGGGTCTCAGCGCCAAGATCTTCGGCCCCGAGATGCACGTCTCGGGCATCGTGCCCCTGGCCCTCGTCCCCGGCAAGTGGGAGGAGAGCAACCTCCAGGAGTTCCAGACTTAGGCGAGATAAAAAAGGATTCCGGCCGGGTGCGCTATGTATTTGGTGTCGTGGCGTAGAGAGCGGGTGCAGGTGCAGATAGGATACCTGACCGGTGACCATGTGTTGCTGTACTTTGCAAGATAGAAAGGGAGGGGCGGAGGAGATGCGAATTCCAAGGCCTTCGACCATTGAGCGGTTGAAGAAGCTGTGTATGGTAGTATGTCAGCTACGATGAAAGAGAGCAAGCTAATAGATTACCTGATGACACTTGAAGACTTGAATGGTTGAAGTCTCTGGATAGACGTGTGTGATGAGGTGACGAGGGTGTGTCAACCACGTGTGCGGCGGCTGTGATGATGGCAGCGGCATATAGATCCATCATGCCGAGAGGGGAGGCCTCATTTGAGCTGAGCCGCGCATCCATGCCCCCTGGATATCTCTGTCTGGCGCAGCTCCGTATTACAGCTCCGTATTATAGCTCTCCCAGGGCAGCTCCCCGAATGCAGCAAGGGCCCTACGTTGAAAATACGAAGGCACGCTCTCAATACGGTTTCGCCTCATTTTCGCCCCCTGACCAACCATGTTGAAGTGCATCACGGCGTTGCCTCCTGCTTCCAGCTTCCACTTACACCAGTCGGCCGACCAACATCCGTCCGTACATTTATATTTCCCCAGAGGTTGGCCCTACCAACGTACCACCCACGTATAACAAGTATTCATTATTCCGATCAATCACAACTGGCGCCCATCCCTCGAACCACAAGCGCACCAGGAAGAGAAAAGCGAAAAAAGAAATCGAAGTAGGCAAACGTCCCCCAACACACAACACACAACACACAACACACGACCAACCCTTGCTGGTCATAATCCCGCGTTCCCGCAACCAGGGGGCGCAGTCCCAACGGCAAGCGATGCGATTCGGCGAGCCAACGAGGCGGGCTGCCTTCTTTGTTTGGGTGGGGGAAAAACCCCGGAGGAGGGGAGGGTTGAATGAATTGGGCCGCCATTGAGGCCATCGAAACGCGACAACAGGACAGAGAACCGAGTTGGCCGGCGCATAATATGCTGCGTTTGTATTTTCAAGACGAGGCTGTGTTTGCAGGGGAAGACAGAACGTTGGTTGCCCTGCCTTTTGGGATGTGGCATCTATTTGCCTTATTCAGATGGGAGCCAGTCCCAAACACGCGGTCCGGCGTATGTTGCCAAAGCGTATATAAGGAATAAGGCTTTCATCCCCAGTGCAGGCCAAGAGCTTCAATCTTGATACCTTCACATCAAGTCTCCGGTCACACCAAGACACACATCCATCATACCACTTCACCCTGTGAAGATCCGATCCCTCACTCCCCTCTGCATCGTCAACAGCCTCGTCTCTTCGACGACCAAAGTAAGTCTCCCTTGCGTCTCGTTGCCGCCCAGTCACTAACACCTTGTCGTCAAGTTCTCTTCAAGAAACTACACCATCTGTCAAGACTTTTCCACGAGTTCAGACACCATGTCTTCCAAGGCCGTTTATTACGACATGGACGACTCCTGCTGCCCAAGATGTTGCCTTGCCGGTGACCTCGGCGTCCACGATTACTGTCTCCCATGCGCTACCAACCCCTGCTGCCCTTCTGTGGCTCGCCAGGTCTACAGTGAGCCAGTCCACGAGGATTTCGCCAAGTATGATGAGCCCGTCAAGAATGAGCCTGTCAAGGAGAAGTCCACCAAGCAGAAGTCCTCTAAGGAGATTTCCACCAAGGAGAAGAAGTCCGCTGCCGGCGATGGAGGCAAGAACGCCAAGAAGTGATCCCTCGTTGAACAAGTAAGAGGGTCTCGGAAGCGTGGACAGACGAACTTACTCATGGGGTTGAACACTCAGTGATCCATCGGATCAAGCAAGAGGGTCTCGGAAGTGTGCGGAGACGAACTTGCTCATTTTGGGATTGAACATTCACGGCCATGTCATGTCATAGATTAGCAGACGCATCACATCCAAGGATGGATTAGAGCCAAGTAAGCAGTTAAAAAAAGCTACGTTCAAAGACAGAATTTACTGTCAACTGGTATCATGTACACACCAACGGATATTTTCCTTCTCTCAGTGCACCTGCCGAATTGAATTGCTCAAATGTTGCCTCCATAACAGGAATGCCAACAACGCCTCCCTCATATGCCTCCTTTACAGAGCCAACATCATGACAGCTAGGGGCACGGCAACAGCCCACATCATGGGTCGGATGAGGCCAGCAGCGTCCTCAGCATCCTCGTCGTCGCTGCTGGTGCTGTTGTCCGATGACGTCGAGTTCGAGTCCTCGGTCGTCTCACTGCCAGTATCCGCCTCGTTCTTGCCGGAGTGGTTAACCTCGTCGTCCTCGAGGGGGACGACCTTGAGGCCAGTCATCTTGGTGCCGTCGGCATTCTTGACGGCGAGAGTAACATCCCAGTCCGAGATGTCAATGATCTTTCCCGTAGGCTTAGGCTTGAGGCCATTCTTAATGAGCTTCTGGGAACCAGGAGGCACGTCGGGTAGAGTGAAGTTGGTGTCGAAACCCGTCTCCTCGAGGAGGCTGGCTTTGCAAGCCGGGGCCTTGGGGTGTCACCACTGGCGGATTGGGACTGAATCTCCTCCCAGTCGATCTTAGCGAACTGGTTCTTGAGGCGGTTGAAGTCACCCAGAATTTGGAGAGTGCCGTCCTCAATCTTGACGAGGCCGTAGTTATTGTCCTCTTCAGTGTACTCGTAAACGACGCCACCGGAGAAGACGGGAGTCATCTTCTTTCCATACATGGCCTGGGTCTCGTTCCAGTACCGGGGCTGGGGCTTGTTGCAACCGTATTCACTAAAGAAGATGGGAACAGAGGTGTCCTTGAAGCCCTTGGTCAGGTCGTCGAAGGAGGAGGACTCGTATGTGGCCTCGGGGCCACACCAGCTGTAGGAGTTGAGAGCAAAGAGGTCGGCACGGCTCATGTCGTTCTTGTCGTCTTCATCGGAGCACTGCATGTAGTTCCAGGTGTCCCAAAGGACTTCGCGGACATCAGCGGCGGAATAGCCGACGGGAATCTGGCGCTTGAGGTTATTTTTGATGTAGTTCTTGAGATCACGAGTAACAGCACGCAGGTACTGAGGAACAAACTCGGCGGTTTCGATGTTGTTGATGACCTCGTTGGCGGAGAAGTACAGGAGGGTGTTGGGGTAGTTGCTAAAGGCCTCAACGATGGCAAAAGTACGGTTGAGGTATTCCGTGTAGTAGCTCTCCCAAGGGTTCTTGGATGTTATCGACTCGCCAGGAAGAGGAGAGTTGACGTCAATCATCATGTACATGCCAGCCTGGTGGATATATCGTTAGCCCGGTATGCTGGAAAGTGGCGGCGCCTCGGTTGAGGGAGGCGCTCGGATATCACTCACAGCATTGAAGATACTGGCACACTCGTCGTGGTTGATGTTGGGGTCCAGGTTGTAGACGCGAATAGCGTTAACGCCCAGAACCTGCATGAGAGCGGCATCTCGCATACACTCGTTCTTGTGGCTAAGAGGGTCCTTGCCAGTCTCAGGGTCGTAGCCAGCGCTGCCACCGGGTTGGTAGGCCATGCCGACAATCTGGAACTTGTTGCCGGTCTTGGGGTTGACAAAGTCGGTTCCCTGGATCTCGAGAGGCTGCACGGCGCTGACGACCGAGGCCGCAAGGGCCATGAGGGCAGCGTTGATCTGACCGTTGGTGAGGCGTATTAGCAACAAGGCCTAGTGAGATACTTCACCAGATACCCAACGGTCCCGGCATCGTTAGGGTGGGTGACTTACAAGCATGGTGATTAGTGTGTTGGATGTGTTCCGTCTTGCAGAATTCCAAGATGCAGTGGATTAAAAAGGTTGGTGTAGAAGCCTGGTTACGATGAATCACTGTCGCCTCAGCTTATCGCGGGAGGGAGTGAGTGAGTGGCGAAAGCGGAAGGGCTGGGAGACGATGCGAGAGGAGTCGCGCAGCGGATCGTGTCTGGAAGGAGCGGCGAGAAGTGAAGGGAAAAAACCACAGCCCGAAGGAGGACCGGGTAAAGGTAGCGGCAGAAGGAGCGTGGGTGGTTCACCAAAAAGGAATGTGAGGAGGAAGAAAGAGGAAAGTTGGACAGGAACTAGAGGCACAGCAGACAAACAAAATGAAGCAGCGGGTGAGCAACTTCAAATAAGGTAGGCACGATGGGCAATGGGCGGGGGGAAAGAACAAGCTAAGAGCCAAGACTTCTACAGCCGGTGGGCGGTCCCCATGATTGATTGCTATATCAAGTGCCATGGGCAATAAGCGCAAGCGTACTGCGTGACTGCATCCGATTCCGCGTCAAGACTGGAGAGGCCCGTCTCGATGGTCTCATCCAGACACGCTGCCGGGCTACAGTGCCATAGTGCATGGCTGGCACCTACTTACTCCGGAATAATTACCACTCGCTCGCCTTCAAGCTTGCCCCGAAAGGGACATAGACCCTGGCCCGAACCTCCCTACGCCGTAAAACCGCCTGGGGTTTCATACGCGGGTGGACAAGGGTTGCAGTCTTGTAGGCGATAGGCCCAAGCTGCGAACAAGCTCATCAGCCGAGGCTCCAGTCACACCCCCGGACCTGATTAGACGAGTATCGACGTTACGGCCACTGACAACGGACCAGTGACGAGATGCCTTCAGCAGTTCCTGGTCCCACCACGTTTTTTTGCTCGGCGGCACCATCGCCCACAATGGTCCCTGAGGCCCTAGGTCGTTGTGCCATGAGCCACCCGACTCGAGTTGGGTGGTACCTTGCAGTAGCGCCTGGCCCGTCAGGTGTCGCGGGTATTCTTTTCAGGTACGCATCGACCGAAGTGAAATTGGACCCAAGTATCTAGGGCAACATGGGACAGTATGGAACATGGGACGGAGGGGATCATCGTCCCCTTCGCCCACAATGGACTGTCCAACCCACCGACCGCTTCTCTCCAAGCCTCTCTTAATTAGACTCTTCCCAGGGAAAAACCAAGAAAAACCAAGACGTCCGTGCTGCTTCTAAGCCGCCTCCAAAACGGCAAGACGTCCCTACAAGACGCTCCCAAGACGCTCCCAAGACGCACCAAGATGCTGTCCCGGACTCCCGGGCTCTCGCCGAGATGCCTCACCGGAGCTGCGCCTTCCTGGGCACCGCAAGCCAACCCCATTCTCCCATCTTAATTCAAATGAGCCTAAACCATCGACTTCTTGGAAAGGCATCTGCCGATTGCTTGGCATTGACACCGCTTCTTGGATCTTCCCCGTCTTCTCTTGAACCTGCACTGCTTCGTCTGGCCCACACAACAAGCTCCCGGACGCCAAGGGCACGTTCCTCTTCCCCTGAGGCCATCGTCATCTTAACTGCGTCCGGACACCGACAAGTGCTTGGTTGACCTCATCACGAGGGTCTTGATATTGGTGTCAGTGCTCTAGGCGGTGGGCGGTTGGTCGGCCCCCTCGCGCGCCTCCCCCTAGGCCACGATCCGTAGCCCAGAAATGACGTTCAGCCCCAGCAAGATGTGGCAATCCACTCACTCACTCACTCACTCACCCCTCGTAGGGCCGAGAGGTGGGAAAAAAGGCGCAGGGCAAGACTCGAAGGGGGGAATGGGGGAGTGCCTCAGACGGGACTAGGCCGGTCCTCCTTCTCTCACTCGCTTGATCCGAATTCCCTTGTTTGCGACACATGGAACAATCTTCCCCTTTGTCGCAGGTCCTCCAACTTGCCGGCTTGCCCACTTACTATGGACCAATGGATCGTGGTATGCTGCTCATGTTCTCGGAGCCACCTTGTTGCATGCATCACGCAGTCGGGCATGCCTCAAAGACCGGCGCATGCACCCCGACGCCTCCGAGTCCCAATAAAAGGGCAGCTTGGCTTTCTAGCTAAAAGCTCGTTTATTCGTAAACCATCACTATACGAGTAGTTAGTTAAACGGAGTGCTACCTCATGTGCCCGTTCTGGTCCCTTGATTGTTCGTCATGCCCCCCCTGGCTAGGCCCAGTTCCACTCTGGTGTTCCCTTTCAAGCGGCTGCGGCCGGGATTCCTTGGAGGAAGCATTGCTGGACTCCACATCATTCCATCTCTTGTCTACCGGGTTTTCCCATATGTGTTCCAGCCATAAATGGGAAAGCCGGTCGTCCATCTCACTCAACGCAAAGTACTACCTTGGATACGTGCGTCACCGAGACCTACTTACGTTTGCGACCGAGACCTGCACGATGATAGGACAGCTATCCACTGTACTTGTACGGATACAATCTCCCATGTTACGTTGAAACAAGGTCCTACAGGGATCGCCCCCCAGCGTTGATGCTCCCTCGTCTGCCGGCTTTCATTCTCTATCTGAATCAACCTTCATACAACATAATGTGTCTGAGGTTGACGAGGGAGGCCAGAGTGTCTACAAGACCCACTGGTACCGCGCTTGTCTCAGTGTCACCAAGAAGCCAACCACAATTGAGCGCCAACATTTCTCGAGACGGCTGCCTCTCCCTTGCGGTCCAATGAGCAATGCATCTACGAGTACTACCACGTAGTAGTTACTCCGTTGGTCATGCTGGCAGTTTAGTCAATTTCATTGCCTTTGACTCCGAATGACTGGTAATCACAGACACTCACACTTCTAATAATACCGTCAATGGCTAAATTACCTTGCATCAATTATTTACAAACCTGTCACCCCCGTGACGTGTAGTCCTTGCGTTGGGTTATTCTCTGTAGCTTGTTGTATAGGGAATGCCCTTTTCATCCTGTGCTGCGTATACGTAGGTGTGTGTACCTAAATCACGATGCTAATGCTATCGTAGGCACGTGAAGGTTGAGAAACGGGATGAAGAGCGCCGAGGGTTAGGGGCAGATGTAGAGCGTCGTATAGTGACTGACTCCTGCATGACACAATTTGCTGTTCTAGTCTGGGCTGGGTGCGAAATACCAAGGGTTTTTCTTTACTCCATCTGGCGAACACACTCTGAGTGAGTCAGTATATGTGTGGAAGAAACAACTCTGCACCGGTTGAAGAAAGTACTAAATAACAACCAAATTTAAGAAGGAGGCGACGAAACGCCCTCAACAGATAGTGGAAGTATAATATCTTTCAATCAACCCAGATTGGAAACCAAAGCCAACCGTAAAGAAACGATGGGTGAATTGTTTCGAGCATCCCTACCCTAAACCAACCACCGGGAAAACAGACCTACTGTGATGCCACTTAGACTACGCCCAGTCGCGCTATCAATCACACCTCAGGTCCATGGCAGACTTAGGATTGAGATAAGTCACCCCCTGACTTCGCGGCCCTACATTGGGTAGCATGACATCGAGAACTCCCCTCTGTGGTTGTCTTCACCGACTTCACGTATCTTCAAATCAACCACATCACATCAGACAAACGGACCGAGAGCACTTGAGTAGTTTACACCAATAAAACGCTTGCCTATTATGCCCCTCAGAGGATTCAAAGGCAATCTAACGAAACTAACACTCTATTCGAGCATGGGGTAACCGATCTGATTAAAGCATAAAAAAATGGGAAAAGAACTCTCTGGGGGTAACACGAAAACAAATAAAAAAGTGTCAAGGCGTCCGGCTGAAATTGAGGTGGTCAAGAATGCACGCCAGGTCCCAAACCGTTAGCCAGGTTGTCCTGGCGTTGACGGTATGCGACTTCACTGGCACCACCCCGGTTTTTCCCCTTTTCAAATAACTTGCTCCTGTCGTGGTCTCGCCTTACCACGCCCTCCATTGCCAAGACAAAGCACTTTCATGGGGGTTTCCTGCCAGGAGAAACGATTGGCGAGGACACCAACAAAAGACAGTTGATCTTTCCTGTCAATGAGGCCGTGGGATATTGAGAGAGTCGTAAGAATTGCGGGCTACCCTGCTGCCCAGAGACGCCATGGCTCCCTAGCCAGCACAAGTTCAAGCACAAGCGTCGACTTAGTAGCCGTTCATCGTCATTCTTTGCGAGCTTCGGCTCATCTCCCGGTCAGCGGCAGGGCTGATGGGTCTGCTGCTGGCACCACCATGGGCGCTGCTTTCCTTCAGGGCCAACAGTTGCTTGGCACGGAAGGTCTCGTAGTGGATCTGGGAGGTGGTCTCGATGAGATCCTGGAGGTGGGTTCGGAGGAGGAAGTCGCGCAGGTAGACGAATTCGCAGTGAGTCTCATCCTCGACGTTGATGATACCCCATCGGTTCTGGCGGCCTCGGACCTGCTTGCCGTTGACGATGATCGACTTCTCCGATCCGACGACAGCGAAGGGCACGAGGCTCTGTTGTGGAATCAGTAACGCGTCCCCCCTTGTTATATCTGTAGGAAACTTACCTTGATCTGGCTGTTCAGGGCACGCTCCTCGTCGTCAAACTCCTCGTTATCGTACGGGAACATCTTGAGGTTGTGGAAAGCGAACTCCTCCTTGATGCGCTCCTTGAAGGCGAGGCGCTCCTCAGAGGTCAGCGAGTCAGCCTTGGCGATGACAGGAACAACGTTGACGACATCCGACAGCTTCTTCAGCACGACAATATCGATGGGCTTCAGGGAGTGGCCCGAGGGGTGGATGAAGAAGAGGCAGCAGTGGATGCGGGTGTCCTGGATGTAGCGCTCTCGCTGTGCAGTGAGCTCCTTGCGCAAGTACGCGGAGTGCTGATCCTTGATATACTTGACGATGGGGTCCCAGCAGCGGTCGTTGTTGACCAGGTCGCCATAGCCGGGGTGTCGACAATGTTGAGCCTCAATCGGACGCCGTTCTCCTCGATGATGTGGGACACAGCCTGGATCTCGGTGGTGGAGCGAATGGGCTCATCAGGCTGCAGGCGGCCCTTGGAGTCCATAAGGTGGGAAGCGAAGATGGTGTTGATCAAGGTCGACTTGCCCATACCAGTCTGGCCTAGAAGCGCGGACAGAGGTCAGTATTCGTACACGGGTATGAACACGCGGCTAGTTTGACCATGGGGTGATGACGGCGGTGAACGACGAGGGCGAGGAGCTGGACTTACCAACGCAGATGACGTTGAACTGGAAACCACGCTTCAGGAGCTTGCGCTCGATCTGAGACGTGATGCTGTCGAAACCGACATGGCTCTTGGGGTTGATGGTGCTGGGGGAACGGTCGCCATCTTGAAAGAGGTGTCGGGGGACAGTTGGGCGTTTCGGGTGTAGGAAGCGTAAGACGTGAAGCTGGAGATGGAGATGCGAAGGTGCTGGTCTATTCCAAGAAAGACTGGCAGTCGATGCAGAGGGAATACGCGATCGCAAGATTTGGCTCGGTCGAGGTGACGTTGGTGAAGGGCAGCAAGGTCCAAGTTGAAGGACAGAAGAGGCGGCGTCGGATGGATCCTAGGGGGAACTTTTTGGGCACTGGTCTGCTCCTGCCACCAGCAAACAACAATTTCCGTGCTAGAAGGGAGGTCCAGGGGTCGGAAGAAAGGGGGAGGGCGCGTTTCGAGCTGCTCATTGGCCAGTCGCAGTCCGTGCGCCTATCAGCTCTTGATTGGCCCGTCGGCACTTTGAGGAAATGGAGACGGCCAGCCCTTCAGACTTTTGACAACTGGAACGCCTGACACCAATTGAGCATCGAGACCTCACGCCTGAGGAATTGAACCCGCCCGCCGCTCACCAACTGCGCAATTGTGCACCGAGGCACCGGCCTGCGACTTCAGGATTATTTGGTTGTCTCGAATCATCCGAACCCGCCCTCGTGGTCGACCCGAATCGATCACAACCTCATCATAGCACCACCAAGCAATTATTTGCTTCCTTGCTACCGTCACCATGGCCGCCGTTTCAGCCTCCTTTCTCCCTCGACTCTCTGCCCCGAACCTCCTCGCTTCTTCGCGACGGGCGACCCTCTCATTCCGCCAGTTCACCCAGAAGCTCTTCCCCGCGCTATCGATTGCGATCCCCGGCCTGTCTCTCAACCTGCCGACTCTCGAGGATATCTGGGATGGCCTCCTGCGGGCTGTGCCAAAGAACAAGGTCTCCCACTCAAAAAAGCGATCCAGGCAGATGGCTGGAAAGGCGCTGAAGGATGTGAATCACCTTTGCCGGTGTCCCGGCTGCGGCGAGATCAAGCGAACCCACCGATTATGTCAAACCTGCTTGGAAGGTAAGGACGACACTACACCATCTTTTATTTGATATCGATGCTGACAGACAGTACAGAGATGAAGAGGATTTGGCGACAGGATTACCCGAACGATAAGCCGGTTTAAGATGGAGAGGGGGAGGGACATCGAAGATCTACGAACACCTGTATTAAACAGTCTGTATAGCCTCCACGGGATCGTGCATACCATGGGCGTTTGGGCTCCTTAGGGCCTTGTATGAATATTGTCAAAACAAAAGCCAACTGATACCAATGAAGTACTATGTTTATACAGGCGACAGACGACTCGTCGTGACTATGATTTCTTTTAGCCAGCTCCTATCTTGCGCGGTAGCTCTTCCCAAGTTCGTAGATAAATGTTTGTGACATGCATGGATAAAGAAAACCATTACGCTCTAACAATAAATACATCCTCTCTTTGTAACTCTTGGGAATATGCATTTTGCTGTCTGTCGGTCGTGACTTGGTTGCTCAACTCCGTCATTCAGAGAGTGGTGACCTCAAAAAAGCCCCACCCAACTTGTCGCATTCAGAATCTCTCTTCACTTCAACATAACGGCAAATCTGAGAGACGTTTGAACGTGTACACAATGGTAAGCACGCGCAAAACCCGGAATCCATGTCCTCATCTCATATCTGTTCCAGTCCAAGCAATATTTAACCACACATACCGTGGATAATGGTCAGTCCCCTTGACTACCCCGCCACCGCGGGGAGAGCAGTGCCTGAACAGCAAGCTGACTGAGAGCTCACAGCCCACATCACCGACATCTTCTCCGTGGCAACAACACCAAAGGCTGTGATTTCGGCCAGTGGGTCTTCGACGTTGCACATTCACGACTCTACTGATCCCTCGTTCCCTTTGAAGCAGTCCATCTCCGATGCCCACAAGCTGGGCTGCCACCATGTCTGCACCTCGCGGGGTGGCAACGTTGCTGCCAGCGCTGGGTTCGGAGGCGAGGTGAAGGTTTGGACACTGAGCCAGGACACCGGAGAATGGAGCCTTAGCGGTGAAATTACTGGACCTTCAGCCAAGCCTGGTGAAGCATGGGCGTTGGCATTGAGCGAGGACGGCAAATATCTGGCTTCGACGACCAACGATGGACGGGTCAACGTCTGGAACGTCTCGGACGAGAGCAAACCCAAGATTCGAGAGTACGAGACCGGAAGCCCTGGCTCCGGGATTTTCGGGATGTGTGTGGACTTGAGCCGGGATGGCAAATACACTGCCAGCGGCCACCAGAATGGAGCTGTGTACATCTTCAACAACGACACAGGTCGAGTCCTGTATTCCTTGTCAGGTAAGCGACGTATTGTATTCCAGTCCGACAAGCTGCGATTAATCATGTCGTTCTACAGGTCTTGCAAAGCCGGTGCGATCGGTGGCCTTCTCGCCAGGAAACACCCGCCTAGCTGCGGCTGGTGACGCTGGAATCATTGCACTCTACGACATGAAGCATGGAGAGCACATCGGCAACCTGACTGGCCACTCATCATGGATCACGGCTGTCGACTGGAGTGACACCGGTGAGTTCCTACTCAGCGGATCGATGGATGGCAAGGTCAAGGTGTGGTCGATTGAGCGAAACGCCTGCGTCGCTACGCATAGCGAGACGGACAAGGCACTGTGGTCAGTGAAGTGGCTTCCCAAGACAGTGAGAAGCGAGATGTTTGTCACGGCCGGAGCGAACAGAAGCCTTTCATTCTATCGGGAGGCTACCGGTAATTAAAGAGACAGCTCAAAAATAAAGGACTTTCCATCGGTCCCACAGGAGCAAATCCAATCATTTCATATTGCAGTCATCAATATGCCGCCGTCATTTCCATCGCGAGCCTCGCACTGTTGCCTGTGGAATTGCACGTGACCGCGCTTCAATCTCGCGTTGCCCCGCCAAAGCTCAAGGTTGCACTCCGTCATACCTTGCTGCTGAGTGCTGACCATAGCGCTCATCATCACAGGCCACAAACGTATCCCAGAATCATCCCATGCCATATTTTACCAATCTCTCTTGGAGGTAGATCAGTCTCATATCCACTCTTCCTCTCCTTTGCCGAAGCAGGGTTATACAGACGCTCGCTACCACAACATCAATCTATACCCCTACTCACGCCGAAACTTGCATTTCGTTCACGGCTAGCCATCAAGATGCCTACGACCCGAAGATCCACTGGCGGTGCCCGAGGGGTGCCTGCCAAAGGTCAATCGACCCTCCTCAGCTTCTCGAACAAAGTGACAAAGAGCGTGCCTAAGGATGCCAAGAAGGCAATCATCTCTCCATCCGTCGCTAAGGTCGAAGTCCCTGAGCCAACCAAACAAATCAACGAGGAAGAGCTCGCAACGACCGTCATCGACGAGCCCAAGACCAAGGAGCCCGAAACGGAGGATGTTGAAGCAGAGGACGTCGAAGCAGAGGAAGAGGATGAGGCAGTGCCTGAAGTCGAGGCAGTGCCTGAGAAGTCCGAGGTGGAGTTGAGGACAGAGCAAATCACCGATGCGCAGATCAAGAAGTACTGGAAAACCATTGAGGGCCAGTGGAGTTCTCCACGACTGCACCAGCAGGGTCTCTCCCTGCAAGAGAAGGTGTTGAGATATTTCGATGTGAGCTCACAGTATGGGGTAAGTCATTAACCAATTCCCGAGAGTCGCTTTGATCCGTTGTCTGACCTCCGTAGCCTTGCATCGGACTACCTCGCATGAAGCGATGGCAAAGGGCTGAGCGCCTGGGACTCAACCCCCCAGTTGAGGTTCTTGCCGTGTTGCTCAAAGAAGAGGCCAAGGGCAACAAGAAGATTAGTACTGCACACATGGATGAAATCCTCAACTCGTCGACCGTGGGACAATGATTTCTGGTTTCACGGTTGTGGTTCGGTTCGTGGAGCTATGGCGTCTTTGGGGTTTCATGAATTGCTTGCCTGTGAGGCTCTTTGTCTTTGTACTATCTATTCTATCAACCTGATGCGGTTGACTGTAAAGCATCATGTCTATATGCTAATGCAATGTGGTGAAGTGACCTTGAGCATCGAGATTGCGCGCCTTGCGGCATGTGCCTAGTACCAGATACTCCTCGTTCGGTGATGTGGGATTGCTTCCTTGCCAGCTGCCTCTAGCTCTTTCACGTGGTCATAGAGGAAAAAGTCGATCAAGATGGCGTTGACATGAGCATCGGGATGCTTCCGCTTGATCTCGCGCCGAATCAACTCCACGCACCAAATGCTGCAAGCTGCTACATGTTAGCCTTGACCGTTTCGTCCGTCACAGAAAGGTCTGCTTACCGCGTAGCTGGACTTCCCATGTCGACCCGCTTTCTATCATCTTCTTGTCCTTGATGGTCGTTGTAATGCCAGGACAGCAGTAGAGCGCACCGAGAGAGATGAGAATCTGGGGAATGCGATAGTCGGCAAACATGGTGATTTTGTCGATGTCGTGGAATTCACCATATGACTCGCCATTGAAGCAAGCCCACAAGTCGGCAACTAGGATCTGAGCACGCTTAAGGAACCTGATCATCTTGCCGTCCTCAAAGCGGTGCTCGTCACGGAAGCAGTCAAAGTCCTCGGCCAGCAGGTTGACGAGTTGCGCGGCTGAGCCGTCAGCTGCGTCAACGAGGTTCGTGATGGAGCAGTCGTAGTGCTGAAATGATGCGTTAGAATCTTGTGAAGAGAATGCAATTTGGAGGACTTACCTTGTAGAGAACGTGGGCAGCCTCTCGGAGGCAGTCGAGGCGCTCTTGCAGCAGAGGCATCTCCTCCTCAGTACATGATCTGAACACATGCCTCAGGGATTCAAGATTGCACTCGTCCTCGTTATGCCAGTAATGAGGGTCCGTAATGGGAATGCCTTGAGTTACGAACCCAAAGCCCACGTTAACTATGAGAACGGCTTGCTATGAGAGAAGGCGACTGACCTTCTTCGAGAGCCCGTTGAAGCGATGCGACCAAGCTCCAATACCCCGTCCACCTCTCTCCGCGGTACTCGACGGCAAACCTCTCGTCGTCGGGGAGTTCAGACCAGAAGGAGAAATTCAACAGGTCCATAGTGAAGATGAAGGCCACGGTGCTCTCGTCCTTGGCTTGCGGATGCAGCTCGTGCTCCGACCAGGTAGCGGTGGAGTAGCTCTTCTCCTGCATCTTCAAGTAGATGGTCTCGGCAGCGTTCTTGGAGGCGCGCATGTCGATGGCGACGTCGATGCAACTGTCGTAGACATGTTCGACGGTCTTGAGGACGCCCGTCTCCGGCTCGGGCGCGATATCGAGTTTTCCTTGGAAGTGTTGGCGGAGAAGCTCAAGGAGCTCAGGGTCTGCCTCGTCGTCGGACATTTTTGGAGAGGGTCACAAGCCCGGGCTCGAACTACGAAGATCTGAAGGAGTGAAAGAAATCAAGAAGGAAAAATTACAAAAGGTCAATGAGAGAGAGTATGGTGACTGAAGCTGTAAGCGACAAGCGGTTTAGACTCTTTGACTCAAGTCAAAGGTTCTCTCGTCGTGGCGTCTGAAACTGAGTCTAATGGCTGTGCAAGAATTTACAGGGCAACCCCGCGGTCGAGAGGCGGGCTAGTAGGGCAATAAAACAGAGGACGTCGCTTTGGTGAGCGGGAGGCCCGAAGACTCACTTTGCCAGCAAGACAAGAAGGAAGGCGAACTTGCAGGCGCAAGTAAAGCAAAACAGAGACATGGCACAAACAGCCTGTAAGTCACCCAATTGACACCCGTCGCCATTGCGTAGTACGTGCATGCTGCGCATCACGCCGACTCCCAGACGCCCAACTGTTGGCAGCTGCTAAAGTTGATGAGCCAGCGACCAGGCTGACAAGGCCACCAATCAAAGAGCCGTATCCACTCGATTCCGGCCCCGGTTGCTCGATCCCCGGGGCGTTTGCGCCGACGCCATTGGCCACAGCCGTGCGTCTCAGCTCTCACCACCAACGGCATCCACCGCATCCACTGCCTTCACTGCGAGCAAGCGCAACCGGGACTAGGACCCAGCTGCACCACGCGCAACATCGTCTCCCTGTTTGCATCTCTCGCGACTGCATGCGCGCAGCCTCTCGACTCTTCTACCGCCATCTTCCGACCCGCACTCTGTGTCCGCTGAGTGGTCACGACGACGACGACAACGCCCACGATGGATGCGACAAACGCCGTGAACGAGGCCCAGGCTGCACCCGCAGCTACGGTGCCGCAGCAACAACAACCGCAGCAGCAGCAACAGCAGCAGCAACCCCAGGAACAACCTCAGCAGCAGGCTGCTGCGCCCGAAAACGTGCCTCAACGACGGACGCGTGATAGATACAACCACCAGTCGCTGGGCGCGTCCCTGAATTCCTCCGTCAAGCAGGTACGTCCAACCAGTTTGCCGCCCCCCGAACCGATTCCTTGCCGAGTCCAAAAACGCCGCCCCCACGATAGCCTGTCTCGACGATCCTGACCGACCTGCCTGCCCCGAGTCTTCGATCCGATGGCGGGTTTCACTTTGATACCTCTTTGTCCTTGTGGCTAACGATGCTTGCGCAGGCCTGCGTGCTCATGGTTGGCGCTGGCGGCATTGGTTGCGAGTTGCTCAAGAACCTGGTGCTGACAGGCTTCGGCGAAATCCACATCGTCGACCTTGACACCATCGACCTCTCCAATCTAAACCGACAGTTTCTCTTCGGTCACGAGCACATAAAGAAATCCAAGGCTTTGGTACGTACAGCGGCCGGATCCCACGCCGAACCAGGCTATTAACAAGATTGCAGGTTGCCAAAGAGGTGGCCCAGAGATTCAACCCAAGCGTCAAGATTGTGGCGCACCACGCCAACATCAAGGATGCCGAGTTCTCGGTTTCGTGGTTCCGCGAATTTCGTATTGCCTTCAATGCCCTCGACAACCTGGATGCGAGACGACATGTGAACAAGATGTGCTTGGCCGCCGACGTTCCACTCATCGAGAGTGGCACCACCGGCTTCAACGGTCAAGTGCAGGTGATCAAGAAAGGTGTTACGGCATGCTACGACTGTACGCCCAAGGAGACGCCCAAGTCGTTCCCTGTGTGCACCATCCGGAGCACACCCAGCCAGCCCATTCATTGCATCGTCTGGGGCAAGAGCTATCTACTCAAGTCAGTGCTCAAGAAATCTGCGAACCCTGAAGGCGCCTGCTGATGATGTACTATAGCGAGATCTTCGGCACCAGCGAAGACCAGGCTGCGTTTGATCACACTTTTGATGGAGATAATGGTGAGTTTCCCGAGCCTCTTATTTGCACAGGCAACTAAGTGGAAATAGACCAAGAGATCGAAGAACTCAAGAAGGAGTCGGATGCCCTGAAGAAGATTCGGAATGCTGTGGGCACCCCCGAGTTTTCACAGATGCTCTTCGACAAGGTCTTCAATGGCGACATCGAAAGACTGCGCTCGGTTGAAGACATGTGGAAATCGCGAAGGGCACCAGAACCTCTGAAATATGAGACGGTCTTATCGAAAGCTAGCGAAGCTATTGCAGCCAAGGATGCGGTCCTCGGCGATGACCAGAGAACCTGGTCCCTTGAAGAGAGCCTCGTAGCCTTTAACGACAGTCTCGACCGGCTAAGCAAGCGCATTCTCGAGCTCAAGAAGAACAAACGCCCCGAGGATCCGGAACCTACCATTACTTTTGACAAGGACGACGTGGACACTCTTGATTTTGTTGCCGCAAGCGCCAATATCCGTTCCATAATATTTGGCATCGACACCAAGTCGCGGTTCGATATCAAGCAAATGGCTGGCAACATCATCCCTGCCATTGCGACCACAAATGCGATTGTGGCAGGTCTCTGTGTGTTGCAGTCTCTCAAGGTCCTGAAGGGCGAATACACACAGTCGAAGGAGGTAAGCCGTGTTTATCCAGATGGAGATGTGGCGTCCCTTCGATATCTAACGTGATTTAGGTCTTCTTGACTCCTTTCGCGTCAGCACGCCTCCTTGCCCCCGATAGGTCTCGAGAGCCGAACCCGGACTGCCCAGTCTGCAGTGTCCACAACACTAGCGTTGTGGTGGACCTGTCTCGGGCAACTCTTAACGACCTCGTCGAGGACTTCATCAAGATGAAACTGGGCTTTGGAGACAAGGAATTCGTTGTCAGTAACGATGTTGGCATATTGTATGACTTCGACGAAACCGACAACCTGCCTAAGAAGCTGAGGGATCTCGGTGAGAATCCCTAAGGCATATATATCTTTTAGATTATCTAACTGTGATACAGGTATCAAGAAGGATAGTTTCTTGACTGTCATTGATGACGATGACGACGACACGTTTGTGAACGTTGTCATCAACATCCAAGAAGGGTTTGTGGGCGCCTTGAAGAGGGGAGAAATGCCAGGCACTAACAAGAGCAGGGACCTTGACGCGGACAAGAAGCCCATCGAAGCCACATTTACGGAGATACCTCAGATCGCACGGAAGCCGAAGAAGCCTCAGCCTTCCGAGACAAACGGCAATGGCAAGCAGAACGGCCAGAATAGCATCGACACCGACGTCGTCGAGGCTGAGCCGAAGGGTGTCAAGCGGCCTCATCCCGAGGACGACGAGCAGCCTTTGAAGAAGGCTAAAGTGACTGAATCTAATGCAGATGTGGTGGTAGTGGAGGATGCCGGTGGTGCAATTATCATCGATGACTGATCGAGTGCAAGAGTAGAGGGCATGGTGCGTCCCTGGATAGATGGATGCATCATGCTGCACTCAACCCACCATCGAGGTTGAGGACGCAGTTATTGGCAAAGGCGTTTGAGGCGAGGAAGACGGCAGCTTCTGCGATTTCCTCTGGAGCTCCTACGCGGTTTAAGGGGGTATCCTTGAGGAAGGCTGCTTTCAAGTCTGGCTTGAGATCTAAAACGGCGTGTTGTACATTAGCATTGGCCCTTCTGGATGAAGGGAAATCTGGGGCCACGGGAGGACAATTCTGAGGGAAAGGGGCAAACTCACGATCCCACATTGGACTGGCTACCCAGCCAGGAAGCAGAGCATTGACACGGATGGAACGAGGGCCGAGTTCTCGGCAAAGAGCACGAGTGAAGCCTGGGTGGATGTCAGCAGGTTTCCTCGTTGCCACTGTACAGTACATGTGGGAACAACGACCTAAATAAAAAAAGGAGAAGAGGCACGATTTATGAAAGAAGCTTTACTTACCTACTACACCTGCCTTGGAGGCGGCATATGCTGTGGCCCCGGATCCGCCCTTGGTGGCCATGAGGCTGGAGACGTTGATGATACAGCCTGTTGTTAGGAGTGTAAGCCAGATTCGCAACCAGTATAATGGAAGTGCGACTTACCATGAGGGCGGAGCTTTGCATGCTTGCATACGAGCATGGTGGCCATAAGGTTAGTGTGGAGGATATCACTGAGTTCTTGCTCTGACGTTCTCTTTAGAAAGGACGTCTGAGAGATGCCAGCGCAGTTGACAAGGATATCAACAGGACCAACTACAGCATCCAGGGCCTATGCATACATTGACGAGACACATCGTTAACATTGACTTCTTTGGAAGTATAGCACCATGCTACAGTCGATTGACGAGGCACAACACTAACATTGCTTTGATCCCGTCCCGCAAATACATCCTTGATGTTCTCACGCTGGGAGACATCAAGGCGAATGAAGCGATGCTCCAGAGGGACAATGTTATTGGCGCGACTCTCAACAACATCAGGCGACGCCGACAAGGGCGGAGGCAGGTAGGGTGCCAAGAGGGGCTCAAGCCGGGGGCGGGACTCGATAACGGAGCGGCCGAGAAGGGAAACGACGGCGCCGTGGCAGGCGAATGCGCGTGCGATGTGGGAGCCGATGATGCCAGTGGCCCCAACGACAGCGCAGTGCTTGCCAACGAGAGCCATTGGCAATGCTTTGGGGAACGAGGGAGATTGGTAGCGGAGGGGGGGTCAAGCTTGTGATGAACGGCGTGATGGGCGTGTGGTGGTAGGGGGGTGGGGAGATAGGGCAGAGAATGCGAGTGGCGATGACCAAGTCGACAGGGCTGGCTGAGATGGAGTGAACTGATCTTGCGATGGTGTTTTCCACTTCTAGACTATGACATGTAGACTACGAACACCACACTCAACAAGCCATGCCGAGGTAGGGGACTGAGGCTGCGAGTGGCTGCTTCGCTAGCAGGCTTTATTAGTGGGGGATCTCCCGCTGGAGCCCGCCAACTGCCCTAAAAGCTGGGTACCTGCGTCGCGACGTTTAGCGACCCGCGGGAGAGATCTATGAGGCCTGGACAGGTGCCTTGATATGGCCAACATGGCCAGGCATTGAATTTGCAAGGTACGGACACCCTAGGCCTAGGGTCGGAATCCTGACATACCGCGTGCTACTGCGTATATGCCTCAATCTGTCTGGGTGCATGTCATTGTGGTCTGGTCGTTTGGATTAAAGCGTGCCTCAATTTGGGGAAAATCGAAAACCCTTGCCAAGCCTCCAGCTTCCAAGGGGCGGCCCCCCATGGACCAACACGACATGACATCTTGGATTGCCGGGGATTGCCCGTTCGCCAAATGCCAACTGGACCTGGCTCAGTGGACTCCACAGATAGCTTATTATCCCGGGCACTTGCTGACGGGGAGGAGGACCTCGTCACAGAAGCCTGGACCCCTGGACTCGGACAACGGGCTGCCTCTCTCGAGGAGAGTGCGAGAGTCGACGCTGAGATGATAGGACCCGCGTACGAAGTGCGTAGTGCGCGGGGACTGATTGGACCCTTTCGTCAGCGACCTAGCTCTGGACCTGTCTGGTCTGCAAGTGGTCTGCTTTTGCTGGAGCAGAGCGAATGGAATACGCGGGAGACATTGGAGCGACCTGCGGGCCACCGAACGGGCAGATCGCTTGATCAGTAAAGTCCGTTCCCGCTTTGACGGAGAAGGCAAGCCAATAAGCCCAGTGGTTTGTCTGGTTGTTGGCTGTCTATGTCTTTTTGATTACCCCGGCACGGGAGTCGGAGTTGATACCTTGGTGTCGTTTGTTCGACATGCGGTTGGTTTGCGTGGCAGAAGGCGGTGCTAAAGTAGTAGTGCTGACCCAGGTACGAAAACACCTACGTACTTAGGCAGACAGGCGGTGCTTGAGGTGCAGTGGCAGTGCCAGTTGTAGCTCCCAAACTGTGTTGGGGGAACGAAGAAACCACCGCAAAATTTAGGTTTAACCTCCGTCCTCCGTGCCTGGGGACCTGGCAACCTTCTCCGGACGCCGTCGCCCTTTCCCCCGTTCGCGCGCCTAGTTCCACCCGCCGTTACCGTCGCGGCCAACTCATCTATCCGCATCCCGTCAGCCTCCAGGGCATCCTCCGTCCGCCCTCTCCCCCCACGTGCTTCTGAAACTTCAATGTTCCCTCGTCGAGATTGACGTGTGCCCGCGTTTCTGTTTCTCTTCTTTTGCCATTGACGCCCGACTCCTCGTTTCCCTCGTCACCCTCCTTCGCGTCGCTCCCCGCTCATCCACCATGAGCGACCCGCGCGGCGATGCCCAGCAATTCGCCGCCAGTGGCACAACCACAGCCACGACTACCCTCCCACCCGCCGCCGTTGCGCCCGAGGATGACGAAGTGATACCTGACGCTGGATTGAGGAGTCTCGATCACTGTGAGCATCCGTTCCTCACCATCCTCTCCCAGTCTCTCCCAGTCTCTCTCTCTCAGCCAAATTCCCCTTTGCTGATGCCATGCCTCGCCCCGCCTCGCAGACAAGCGCGCTCTGCCCAAATGGCGATACTCGTTGCGCCAGCAGTTGCTGCCCCTGATCCGATGGGAAACGCCCTACCTTGCTTGGATGCAGGACATGTTGCGAACCCCCGCCCTCGATAGTTACTTTGCTATCACCGCCAACATGGGAACTCACACCTTCTTCATGATCGGTCTGCCTATATGCTTCTGGTGCGGACACGCCGCTTTTGGCAAGGGGTAAGTGGTCGCCCTGTTCTCTATCCCAATGTGACTTGCAATGCGATGCGACGCGATGCGCTTCACCCCGCCTCTCTTTTCACCCTGCCCACCATTGGGCATGAACTGGCTCAAGACGAGACGCTGATTATTCTTTCTCTAGACTTGTTCACATCCTCGCGCTCGGCGTCTTCTGGACCGGCTTCATCAAGGACTTCTACTCGCTCCCCCGCCCTCTCTCCCCGCCTCTTCAACGTATCACCATGTCTGGCTCTGCTGCTCTCGAGTATGGATTTCCGTCAACCCATAGTGCGAACGCCGTTTCCGTTGCCGTATATGCACTCCTCCACCTGCGCGATCCCGAAAATACTCTCCCGGCAACTACACAGCTAGCCCTCGAGTTTCTGTCCTACTTCTACGCCGTTTCCATTATCTTCGGCCGCCTCTACTGCGGCATGCATGGCTTCCTCGACGTTATTGTTGGCTCCATCATGGGGGCCGGTATCTCTTGGATTGAGTTCTATTGGGGTCCCCCACTGGATCAGTATATGCACGAGAGCTCCTGGGCCGCGCCACTCGTGGCCGGCCTCATCATTCTGGTTCTTGTGCGCATACACCCAGAGCCTGCCGATGACTGCCCTTGCTACGACGACAGCGTGGCCTTTGCTGGAGTTGTAATTGGCCTCGAATTTGGCACTTGGACGTATGGAAAGATCTCCCTGGATCCCTGGGAGACGCACGCCCATGGCGGGAGCCCCATCGATATTACGAGCTTGGACTTGACCACCAATGCGGTGAGGATTGTGTTTGGCGTTCTCGTCATCTTTGCATGGCGTGAGACGATGAAGCCCCTACTACTTAAACTCCTCCCCCACCTTTTCCGCATCTTCGAGCAGGTCGGCGTGAACATGCCTCGTCGATTCTTTACCCCTGCCAGCAAGTATAAGTCTGTCCCGCCCGGATCTCGCTTGGACACGCTTTTCCCCACAGCCTCGGATTTCCCCCGCATGGTCGAGAGTATTCGGTACCCTACCACTCGAGGTCGATCAGTATCGATTGGCCCCCAGAGCGCTGCAGATGCATACGAGACGTTGGCGTACCGTGAGCGCAGGCGGCGCGAAAGCGTTGGTAGCAACCATAGCTTGAAGAGTATTTCGAGCAACCTTGAGACGCAGATCGCTCACGAAGATCATTCTGGCAAGGGTGCCCAGACCTCTGGGTCCCAGCCTCCTCGCGTAGGCGACTATGAGAAGATGATGGGTAATGGCGAGATCACCGCATCGCCAGTGGCAGACGATGACCATATCGATATTTTCGTGACCGGAGAGGAAGACGGGCTTGGCGAGAAGGAGATGTTCTCCCAACTGGTGAAACCCCGTGTCCGTTACGACGTGGAGGTGGTGACGAAGCTCGTCATCTATACTGGTAAGAAATCGGTTTTGCTTCTTGGTGTATTTTTCTTGATACTAACTGCGCGCAGGAATTGCGTGGTTCGCTGTGGCCATTATCCCGATCTTGTTTGAGCTCGTGGGCTTGGGCACGAACCATCTTCAACTTGAAAGGAAATGAGACGAAATGCGATGAGATGAGACGGCACTGTACCATTTTTCAGTTCTTGCCGTCTCATAGACATAATGCCTTTAGACAATCTTCTTAATGCACATATAGGGTGTGATGATAGGCGTTGCGTTTGCATTTGGTGGTGGTTTGGATGAGAGTGACTTTACGACATGGCTGTATCGCTGTAGAAGATGTTGTTACGAACTATGGTTGTGAGGTTGGTCTTGCAGGACAAAGTGTATCGCGTTCATTGTTCCTATGGAGAATGAAGAACCTGGACTGCTCTTTTTGTCATAATCCGTATGAACTGTTCCTTTTTATGTGATACCTGTGGTTGTTTCCGAGATCTTAGTGATGATAGTGGCTGTCGAAGAACCAGGCTACGAGGTGAAGGTAAGTAAGTGCCTGGAGTGATTGGACAGCGGCCAGGCAGGAAGGGACTTTAATTGACCGACACGCTCAGACGCGGTCGCTGGCGCGTCTCCAACCACGCCCATGACCTCACATTAGTTCCCAGCAATTGTCCACACACTGCACCGCCCAAACACACCCAAAAAAAAAAACCGCAACACTCTCCACGCAGGTTTGACTACTAAGGGCATTGTAGAAGCCACCATGTCGGACTTTGAGGACGAGATGGACGTCGATGGCCCTGGCCCCTCCAAGGACATCGTCTTTTCCGCCTCGGCGACCAAGGGCAAGCGGAGCGCCGCCAATCTGCCCGTCGAGGCAGAGGACAGCCTGCCTTGGTATGGAGATGAAGAGATATTCCCGCTCATGTACCGCTGCTGACTTGCTCTCAGGATCGAAAAGTACCGGCCACACACCCTCGACGACGTATCGGGCCACCAAGACATCCTCGCTACCATCAACAAGTTCATCGACACCAACCGCCTCCCCCATCTTCTCCTCTACGGGCCCCCGGGCACCGGAAAGACGTCGACCATCCTCGCCCTTGCCCGACGCATCTATGGCACCGCCAACATGCGCCAGATGGTGCTCGAGCTCAATGCCTCCGACGACCGCGGCATCGACGTGGTGCGCGAGCAGATCAAGACGTTCGCGAGCACCAAGCAGATCTTCTCCATGGGCGGGCCCACAGGCAAATCGGGCAATGCGGCGGGCTACAAGCTTATTGTGCTTGACGAGGCCGACGCCATGACGAGCACGGCGCAGATGGCGCTGCGTCGTGTCATGGAGAAGTACACAGCCAACACGCGCTTCTGCATCATTGCCAACTACGCGCACAAGCTGAGCCCTGCGCTGCTGAGTCGTTGCACGCGGTTCCGATTCAGCCCGCTCAAGGAGCGTGATATCCGGGTCCTGGTGGACAAGGTTGTTGACGAGGAGAAGGTCAACATTGGCGAGGAGGCCGTGGGTGCGCTGGTTAAACTGAGCAAGGGTGACATGCGAAGGGCACTGAACGTGCTACAGGCATGCCACGCATCGAGTGAGTCAACAGATCACGACGGCTACTTACCACCTAGCTAACAAACAAAACCAGGCACCCCGTTACGACTGAGGAATGCCCCCAAAGTCCCCGAGAACGAGATCAAGCGAGACGCCATCACGACGGAAACCATCTACACGTGCATCGCCGCGCCTCCACCCGACGCCATCAAGTCGATCGTGTCGACGCTGCTCAACACATCTGACGTCACGAGCTGCCTGAACACCATTACGGCGCTCAAGGTGTCGCAAGGCCTGGCCCTGGCAGACATCATCACGGCGTTGTCGGAGGAGCTAGCCAAGCTGGAGGTGAGCCCCGAGGTGATGATCACCTGGCTGGATGGCTTGGCGGACATTGAGCATAGAGTTGCCGGTGGAGCCAGCGAGACGATCCAGACAGGAGCGGTAGTGGGGATTGTCCGAGGCGGCGTCGAGCTGATGAGCCGGTGAAGGTTCGGCGTGCGGTAGAGTTCAGGGAAGGGAAAATACAGCCAATTGCTCGGTGACAAAGAACGAGGAGTGGGTTGGGAGGTCACGACGTGGTGTCCGAGAGAAGCCCTAGTTCGGACTTCGTTGATGATAGCGGGAGGGCAAAACACCAGTCGAGAACCAGCCAGTGGGAAATACCAAAGAAGACGCAGCCTAGCATAAAAAGGTACGGGGAATGTATCTAGACTATTGTGAGGGAAACCGTATGGCATGAAGAAGCTTGCTAGATGTAGTTCTGGGAAGACTTGGACCGGAGGCGTCGTCCAGACAAGACGAGAATGAATATCACACGATATGACAACGTCTGCGTGTGCCAAAGAGTAAAAGATGCAATCTGCAGGGTTCGTCTAGAAGTATTCCGTCAGATCACTAGCCACGGCGTTGAAGAAGTTGTGTCGGGCCCGCCGCCAGCTGCATTTAGCCTGGATCCTCCAACCCGAAACCCGCTACAGGCCGCTATAAAGTCTCCCAGCCGGGGTCGCTGATGGTCCTATCTCATATCACGGCCAGCACCGAGAATGGCGTCTCCGCGCAACCGCAGCCAGGCGCGGACGTGAAAGAAGCAAACCAACAGCACCTCTTCACCTCTTCTGGATTTATTGCCTGCTCGCTCTCTTCAGTTCCTTCCAACTCGAGTCCCGCGATGGAGTCCGTGGCCTCCTCCGAGGCCGGCGCCCCGTCCGTCGTCCCGTCCGTCGGCCTGTCCGTCGAGCCGCTGTCCGAGTCCAACGTCGCCAGGATCCCGCACATCCTCCCGCACGAGCGCGTCTTCCCCATCCAGATCGGCAGCGAGCTGTTCAAGCTCTCGGGCGCATCTCTGTCCTCTGACGGTGCGTACCTCGGTTCTTAACTAGCTGCCTATACACGCCTGCGCCGGCAGACGCAAACCGCAATGCGCCGGCTCCGCTGACTTCATCTCCTCCCTCTTCCGCAGCGCCGTCGTACTTCTCGCAATACTTCCTCTGCCAGCTCCGCGCCGCCGCCGAGAACGGCGACGAGGCCGGCGCCTCGGTGCGCACGCTGTACATCGACCGTGACCCCGTCATCTTCCGCGACATCTCGCTGCATCTGCAGGGCTACCATGTGTCTCCTCGCGACGGCACGCACTTTGTGCGATTGTTCTCCGATGCGCAGTTCTACAGCCGTGAGTCGCCTCCCGCCATGCGTCTTCCTCCTCCAATCGGCTTGCTGCTAACCCGAGTGCGACGCAGTGCCCAAGCTGATCTCGCAGCTCTACGAGGAGAGCATCTTCATCTCCATCGGCCACCGCGAGTTCCAGATCCCCCGCGACATCTTCACCGACCCGGGCAACTCGCCCAACTACTTCTCCCTCGGCTTCGCCGTCTTCTTCACCCGCCCAGACGACCTCTTCCCCGGGCTCGAGCGCGAGGGCCTCATCCGGCCGCCGTCCATCCTCCCGCCGTCGGTCCCCAACCGCAGCGCCGACACCTTCGCGGAGCTGCTGGGTCTGCTGCGCGGCTACCCGGTCCATATCCGCGACGAGATCCACCGCCAGGAGCTGCTGCGCGACGCCCGCTACTTCCACTTCAAGGGCATCGAGCAGCGCCTGATCCCCCATACCATCAGCTACAACCAGGCGCGGCGGCGCGAGGAGATCGTGCTGCGCCTCGAGAACGTGCAGAAGAGCGGCATCAGTGTCCTGCATGAGGGCCTGGAGCCCGGGTCCGGCTGGGTGCAGTATTCGCGGCCGTACGTTGACGAGAGGCCGGCCGAGCTGGTGCTGGAGATCGGCGGCGAGACCACCAAGATTCACTTCATCGGCGGCGTCCCCAGGGCCGAGTTCTTCAAGGACACCAAGGCCCGCGTGGCGAAGCTCTTCGAGGTCATTGCGACGAAGCTCAACCTGCCCCCCACGACCCAGCCTCTCGGCCTCCTCATGGCCTCGGGCGGCGCCGGCTCGCAGCCTCCAACGCCGGGCAACACCCCGCTCAGCGAGGACCTCGTCCGCGTCGTCCTCGACCCGGAATCCGCCATCGTCCTCGACGGCAAGGAGCACATCGAGGAGCAGCCCGTGCCGAACTCGGCCGTCGAGTCGCCCGCCAGCAGCATCGGCGGGGCCGTGCCGAACCCGCGGAAGCGCCGACGGACCGACGGCAGCATCGTTGCCGGCGACGAGGAGTGGACCGTCATGACGGGCCAGTGGCGGCTACGGATCCAGAGCTCCAAGGGGGGCAAGAGCGGCGTCGAGTGTGTCCTCGTTGCCGTCAAGCTGGACGCTGTCAGCTCTCAGCTGGGTCGTAACCTGACGAGGGGATTCCTCGGTAGATGACATGCCCTGCCCGGGTCTCGTTAGCATTTGTAGCGCCGGCTGGGGGTGTTCAGAGCATGGATGGAGAGGGTACTACTATAGGAGTTGGAGGTCTTGGACATAGTATATAGGACGAATATATAGGACGAATACGATACCATTGCATTTCTCGTTCCCAGCGGGCTACGTCGACGTAGGAACAAGCGTAGGGACACATCACCAGTTTCTCGAGTGTTGCAATAACGCTTGGTAGACTTCATATATATACCGTGTGTACGGTTGCCAATGAAACTGAAATTATACACAAGGCCACCACTACCATTGCGTCGTGGCCCAAGAGACAAACCCCGAGCTTTCATACATCAAATGCATCATAAACCAAGCCAAACAAACAAATAAACAACCGCTCAGCGATGCCCGGAAGTCATCCTCCCAGCCAAGTCTGGGTGAGCTTTTTTGCACCAAACAGCCTGCTTTCAAAATATCGAAAAACAAAAGCGCCTCCTTCGCCAAGCCCAACAACGCAAGGCGATGCAAAAAACAACCAGGAAAACACAAGGAAAGTTCCGGCTGTCCTAAACCACAAAATAGTCACAATCTCATTTGTGTGCTTCAAACGAGAGGGAAAAAGGAGATTAGTGTTGGGAAGGGGTTCGTCAAGTCATGTCCAGGGCGTTATCTGCAGCATTGATAGCAGAGCATCACCGCTTCTTAGAGGCAGCGACAGTGCCCGTCGGGGCGCTCATGTCCCTGCGGTCGACGCCCTCGACCATCCTTCGACGGGGTGTCATGGTGCCCTGGGCCATGGAACGGGCGCGGCCACGACGCTCGCGGATCTTGGCGAGAGCCTGCTCGCGAGTCATGGTCGGGGTCAGGGCAGGGTTGGACAGGTCGAAGCTTGCGTTCCCATGTGACGGCGTGCGCAGTCGCTCGGCAAAGGACGAGTCCGAACGGGAAGCACCATCTTGAAGTGGTACTGAGATTGTGGTGGTGACGGTGGTGTAGAAGGAGGCGGAGGTGTGGGGCCGGGTGTCGTCCGAAGCGGCGTCGGCATCGGTGTCGGCATCGGCGGCGGGAGCTACGTCAGGCATGGTGGGGATGGACGCCAGAGACGCCGCGTGGATCTGCCCTTGAGAGTCGCTGTGGGGAGCGTTGAGCAGCGAGGCAAGCGAAGTCCGTTCCTGGGCTAGAAGAGCAAAGGAAGGCGGTTCCACGGAAGGAGTCCGCGCGTACATGCGAGGGTCTCGCTCTCCGTCATTGGGCGTCGGAGGTCGCGATTCGACGTCCTCGCGACCAACAGGCTCGATTGTACGGTCGGCATCAGTCTCAAGTTGGGTATCGTCGCTCGTCTCCTGTTCCGCTTCGACTTCGGGCTCCGCCTCGGCTCGGTTCTGCGCCTCAAAGTCTGCCGCCTCCTGCTCAGAGACAGTGCGGAAGATTCCCTCCTTGGGGCAGAAGATGGTGCTCCGCCGAGGCTCCTTTTTTGACCTAGGCACGTAGAGCTCGGGAGACTCTTCATGCTGGGCCTCCTGCTGAGAGAGATCCTCATTTTCGAGCACAGGTTCTTCTGTAGGGGGAGGAGTCGCAGCACGTTCTTCGTGTTCCGAGTTGCCCAACTTGGGCATCTTGTCGTGGGGGCCCTCCAGGCCGAAGGAGCTCCTCCGCTTCTGACGACGAGGGGACTTGGACTTGGCGCACGGGCAGCACCCGAGCTGACACTCAAGTTGAAGGAACTCGACCATCTCCTGGGCTCGGTCGGCTCGTTGGTGCTGGAACTGCAGTTGGATAGACAGCTCCTCAATCTCCGCCTCACTTGCCGCCGAAGACACAATGTCCATGGTAGACAGCGACACGCGAGGTTCCCTCCTCTTCTTGGGTGACGCGAATTCGTCATCGGCGTTGTCGGGCGGCGGCAGAGGGATCCGCCCCTCGGCGGCGATGCGCGCAACTTCCTCGTTCTGGGCAGCCGTCTTGAAGGCGTCGCGCTCCTGCTCCACGACCTTGATGCGCTCGAGGGCCTGCTCGAGCTGCTCTTGGACGCCGACGATCTGATAGCGCGCCGTGAACGCCTCCTGCTCGCGAACTTTGCTCCTCTCCTTTTCGCGCTTCAGGCTTTCGTCGTTCATCTTGTAAGCGCCGCGGGCCGACTTGAGCTCCTCTTGCAGCTTGACAATAGACGATTGCGTCTTGAAGGTCTCTTTCCGTGCCCTTCGAATCTCCTTTTCCCATAGGGCTTGTGTGTGTGCATGTGTTTCTTTGGCGCGTCCGTAGTTTTCCTGTGGGTTGGTTAGTACGGGGGTTGATCCGCCACGTTACCCGTCAAGGCGCAACTCACCATTAAAGTCTCTAGACGCTCGCCGACTCTTCGCTCGCGGTCCTTTCCTTCCTCAATGGCCTTCCGTAGGACCTTGACCTCGTCCCTGTATCTCCTCATATCCGACT
The DNA here is from genome assembly GCA_003934905.1 of Neonectria sp. DH2. NCBI lineage: Eukaryota > Fungi > Ascomycota > Sordariomycetes > Hypocreales > Nectriaceae > Neonectria > Neonectria sp. DH2. The sequence goes on along the minus strand of RQWH01000002.1, from coordinate 910,571 downwards.
CGGCTTCCTCCCGACCGAGCATCGCCCGCTTCAGGGCGGCATCGGCCGTCTTGCGTTCGAGCTGCTTCGACTGCATGGAGAGGCTGAGGGTGTTGAACTGGCTGATCTTATCGTGCACCGAGCTATCGCGGGATTCGCTGCGGGATTCGCTGCGGAGGTGGGCGAAGATGGATTCGCGTTGCTGATTCACGCGTTCCGCCGTTACGGCTTGGAGGGGGCCGCCTGGAGAACCAGGCAGGCTCGGGCTGTGGTCCATTGTGAGGAGGGTCGATCCGGTGCTGCTTGGTGGAGGGTTTCGTTATGCAGGACGGAGATCAAACAGAGTTGACGGTTGCAATGGTGTGTTGAGGTTGCTTAGTCGAGTCGAGGTTGTGCCACGAATTTGGCCTAATATTGGCTGTTTACACCATCCCGCCGCCAAGCCCTCCATAGCCGATGTGGGTTGCTGTGGTGACGAGACGTCATGTGACGCCACAGCATTGACTCGAGAGACCCTTGAATTCTTGCGAGACACGGCAGCCGTTGGTATATCAACCTGCATCCAACCATCATCTTCCAATTCTGCTGACCCCGCCTCAGTGGCGTGTGCAGATTGATGAGGACATGCAAGAGTACCCTAACACGTACACCCTTATCCCGTTCCCATACTGCAAGGTACAGGTTCGAGATAAGAATCTACATGTTAAGGTATCGGCATTCAAGGCCCGATAAGCTTTGACTTCGGAATAGTCCAAGGGGAGCTCCAGACACGACACGACATGAGACTCGACACGAGGCCATGAGCAATAGCCACGCCACGTCGCTTCGGCATCGCTTCATCTTGACATATTGATAAACTCCCCCTTTCAGCTGAACTCTTTTACTTTTTTTACTATTCCAAATACCGACCGTCACACCATGGAGGACGATTCGACTGTACGACAGCGCAAGCCCGCGCCTGCAGAGGAGCCAGAGAACTCAGAGGAGGAGACTCCAGTCGAGAAGCCCAAGAAGCGTCGTGCAAATATCGACGATGACGATCTCGACGCCTACAGTCCCTGGGTCGACATCCTCCGCGTCTTGACCTTTCTCCTGATGGCCTCTTGCGGACTCAGCTATGTCATCAGCGGCGGAGAAAGCTGGTTCTGGGGAATGAAGCAAAAGCCCAGCTACATGACTGTGGACTACTGGAAGGATATCATCAAGGGCCCGGTTAGTTCCTCTGTGCACAATGGATTATCCAGTCCATGATCTAATCTGTGCCCTTCCGCAGGATCCGCCCATCTACCTTACTCTTGACGAGCTCGCCAACTACGACGGCACCGACACCGAGAAGCCCCTCTACATCAGCCTCAACGGCACCATCTTCGACGTCTCCAACGGCCGCCACATCTACGGACCCGGCGGCTCCTACCACGTCTTCGCCGGCTGCGATGCCTCCCGCGCCTTCGTGACGGGCTGCTTCGCCGACGATCGCACCGCCGACCTGCGCGGCGCCGAGCTCATGTTCCTGCCCCTGGACGACCCGGACACGGACGCCCACTGGACCGAGAAGGAGCTCGCCGTGAAGCGCGCCCACGAGCTAGAGGCGGCCAAGAAGCGAGTTCACGGCGCGCTCCTGCACTGGGTCAAGTTCTTCTCCAACAGCAAGAAATACAAGAAAGTAGGCTATGTGGTCAGGGAGGAGGGCTGGCTGGAGAAGGAGCCCCTGAAGGAGCTGTGCGAGCCGGCACAGAAGGGCAGGAAGAAGAGACTTGTCCCTGAGGTTTAAACATGATTGAATGCATTACGGTGGCCTTCTGGACTTTAGCAATGCGTTTCAGGATATTTTTGGGTAGCCAATCCACTCAGTCTATCCATGACATCCCAAGTTCTCCTGTAACACTGAAGCGTACCCGCATGGAGAGGCGGCACACATTGAAAATGCCAGCAAGTCGAATGGGTTTTCTTGGCCAAAACGTAGCCCTAATATTCTAAATACCAATACAAATACCCAATGGCAGTGGCCCTTGACCGCCCTGCCCGGTTACACAGTGTGTGTTTTCCCAAGACCTCGGCGACGTCTCCCCTGCGCAGAGCGTCAAGCCCCCATCCCGAGACAAAAGAGAACGCCGCAAGCAGCGGTTAGATATAAACAACAATGACAAGATATTATTAACGGTCCTTTTCCCGAGCCCGCTCTAGCAGAATTCCGTGTGTGCGTCGTGTGCGGTAGTTTACAAAAGGATGAAGAGAGCTGCCACGGCGAGGAACAGCACGCTGGGGGAGGAGAATCTCGCGGCACCGGATGGGATGACGGTGTCGGAGGGAGAAGGGGTGCCGACGCTGGTTGGCGTTGAGATGGGAGTCGAGATGGCGGTATCTGAGCCAGAACCGGAGCCAGAACCGGAGCCGGAGCCGGAGCCGGAGTCGCCGCTGCCGTCGCCGCTGCTGCCATCGCCGCTGCTGCCATCACCACTGCTGCCATCGCCGCTGCTGCCATCACCACTGCTGCCGTCACCGCTGCTGCCGTCACCGCTGCTGCCATCGTCGCCACCTTCACTCTCGCCAGGTACCAGGTTGGACCCGGTGGCGGACTCGGCAAGGGTCTTGTAGTTTTGCAGAGACCGGGAAGAGTTTGCAGAAGTGCTGTTCTCCTGTTAGCCGCTGTGCCTCGCTGGTTCTCCAGGAAACGGATGCTGGAACTTACTTCTCGTTGACCACCATAGACATGCCGCCCTGGCAGTGGGTGGCCTGGCTGCAGAACAGCCAGAGGGGCTTCTCATCCTTGATGGTAATGGTGTAAGTCGGGATCATGCTCTTGCTCGCGCTCGCTTCCACGGGCATGTAGCCCGAGTAGACGCCCTCGATGCTGGAGTTGATGTTGGAGATGGGGACGCAGGGGTTGTCGAAGTTGGACTGCGTGACGGTGTGGTTGCCGACCCAGAACTGGAACTGCACCATCGACCCGACTTCGGCCTTGATAGACTCGGGCCAGAACTTGAGGCCGGTCTGGTTGGCCGCTGACCTTCCGACGGAGACGACCTGAACATCGACGGCTGCGCGTGGTGGTTAGCATTGGGAGTGGCAGAAGAGAGACGGGTGGATGTGCAACATACCTTGTGCGATACCCGCCAGGGCCAAAGTGAGGAGGGAAGAGAAATACATGACTTCGGGTTTATGGGTATCTCGAGGAGAATGAAGAATAAATAGGGCGTATTGTTGGGTTTTTGTTTGTTTTTGTTTTTGGTCAAGAATCCCGTCACCAGTGACAAGGCAACACACAAATATCTCGAAGGCGGACAAGTAAACGAAGCGACTGGCGCTCTAAAGGACTAGCCTTGTAGGAAAGAGAAGTAAATGAGACGAAGAAGAAAGAAATGAAAGAAGGACAACAAGGAAACAAGTGTCGTGTTATGAAAGTGTTTGGAGAATGGGAATATCCAAAGGAAGCAACAAGAGGAAACGCGGTGAATTTAAACCAGCTGGCCATGATCGTCCCCAAGCCCGTTCAAACAAGTCACTGGACGAGACTCGGGGCGACAAGCTGTGAAGCACGTCTGAAGCATGAAACCTGGCGCAGGGAGAGGGCGAGATGGAAGCTGGAGTTTCCGTTCTCGGCTGCGCGCCCAGGCCGGCTTGGGAGCAAGGCTGGGCGTTGTAAGCGATGGGCACGCTGGTGGTGGTGGTGACCTTCGGATCTGCGACAGTGAGGCTTGGGAGGAGAAGGCTTGGGAAGTTGTGTGAAACGCTTCTTGAACGATCGCCATGGTCGGCTTCGGCCACTGTTTGGGACGGAGGCGGCAGGGAAGAAGAAGCCTTAGGGACGGTCTTGTATGGGCATGGTTGGGGAAATGCCGAGATTGATGGGGTGGCCTTGACTTGATCTGGCTGCCCTTCAAAGGGCATTCTTCTTCCAATCCAGGCAATGAATCAAGACATCAGGAATCACTGTTGATAAGGCTGAGCGTGCCTCTTCTCATGCGCCGCCATCTTGACCTCCCCGCCAAAGCCATCCCATCTCAGCATGCTCAAGCACTGCCGCAGGGGTTCTCACTTAGACGCCGACGATGGGACAAGGCCGACCGGCCGTGGCGCTGACCGGACGACATCGAAGCCGAAAACAACCCCCGTAAAAGCCCCCTTGCTGGAGAGCCTTCAAAGCGCCATTCCGGGTCTCGTCGAGGCCGACCAAGGGGTTTCTTTTCGCTCCCCTTCTCGGATGTGCCTCAGTTCCGGGCCTGGCACACAGCCGAGACACGCCCAGTTTCGCAAAGCCCCAACCCAGACCCCGGCCTCATTGGACCGGCCGACCCCCAGGTTTTCCAGATTGGCTCCGGGGCGTCAATTCTTTGGTTGTGCGCGTTACAGATGCCGGCAGTACTATGTAATTACTTACTTCATTGCGTACCAGGCAGCGCCCAGGTTTACTCGGCTACTCGGTTAGCGAGGTACCATCGCCCAAAGAGACGAGCCCTTCTCACATCGTTGGAAACAACGCGATGCAACCTCTCCGGTTTGGCACTTGTCTTCACTCAGTGCGTAGTCGAGGTACTTCGTACGCTCCGTGTCTTGTCGCCGCCTCCAAACAATTCGGCCACCTTGCCAGCCATGCTGATCAAGAGCGCTCAGCATTCCCGCTCAGGGACTTCAACTGGTTTCACCATGCAACGGGGTAATAAATGTATCAAGAGCTCGGATGAAGTTGTCACATCATGCACCATAGCCAATTCTGTGATTTAAGCCATGGCTGGTCATCATGTCAAGATCGCAGCATTCGTATTTGTAGGTGTCGAGTTGCCTGCGCTGCTCTATTCGTAGCAGCGTCGGGTCTCGTCTTCTTCTTCTACACCCTTATCATCTGCCCCATCTGACACGGGCCGAACTCCCCGTCCGTTTTGGGGCAGCGATGCAGTACTGAAGGGCTTTTCAAACATTGACTCGGTCGGCTCTCAACTTCTAGAGATTGGCCATCCTCCCCAAGGATGTGGCTGGCTATAAACCACACAATGCTTCTTTGCCATCGACTCATCGAGTGTTGTCTCGAAGGGCTACTCTATCTACTAGTCACGAGCGGAGCCATACTTGTTCTCCGGTTCTCAATTGTTCTCGAGCCCAGGTTGAAGAATGGTCCCAATATGGCCTGGCATAGCCAAGGCTAGGGATCAATCCTCTCAATCGTAGGTACACCGATGCAGTTATTGTCGAGACCGTCCGTGTCCGGCATCGTGGAGCATCTCAAGGCATCATCCTGTCGAATGTCAGCTTCTAAACCCTTAATAACATTGCTCGTCGGGTTTTCATACCGAAAAGATCCTCATCCCCACGCAGCACAGCCCGTAACTTGACACCTGCAGTGTGGTTTCGTCTTAGGCTAAACACTCAAAGATCCAGCAGCAATTGTGGCGAAGCCTTCTCCAGATCCTCGACCTAGGGCAAAAGTCAGCATCTCCTTCATCTCTAAACCTCGTATAGCCACTCACCTCCAAGAACGCGCCGTCCTTCTCCGCTGCAGCCCGCGCAATCGCCTCCCTTACAAAGACGTCAAAATACTTCCCCGTCGCTGCGTTCGCATCCCTCGACATCCGCGTTGCATCCTTGGTAAAGAACTCGTGCAGCAGGCGCGTCAGCAGGTCCAGTGGTATCGTTTTCTCCGGCTCCGGCTCCTCGTCCTCCACCATGTGTACTTCTCGTGAAGGCGTCGCTGCTTGATCGTCAGACGACTCGAAAGGATTGCTGGACTCCGGCTCTACGGCTTTCGTTGGCTTCTTGCTCGTGGCATTGGGTCGGCCACGGCCGGCACCTGACGTCTTCTTTGGCGGCATGGTCAGTTGGCAACTCGTTTCGCGTAGAGTCGAGTTAGAAGTGTTCTAGAGCGATCAACGCGCTGGAGACTGCTCGGCAGACCGTGACTGCCGGAGTAGGAGGGGTCACAGAGCATTGGCTTAGTCATCGGCAAAAACTTGAGACCACTCCGCGATGCCCTCAGCTTTGCCATCGTTTCTAATTGCAGTATCTGTCTGGAGCAAGAATGGTTAAAGATTGAAGCGAGTTGCCATTAGATACGAGAAGCTTGCACAAGGCGCAAGATTTTTGAAGTACGTGTTTCACATATCACCAAGCATGCAGCACAATAACTACCAAAAAGGTCTCAAGGGAAATTGCTTAGGTGTATAAATTACAGCGACCTAGAAAGGAAGGCAGAGCAAGATGAGAAAACGCCATGCCTATGCCAGTCTAACCCGCGAAGAGCTGCCGTCGCCGAGAACCGCATCTGGGTATCTATGACAACTTTCCTCTCCCTGCACTTCGATCTCGCCCTTTTTGGTCAACCAGCGGACACCATGTCACGCCAGCAAACTGAAGTCCCCCCCATCCCCGTCACTCAAACACACCGAGTTTCTATACAGGTGCGACGAGTTTACTTGAAGGCCTTTCCGAAGAGGATGACCTGGAGCTGATCGTAGATCGCCAGGACACCAGCACCGGCAACACCACGGAGGATGTTGGCACCGGCACCCTTGAAGAGAGACTTGACACCCTCCTTGGCAACGATCTGCTTGGCGGCATCGAGAGTGTTCTTGTACTTGACGGCCTCACCAGAGGTCATCATCATGCGTCGTCGGATAGTGTCAAGAGGGTACGAGGCAATGCCGGCACCAGTGGTGACGACCCAACCAAGAGCGAAAGAGGCGAGGAAGTTGTTGGACAAGCTTCCGACGAGAACGACGGGCTTGATGGAGTCGTACATGCCGAAGTAGAGACCACGGTAGACGATGATACCAGCAACGGAGGGCATGAAACCACGGTAGAGACCAGCAATACCGTCGGAGGCGAGGGTCTTGCGGTAGACGTCGACGAGACCGTTGAACTGACGGTCACCGCCACCCTTGGCGTTCTTGGCATCGTTGGCAAGACGGGTACGGGCGTAGTCCAGGGAGTAGACGAAGAGGAGCGAAGTGGCACCAGCGGCACCACCGGAGGCAAGGTTACCAACCATCCACATGGCGTAGCCATCACGCTCCTTCTTGTAGCCGAACATCTTCTTGAACTTGTCACGGAAAGCGAAGTTCAGGGCCTGGGTAGGGAAGTATCGGATGACGTTGGCAGTGTTGCCTCGCCACAAGGCCATGACGCCCTCGTCGGCGATGGTGCGCTTGAAGCAGTCACTGATACCGTTGTACTTGCGGTCCAGACGACCCTGCTTAAGCATCTCATCCTAGAGAGGCTGTCAGCGTTGGTTCAAGGTGTGAAATTTTGAAGCCATTGAAATCAAGGAACGTCGCACGCAACAAGCGCAGACGCAGGGAAGTGAGCTTCTCCAGCGTCCTCGAGTGCAACGAGGCGATGACCACCAGTGGCTTCGGAGGCAGTTACTAACCTGGTTCTGGATGAGGAGCTTGACACGCTCGATGGGAGCCGCGGCAGTCTTCGAGACGGCGGCGGAGACACCACCCACTATCAGGTACGTTAGCATCGGGTCGTGGTGGTTGACATCAACAAAATTCAACGTGAGGTGACAGCTGACGGCTGTCACCATCGCGATGTATTGTGACGATTATATGTGATAGAACATACTCAGGAAGTCGGCCAAGAAGGGCTGGAAGAGAAGACACGTTAGCCGTTGATCGTGAAAACTGAAAAATGCTCCATTTACGCTCAGCCGAGCAGCGGCGTCGCGATAGCTGTTACCAGACAAGAAACGTGCCAGCGAGGTGTAGCAAACACCTCAAACAGGTCGACAGGAGCCAATTGAGGCTTTCCATCCAATTCGGCACTTTCAGATCGGTAGGTAGACAGCTATCGCAGACGCGGCATTTCACGGCGTTGCGGATGGAGATTTTTGTGAATGGTGAATTGGAGGCTTACCGGCATGCCCAGCACCGTCTTGGGTCCTTGTTGCTCAGACATGATGAAGACTGTGCGTGACTTTCCCGTGAAAAAGAAAGGATTGAGGGGAGATGGAAGAGATGGAAGAGAAAGGAAGAGAGAGTGGGAAGTCGAGCGAAATAAATCTGCGCCGACGGGGGGTGGAAGGTATTTGGGGGGGAGGGAAAAAATTGCGGCGGATCTGTAGGAGAGGCGCTTTTTGAGAGCGAATCTTCCCGGCTCGCGCTAAAGGGAGCTGGGGCCCCCAGCCTCTCTCCAGTCTTCCACGGCAACAGCGCTGTGGCGGCCTGAGGCCGAAGACTCACAGGGGTGAGCCTCAGGGTGTGCGAGCCTGTGGCAGCGCACGAGAGCCTGTGAGAGCGCGCGGAGGTTGCGTAGGTGGGGCCTCCGGGGGCCAACCAAGCCTGGGGCCAGCTCGGGCCAGCTCTGAACGGCCCAAAAGCCTGGGCAAACTGGGCCAGCCGGCTGCAAGATGAGAGATGCCGGTTCACCCCGATTTTTTGTCGCTCGCCGAGACCTAGACCCGTCCGTCCAGGCTCTGAGGGCTGCAACTGGACTGCCAGCGCGAACGGGGAAAAGGGAAGCATCGCACACTGTGACACCCTCCCTCCACAAGCTTAAAGGGGCAAAGATACCGGCACGCTTTCTTGTTTTGGTTCCCCGTCCATTGCTCGGTCTTGTCCGTCTCTTCGAACAACAACGGACTTGCGGACGTGCCGTATTACAAGAAAAATATCGCCTGCGTGCGAGATGTCATCCCTCCCTCCATCCATGCCTCACACCCACCACCGTGCCCACCTCGCTGACACATACCCCGTCCGTCCTTCTAATCCATCTCCCCCCCAGCGAACCTCCGTCCCTCGGGTCTCCCCCAAAATCCACTGTGGCCACGGCGGCCTCAGCGATCACAGCGCCCTCCCTGGGACAACACGCCCGGGCACGGCACCCACACCTACCCTTTGGGGTTCTTCCCACAGTGCGTGCGTCATTACTAGATCTCGTCCCCGTTGGCCCCCGGCAACAAGATACCAGATACTTACCATAGCTGATCTCTCACCGTCCATCTCTTTTTTTCTCTTTGCTAGCCCCAGGCTATCAAACAAGTAATGAACCTAGGCAACCCAAACCATGGAAACTCCTCAATCACCATTACTCGGCCACCCCATGGCAGTCGGAGTTTTCGGTCCATTGCCATACCCCGTGAAAATACACTCGCTCCGTACTTCGTACAGCAATGGTTAAATTTATCCCCGGCAGACCCAGCCAACCTAAGCAAGTGTTCCTTCTAGGCTGTCATGGAGAGTGGATACGACGGACATGCAAAATTTGATGCCCATCGCCAGCGTTCCGGTCCAGCGCTTCAAGGCCCTTCCATATCCCGCGCCCTGGCCCCTGGATCCACCGGCGGCAAGGGAGAGGAGACATGAGCCGAGCTAAAACGCTCTTCTCCGTCAGCCTTCAGGGGGGCTCGGGGATTTGGGGAGCTATCTCACAGCCGACGCGGCCTGCCCTAGCAAAACGAGTGCCAAAGGCTTGCCTGAGTGCCCTGTGCGATCCTCTCTTGACGCCTCAAACGCCCTGGTACCCGTCGCCGTCCTTTGAACCGACGGTGGCGGGTTTGACTCGGCGCCGCCTCAATTCGTGTTCCCTGAAAATAAAGTATGCGGCAATACGTACCTTCGTAATCTACTCGTCGCTGTTGGCCTCGGTAAGAGACAGCCGCCCTGTTCTGTGTCTGTACTGTACGCCACCGACCATTGCCATACAGTATACTTCTATACATATCGGCTAGTTTTTTCCTTGGTCCTGCTCTTATCTCTCTATCTCAGACTTCGGGACACCCGCCTCGATGGTGTCCATCAGTGCTGGAAAGCCTTTTGGTGGTTTCCGCAGTCCTGCATCTTGACACTTTAACACCGAGTCTTTGAACGTTGATTGATATCTACAATAGAAGATTTCTCTGTACGACACATCGCATTCGAGAATCTCAATGCTCTCCGAACCCTGTAGAGAGAAGATTGTGCCGATCTGCGCAGAACCAATTGGCCTATGGATAACGGCCTCGTCGGCAATTATGTCTCCACTTTCCAGTTTTGTATCTTCAAGGATTCAACTGAGACGTCCACACCGATGCAGACTCATTAGAGACGTTCTAGGTTCCGACTTTGTCTCGTTGTTCTTGCGGTGAGTTGTTTGTTGCTCGGATAATCGACATACGTCCGGATAGACGCCATCTCGTTGACCGAGCGGCTATCCTCTCCAGGCTAGAGCGCATTTCATGCATCTCGGCAGGCGTTTTCGGAGCCCCGTCGGTAGAAACTTGGCCACCGTACTATGTATGCACACACACCTACGTGCGTTCGAGTACTAAATGCGTCGTGATGCCCAACTTCTGATTCAATGCAACCAGACCAACAGCTCGTGATGAGCATATTATGATGAATATCTCCCTTTCTTTTGTTTTTCGTTTTCGCTCCTACGGAGTTGCCAGTGAGCCCAATCTGACCTCCCGACCTTTCCTTGGGCGTTGTACTCTGGCCTCGGTAACCTGCCGAGGATTGGAACCTGAGGCACACCAACTGCACGCACCGTCTGGGAGAAAGCTCACACGCTTGGTGACGGGCACGTGACCAACCGCCAAAGTTCTGTACAAGGGCGGTTGGTTGATGAGATGTGCCTGGAGATAACAAGGAGAACGATAAGACTTGGGGCTGCCTTCAAGGCCGACTTGGGGCTAACATTGATGCTAGTATATGAAAATATTGCTATACAACGGTCACCGTCATCTATTCCCCTTACCGTACCTACGCACCGAGGGCTCTTACCTTGGCTTAGATGACATCGTGGAAACCTCCCATCAAGAGTGGCATAGACTCGATTATAGTGCTCGTTAATCTTGTTTTCCCAGGTTTCCCTCCTAGGTTTTAGAAATCGATCATGACTGGACTATCGATTATGTAGTCATCTCTAGTTGAGGAGACATGGTGCAGGGTAGTAGTTAAGGCGATGCGAGCCACAACTACACGGGTAATGTCAGTGTTTGGTACAGAGTGCCGAACAACTTGGTCAGACCTGACCTAGTACTGCATCGCTGTCGATGTAGGATGAAGTCCCCTTACTAGTCCTCTTGCTAGTAAAGTGGCCTTGTCGCAGAACGTAGTTGATAGCTATGTTATCGCATACTAGACCAGTACAGGTGAGACAACGTCATAGGCGACAGGAAATCAAACACGGGTTCAACATTCAATTGGCATGTCAAAGGAACCGCCTTGAGGGCACCAGAGTCAAGGCATGGTCTAGTCACACACACAAGAGGCACAAGGTTGTGGTCGTTCGATGATCTTTCATTCCGTTGCCATGCTAAAGCAATTCCGGTCCCTTTTGTTAAACCGGACATGAAAAGCGTCCCAACCAGGCTTTATTTGCCTTTCAACACCCGCCGACCCTGTGGTCTGTCTATCGTCCAGACCACCCAGACGCAAAATCGTGAGACTCAAATCTTTACGTTCATAGAACTTAGTCCGAGGCACCGACGGCACGAGCTGTATCATTGTTAACATCCGGGAAACACCGAGAGCAGAGTATGGGAGGGCGGCCATACTGTAGATCTTCATCTTGCTGTGAGTGACGACGGGCTTGATGATGCCCTTCTCCTCGAGGTCGGCAAGGCACTGGCGGGCGAGCGAGCCGTTGATCTTCATTCGGTCGACGAGGGTGGCGATGGTGACGAGACGGTAGGATTGGACATCCTTGTAGAGCTTCTCGGAAGTGGCCTTGTCGAGGATGACGGCGTGTTGGGCCTTGTCCTTGACCTTTCCCTTGGACCTTTTCGTTGCGCGTAAGTTTCGCTGTCGGCGAGAATGGTGCGTCCGTACTTACCACTTCTTCTTTTGCTTCTTTGCTCCAGCAGCGGGCGCCTGCGATAAAGGTCAATTACCAGTTCATTTTGAGTCTCGTTGAGAGCATCCGGGTACATACCATTTTGTTCAGATGTGCTGTCGTCGACGGAGTGTGGAGGACAGGAAAGTGTGCTGATGCGATCCTAAGAACCTCCCACCTTAGCCCCCCCAGCCGAAGTTCGCCCAGGGCAGCCGAGCCCTAACAATTGGGAGGGGGTGGGGCCGCGTCTGCATTTTTGCGCCTTCTGATTCGCTAGGTGGGCCACCACCAAAATTTCAACCTCTCTAATCCCGAGCCCACCTTCAACTTCACGAAAATACCATCTCGCCATTTCGCAGCACTAACCGCAGTCCCCGTCAGTCTCAGAATCCACGACTGCAACAGCAAACATGTCTGACGCCGGTGAGATCGAGGTCGAGAACGTCGCCGTCTACGACGTTCTCCCCAAGGATGTTGTGAAGGAGGTTGGCAACGTCAAGCTGTTCAACAAGTGGGACTACGATGTCGAGGTCCGCGACATTTCCCTGACGTACGTTGAACATCAGAATGCCCTCACGCGACGAGCCTTTGCTGATTAAAATCGCCGCGACAGTGACTACATTTCCCTGCGAAACCCCGTCTACGTCACCCACACCGCTGGCCGATATGCCACCAAGCGATTCCGCAAGGCCAACTGCCCCATCATCGAGCGATTGACCAACTCGCTCATGATGCACGGCCGCAACAACGGAAAGAAGCTCATGGCTGTCCGAATTGTTGCCCACGCTTTCGAGATCGTACGTTGACCCGGCTCGCTGAATACCCTTAACTTTGTGGCAGCAGGCGCTGACAGTTAGGGCTAGGTTCACCTCATGACCGACCAGAACCCCATCCAGGTCGCCGTTGACGCTATCGTCAACTGCGGTCCCCGCGAAGACTCTACCCGAATTGGTTCCGCCGGTACCGTCCGACGACAAGCCGTCGATGTTTCTCCTCTCCGCCGAGTCAACCAGGCCATCGCTCTCCTGACCACTGGTGCCCGCGAGGCCTCTTTCCGCAACGTCAAGTCGATTGCCGAGTGCCTTGCTGAGGAGCTGATCAACGCCGCTAAGGGTTCCAGCAACTCTTACGCTATCAAGAAGAAGGACGAGTTGGAGCGTGTGGCCAAGAGCAACCGATAAAAGGTGCAATGGTGGATTCATGACTGGAGGGTTACGGCTTTGGCGTGGTTCCGGAATCTTTCAGAATTGCATTTTGCGATCATCGGGTCTGGGAACGCGACTACGGATTGTCTTAGGTGGCTTTAGAGTCTCAATAAAAAAAGTCAGGCTCCCTGAGGGTTCAATCACTCATTGTCTTCGACCGCATCGCACCCGTGACGTGACTGGGTAATACACACTGGAAAGGCTTCCCCGAGGGACTCGAGGAGGGGGCTTCAGGATCGTCTGGCCTTGCATTTAGCTGGCCTGCGTATGATTGTTCCTCTGCTGTCTAGCTATTCGTAAAAGTCGTGGTACCGTAACTCATAACCCAACCTAGGGACCCTAGATACGGATCTGCTTCTTGTCGACCTCCAAGCGTTGGAACATGCCAACATGGGCAATACCTTCTTCCCACCATTCGCCCATGCCCTCGTCCACCTCGAATCCCCATTTCGCCCAGGCGCCCACGACTTGTTTCTGTGCATGAGCACAGACCAAACCATTCCACTTGGGGACCTCCTTCTCATTCGAAGCACCCATCTGCTCTAAGCCGAGCTCCTTGATACTCGGATCGAAATATGACGGATTCGACTTGAGCCAGCTGAGGACCGTCTTGACGAGCAGTCCAGCAATGCGGTGGCCTCGGAACTCTTTGACGACGGCCAAGCGACCCAGTTTGACGTATGGCTCCTTGCCGTCGTGAAATGTCGTTGCCCGGTCTATGCCAAAGGTCTTTTGGGGCACCACCACGGGCCCATCGCCATCCTGCTCCACAACTTGATCATGGAGGGCACCATTCCAGTACTTTCCATCCTTCTCGGGGTGCGGTTCGTGTGGGAAAGGGACGAGACGAACAGTGCCGATGGGCGTGCTGCGAGTTGAGCTTCGGCGCGGTTGGATGACGTTGCCCTGCTCGTCGCGGATCTCGGGCTCATCCGTCTTGTTGACGCTGGCGTAGATGACCCAGTGGCAGCAACGGGGGTCGTCAGAGTCGAACTCGTTCTCGGCGGGGACTTTCTGCTCCTCAACAAAGACCTTCTCGCGGACCTCCATGGCGTCAACGAAAGTTGAAGGGATGGACGAGGGTTGCGCCTCGAGCGGAGCGCCTCGCTGGAACCCCTCGAGCTTACTAGGCCCGAGGAAGTTGATGAACGGGGTGCCCATGGTTTCTGGCGTTGGTTCTGTGATATGCGACTCTGCGATGTGTGGTTCGGGGATATAGGTGATCTTGGCGGGTCTGGGTGGCTTTGGTAGTAAGAGTGGTTTGGAGTTGTAGGATCTAGTGACTCTATATCCGCAGGGAAGTGAGAGCTGTGCTGAAGCTGACTGGGTTGCAAACGAGGTGGCTGTGTTGTGTTGGTTGGCGAAGCAGTGAATTCACGCAAACAGGGGCAAGTCAAGCTCTCGGGAGGGCAGGTCCGAGACAACAACCAGGGTTCAGCGGTTTGAATGATGGAATCCTCACAAGGCAGGAACGGAAGGCAGCAGGCGTATCAATAACGAGTCCAAGGCGGTATCACAAGGCGAGATGCATGAGAATGCAAGCACGCCAGCTGCTGGCTGGTAGACTAACCATTGTCGGTGGGGCACCCTTTGATGGTCCAGGGTAGATAGATGCCTGGCCAATTTGCCGTTCTTCGCTGACTGTGTTTTAGCTGGCAACGAGGCAACAAGGTTGCAAGGAAGATGGCCTTAGATCTGGTTTCTGATGCTAAAATGCACGCAGCACTCTTATTTCAAACATGTATTGCATTTGTTGGGTAGAAACTGCTCGAAACACTTCAGGTTTCCGGCAGTTGGTGACTCGCATTGGTGCCAACTTAAAAAGCACTTACACCCGAACCACCCGCTTCGTTTAAATGTCCACTTCTGTACACCCGATCCGCATTGCAAACAGTATCAAGACACCCGTAGCTATTCCAGAACGAACTCCGTAGTTTCTCAATGTGGAAGGTCGAAAACGCTGGATTTATTATCCCGCTTTGGAAGGGCCGAACACTTGAAAAACATGCAGCCTCTACCACCATGACTCGAGAGGTAATCTGAATATTACACAATGAAGCAGCCACAGCTGGGATATTTATTTTCGTGATAGGCTTGGTAACCGAATTCAACCTCAACCTATACTATGGCTTGTTGAAAGCAATCACTAAAATTTCGCTTCAAAGGACGCGACGAAGTTACTCATCGCCAATAGAAGCAGGAGGCGTAATGTCACACCATGAGGCAAAGAAACCAACGTCGAAGTTCCCTACACGTTAAGAAGAATAAACTCGCACAAAACGAGTTAAAACACATCGCAACATCAACTCCTTGCTTAGGAAACGTCAACCGCCCCCGTCATAACTGGCCACGAGAGTGAACCCTAGACCACCGCCTCGGCCAAGTTTGACAAGAAAGTCGAGTCTTTGAAAGGAACAGTGGCTGATCCGAAGTCAGTGTTCGTCAACGCAGTTCGCGCCGCATCGGTGAGACTCTCCCAGGCGATGAGAGGCTGCTGACCACCCTTGGTGCTCGTGAAGATCAACTGGTGGTTCACCACCACGTAGCTGATGTATCCGACCAGGGGGCTGTTGCCGGAGAAGGTACCAGTGCTCGAAGTCTCGTAGCCACCGTGCTGGGAAACAGCCATGCCAACAACATTGGCAGATGTGCTTTCACTATCTAGCCACACAACCGCGTTCTCCCAATCGTGGCGATGTCCCAGCCCTGAGGCAGGGGAGTCCTTGGGCATGTACCAGGAGTACATGATGGCATATTTGCCGTTGATGGATGCGCCGCGGGCGTACACCTGGCCGGTGCTGGAGTCGCAGCCTCCGCTGGAGCTTCCGGTTGTCTTCAGACCACCACTGTAAAGAACTATATTAGTTGTGGCTGGGAAAAATCGGAGGAGATGCTGTTACCCGGTGTTGCCGCTCGCATCAACAGCGGGGAAAGGTACGCAGCCGTTGGAGACCTTGAGGTACGGCTTGTACTTCAAGTAAAGGGCGCCAGCAGTTGTGGAGGGAACGGCCTCGGCAAAACCGACCACGGCATCGTGGGCGATAACAGCTCGCTTCGTAATGGCAGCGCCAGAGACAGCGGTGGCCGCGATGGCCAGGCCGGAGAGGAGTCGAGAGATGAGGACCATAGCGGCAACGTAAAGGGTTGGATGGAAACCGTAACGAGAAAGCTTGCAAGTGGCGTTAGTTTAATTAATTAAGACCTTAGAACTCGAAGGATGAAGCTGCCTTTATAAAGACGCCGTAACAATGAGGAATCGTGTCCTCGGTGAACCAAACCAGAACTTGTTCGGCACTCGAAGGAGACGACCGACTTATAGTTCGGACCGTGGTGCAATTCCGTGGCGCCATTGGGTCGCGACCCTTGATCAATACCGGCCGTCTTGAGGGCATCGTGGCCAAGGATTGGCGGATCTCAAGTAGTTTCGGGCGCGGCCTGCCGTATCGTGGATGGGAGTTCCCTGATCGGGAACGTTGGACCGCAAGCTAGGGCCGCGATGTAACATGTGGTGTGTGGGGTATTCACGAAGCTAAAGAGCCGTAATGGTCTGGAAACGTCTGTTCATGGACTGATGGGGAACTTTATGTCCGAGCAACGGTAATGGAAGAAGACAAGGGGCTTCGAGAATGGGCTCTACGAAGTCCTCGATGGGAAATACATAGGGTACTTGAAATGCCCTTGCTTACCTTTGCTCTGCCAAAAATCGACCATTGACGTGATCGCCATGAAATTACTGTGCTCTGAGACGACTGATGATTACCTTGCAAATACACAGAACTAGGTTTTGTATCTAGAGGACGTGGGGGATTCGTCCGCGTCTCCTAGATGCAACTTACGAAAATCTGTTAGTAGATGAGTTATAAGAACATGATTCTGGCGATCCTGAAACAGACAACTCTCCGAAAGACCAGATGGAACCATGCAAGGGTCCGATAGAGCTAAGATTCCCGCCTTTACAAAGTAACCCCGCACCTATAGCTGCACATGATACTAATGTATTGGATAGGAAAAATCCAGGGAACTACGAGGCAGAGAACCAGACTAGGCGTTCGGGGTATGGGGCGGGCGGTGGAGGGTAACGCCGCTTACCGGTATTAGAGTGCACGAATGAGAGTGGACAATGGGAATGCCAGGTGCGAAATATGCATACGCATGGGTGGTTGAGCAATTTAGGAAATTCCATTGGGGCGGGTAGTCTAAGGCCAGAGAGGTTTGGGAGCGAGAATGGAGACATTCGTCGTGGTGAGACTGAGACGCGTAGAAACCTGCGCGTCTCCGCCTGGGGCGCGATGACGCAGTGTTTGAGACAGTGCCGTTGCACTCATGTTGTGCAGCATCGTGGAGAGCTACTACTGCGGGTGGAGAATACAACAAATGCACTAGGTAGCTTGCGGTGTCTGCTGCAAGGGTTTCTTTTCATGTCTATCCGTCGAGAGAAAACGACCAAGAAAAGGCTGAAGATGCTGGCGCACGTGTGGTCTCAGAGTCTGTGGGCTGGGTTGCACTCCAGGACACGGGGCACTTTGTACTGATATACGGGACGTAGACCATATCATGATGCCCGGTTTGAGGTGGTTGGCGAGAGCTACGAGGGGATCAGATAGGCTGCAAAGAGATCGCCTCGTCGATGAGGCATGAGGATCGGGCTGGGAATGGGCGAAGGGGTGTGAATGTTTCTGGGAGGCTGATGTGGGCCGTGGCTGCGGCTGGGAGAGAGAGAGCCTATTGCCGGCCGGCGAAGTGAAGTGAAGGCTGTTGAGTTCCCGGCTTCCCGCCTCCCGTCTCAGTGGAACGGGCTGGGAGAAATGGATTGGATGGTACCCTGGCTCAGGCCGTGCGGATACCAGGGTTTAAAAATAAAAATAAAAATAAAAATAAATAGAATGGGAAGAGTCGTGAACCGAATGGAGCGAGGCAGAGAGAGAGACGTATCCGTTTGATGCGCTGGCGTCCTTGGCAGATTTATTACATAGTATTCGTACTGAAAGACAGCAACTTTTGCTCACACGAGCCACCACTCATTAGGACCCCTGGCAGGCCCTGGCATTGGCTTCCACGAGGGAGGGTTCTGGCTGCAGGGGAGAAGGGGGCAAGGGACGTGTCAGCCAACCTGCGGGCCGCGATACCAAGTACCCACAGCGATGATACTGCGGGTTGGGCTAGTTTCAGCACGCCGCAACGCCGTTGGGTGGATTCCACAACGGCCCAAAAACGCACGTACTACGGAGTATACATACTGTTCCCAGCTGCAAGTCTGCACTCTGCACTCTGCAGGTGCAGGTGCAGGGACCGGCCGTCCACTAATTACTTTACATGCCAGGTGGGCTGTAGCTTGGTTATTTTGCATGTCACCTCCTGTGCAGTGCAGTAATTAATTACCCGCTACGCCTTCCATTTTCATCACGACGGAACTCCGTTTGGGATGGGGATCAGAGAGTGATGAACCTCTTTCGGCCTCTCCCTCCCCTTCCATCAAACCCCCCGTTCGAAAGTGAAGAAAGCAGTCAAGTCGATGTGGCCAAGCAAGATATGGACGTGGAAATTTCGCCTTCGTCCGGTTCGTCGCAGAATTTATTGCCGTCGCATGAGGAGACGAACTGGGTAAATTACGACGCATGTACTTCGGGCTCGGTGCTCCGTACGCAGGCACTCCGCGTACCTTGTACATGATAGTTCGTAAGTAGTTCGTACCTTGCCGTCGATCTTGCCGTGTCAACGTCTCGAGGTGCCCTCCAACCCTCGATGATTCAGATTCGGATTCAGAGTCAGAGTTAGATAGAGCCAAGAGCGGAATTTCGATTGCCAGGTTTCGCTGGCCACAAGTGGGTTTTCCATCTAATTATCCATCCCTCGCCCCGAACCAGCCACGCCAGCGCAAAACCCTCGCACCTCGCATCCCACAGGCCGGAGAAAGGCTGAGGCCACCCGTCGATCTAGAACACCCTTGCCAGAGCCAGCGCGTACCTACAAAGCACACTACTGCGTGAAGCCCGAAGTACTTCGTACCCACGGTACCTGCCCAGTAGCTCTCTCTGTCGCGCGCGTTTGCTCAGGGGTTTTTGGTTTTTGGGCTGCCACTCAAGAGCCTCGTGCTTTGGGACGCTGGAATTTCTGCCAACCTTAGTCTCAACGCCTCCGAGCTCAAGAGTCAAGACGCTCTCGTCGACTTTTCGGCCCTCGTCTTTTCTCGTCGTCCTTGCCCTCCCCTGTCTTTTTTTCTTCCTTCGAGACTTGTTTACTGTGGGATCCCCCATCCATGCTCCCGCAATTGGCTATCGCAGCCCCTCTCCGTCCATCGCGCCACGACCCTTGATGCATCGCCGAAGACAACCTACACGTCCCTCCCTCTCGGCTTCCTCGACAACACCCAACTTCGACTCCCGCTCCAACTTCCGCTCCAACTTCCGCTCCAACAACTCCACCTCTTCCCAAATCCTCTCACGCCTCGACGTCACCGACCCTCGCCGATCCTCTCCCACGCCGCGCCTCTCCGTCACGCCAACCGCGGGGGCAACAAATTCCTCCGTTTGCAGAACCCTCGTCCAAGTGAGGTCGGGTTCTGCGTCTTTCAATGCCCTGGCAGCCTCTCCCCCGTATTGCGTTCGCCGTTGCGACCTACCCGTTCCCAGCCTCGAGTCCGGCCGACCTACCTCTCGAAATCGGCGATGAGCTCTACATCATCGAGGAAACGCCTGACGGCAACTGGCTGCGCGGCTACCTCGTGGCCCCTCCCAGTCTGCTCGCCGGACTGACCTCGGTCAAGGGCCAGACCCTCGAGGCCCGCGTCTTCAGCGGAATCTTCCCCCGGAGTTGCGTTGAGGTTCGTGAGATGCTTGGCGAATCCGACGATGGCGACGACAACGACGACGATGTGACGAGCGACGGCGCCGCCACCACACCTACCACCGGCGATGTTCGTCCCGCGAGCGACTCTGCCAAGAGCGGCGTTACCGGTGGCTCTACGCGCAAAAAGAGAAAGGACGGGGATAGGCTAACGGGCTCGAGCAAGGGCAGAACTCCGTTAAAAGAGCTTCCCAACGGAACCCTGGGAGGCCTGTCTATTCCCATGACGAGAGATCCTGATGCGCCGCGCCCTGCTGCTCCTGTTCCTATGCTGAAGATTGGTGACGAGACTCCGACCTCTGTATCGGAGCCCCTGATCGATGAAATCGCATCGTGCTTGCGAGAATGGCACTCAACCAACCTCCACCAGCTCCTCCTCTCCCGACAGTACGCCCGACTAGACAAGCTCTCCCAGCTCATCAATAACCTCAACCTCGCTCGTCAACAATTTCTCTACAACGTCCTCACTGGCCACGAATACGATCGATTACGAGAACAGACCGTTTGGGACCTGGTCAGGGTGAACAAGTTATGCGGCGGCGAAGTCATTGTCCGGGACCCCGAGGCTCGTGGTCGAATTCTCACAGCCGATGACTGTGTCGTCAAAGTCACAAAGCTACAATCAGTTATGAGTCTCTTGGACGAGCCTCCTCAGCCAGCCGTTGAGCTGACAGCTCTACATCATCTCTTGGTTGAGATTAAGGGCTTTGCTGGAGCTTCAGTCGAGGAAACTTCCCTCCTTGTCTACCTCGTCAGCAAACCTTCGCATGACAAGCCCTTCACACTGTCAGAGCCCTTCTCCATTACGGTATCTCCCGGAGGTTCCATCGGGAACTTGGCCAAGAATATCCAGAACCGAACCCTCTTCACCGACCTGTCCTCTCAGGATGTCGGTGACGTGCCTTCTGCCGAATCCGAGCTCTATTTGGTGGTCAAGGTCATGATTTCTCAACCGATTACACCCACGAAACCGCCCTCTCGATCAGGGGCTGTTCCTCAGAGTTCGTACTCCACCTCACAAATGAAGCCCACGTCTTCTGGCGGGGGCAAGTCTTCTAGGAGAAGCATGATGTGGGGTGGAAAGGCTACGCGTTCTGCCTTTTCGAGGGGCTCTCCGGTGACGGGACGGTTGGATTCGTTGACCGAGGACGACGAGCGACCATCAACAAATGGAATGGGGAGCCGAGATGGATATGGTCGTCCGAGCACCGCAGGCTCCAAGAATGGCTTCCCGGTAGAATCCGTCCAGTTGTCCGAACGTACCGTCGGAGTCGGAGTCTTGAGACTCAACTCTATCATGAAGCAGCAAGAAGAGGTTGAACATGTTGTGAACATCTGGTCCGAGTCACCCAGATTTGTACTCGAAAAGGAGGCTGGTGATGACTGGGAACCTTTGGTCAAGGAACTGCTTGATAATCCGGCGGGACATTTCGAGAAATCAAGGAGGGGGGAGCGATTGCAGGTCCAGCTCAGAGGATTCAACCATGGCGACGCAGATGCCTTGATCAAGGCCACACCGACCTTGCTCTCTGGAGTTTCCAAGACTAGCAAAATGGGGTTCTCCGGAGCGCCAACGAAGCCTCGTTCAGATATTTATCTGACTCTCAACGACGCAGTTCTCGCCAAACAGAACCTCCTATCTCGATACGGCGGAAGTGCGACATCCATGCCTAACAGTCTTAGCGGAACCAATCTGCAGATTACCCTCGAGGTCAGGAAGAACACCGGGGAGCGGATACAAAACTGCATCCATGCGTCCTCCAATACTGACGCGGTGACTACTTTTAAGTCGTTGGCAACGGACAGGGGTAAATCCTGGGGGCAGACGTTGCGACTGTCGTTGGCATCAGCTGATGTTTCTAACTCTCATGTTGTCATGTTTCTCTCGGATATGCCCAACCCGCCCTTCGCCGTTGCTTATATACCCCTCTGGGACCACCAGGCATTTATTCGCGACGGACTGCACGGGCTCTTGCTCTATAAGATAGACGAGAACACCTCAACGACGCTGCCTGGTCCCTCTGGAAAGGGAGGATATCTGTCACTACAATGGAGCTCCCGAGGCAAGGGCGAGCATTCAGCTGAGGTTACCGGCCCTCTCGCTACCCTCCGCGTGGAAACATACCTCTGCAGCACACGCTTTTCTCAAGACAGGGTTATCTTGGGGCTCCTGAAATGGAAGGAGATGCCCCGGGAGGATGTTCCAGCGGTGTTACGACAGCTTATCTTCGTTCCAGAAATTGAAGTGGTCAAGCTGCTGAACGACGTACTGGACAGCCTCTTCGGAATTCTTGTCGAGTTCACTGGCAGCGACGAATATGAAGACTTGGTCTTCACGGCCCTAGTCAGGGTCTTGGGCATCGTTCACGACAGAAGATTTAATCTGGGTCCCCTCGTCGACCACTACGCGGAAAACCAGTTCAACTACCCATTCGCCACTCCTTGTCTGGTTCGATCATTCACCCGACTTCTCCAAAACCCTACCCACCCCGAGACTGCTCGAAAGCTACGAGCTACCTTTAAGGTTGTGAGGCATATTCTCAAGTTTATCACACACGCCCGAGGCCAGCAAAAGGAAAAGGAGGCTGGAATAGGAATCACCTCTAACACCACCCCTTTCACTCGAGATCTCCGCGCCATCTTCAAGGCTCTTGATACCATGATGCGCAACCCTGCCCCTGCCCTTGTGGGCAGCCAGACCTTGGCCGTTCAGCATTTCCATCAATGGTTACCAGAGCTTGCTGGCCTTTTGACGACAGAAGAAATTCTTCACATTGCCATCGACTTTATGGACTCCTGTACCGAGGTGAAGGGCAAGCTTATCTTGTACAAGCTGGTCCTGATTATGAATTACGGCAAACTGGACCTGTTTGCCCACCCCGATCAGAAGTCCGCCTTGAGCACCAATACCGTTCGATGGATCACCCCTCATTGGGGCCACGCTGACGAGCTTACCGATCAATGGCGAGACCAGATCCGCCTGTGTTGCTCTGTGCTGGCCAGCCAGATAGAATACCTTGGCTCAAACATCCCCGACCACATCCCCAAGATCATCGACTCTTACTTGTCAATTCTCGACGCGCCTCCTAAGCCAAGGGGTCGCCTATCACTCTTGTTCCCATCTACCTACCCATTTCCTGCCAAGCCTGTCACAAACGATGTTCAATTTGACGAGGCATTGGTTGAACTCTCTGCCGTTTTATCCGCTATATCCAACACCTCTTCGGGGATGCAGGTTGAGCTGACTGATGACGACCTCACTACGATTCTAGAGAACCTCCTACGAGTGCAAATGAGTGTCCTAAAGGGCGAAGCGTACCCCACAGAATGGCTTAGTGTGCATATTCACCACCACAAGTCTATTATGCGTACCCTTGAATACCTAGCTAGTATCATGCTGGTTTCGTTCCTCCCCGACCCTGATGACGCAGAGAGTTTCAACACCGAGTTATGGAAGCTATTCTTTACAACTCTTCTCAAGCTTGTGGGCAGTACGTCATTGGCTTTGGAGACGTTCCCCGAGCAGAAGCGAAGAGCAGTGTGGAAGATTGCTGGCGATGTCCGGGAGCATGGCGCAGAACTCCTGCGGAGGACCTGGGAGGCCATTGGCTGGGATACTACCCCCGACGAGCGATCTCGGTTCCGCCTCGTCAAGATGGGTGGGTATCAAGTTCAATATGTCCCGACCCTCGTGGGTCCAATTGTCGAGCTTTGCTTGAGTGTACACGAAGGCCTTCGAAAAATGGCGGTCGAGGTTCTCCAGACCATGATTGTCAGCGAGTGGACTTTGAGTGAAGACCTGTCCGTCATTCAGACCGAAACAATCGACTGTCTGGACATCTTCTTCAAGGAGAAGCCTCTGACCGAGAGCATTCTTCAGAAGCTATTCATCAGGGAGCTTTTGGAGCGATTTGAAGGACTCGAAAATATCCCAGACGAGCCGCTGTACACTGCCGTGCGCGAACTTATCGGCACTTTTGACGAGTTCCTCGATCTTCTGGTCGCGGTTCACAGCAGCGATGGTACTGGTGAAGCAACGCACCTCATCAACAGACTACGCCTCATGGAGTTCCTCCGCGATATGCAGAAAGAGGAGATCTTCGTCCGCTATGTCCACCAACTGGCAAATCTTCAAGCCGATTCAAGGAATTACGCGGAGGCTGGCTTGGCACTGCGTCTTCATGCCGATCTGTACGAATGGGACCCCGTAGACCAGACTCCTGCTCTTCCTGACCCGGAGTTCCCCGCGCAAACCCAGTTTGAGCGCAAGGAGAGGATATACTTTGACATGATCAAACACTTTGAGGAAGGAGAGTCTTGGAGCAATGCTTTGGCTGCCTACAAGGAATTGCAAGTGCAGTACGAGACGAACATCTTCGACTTTGCCAAGCTAGCTAGGACCGATCGGGCGATTGCGACTATCTACGAAACGATCTCCAAGAGCGACAGGCTCATCCCCAAGTACTTCAAGGTTGCTTACAAGGGACTGGGTTTCCCTGGCAATGTTCGGGACAAGGAATACGTCTACGAGGGTTCCCCCACTGAGCGGGCCTCTGCCTTCACCGACCGCATGCAAGAGCAATATCCTTCAGCCCAGATTGTTACTGGTGGTGATGTGGACGATGTGGAGGGGCAGTTCCTGGTTATCTCGGTCGTTACGCCTCACCGCGACCCATCTCACCATGTATTCCAGCGAGCGCGGGTTCCACAAGTGATCCGGGACTTCCTCCTGTCTTCTCACCCGCAGAGCTTCTCCGTTTCCACGAAACGCAGCACAGCAGGCCCTGTCAAGGAGCATTATGCCGAGAAGTTCGTGTTCACCACTGCCGATCCGTTCCCGACCATCCTCCGACGAAGCGAGGTTGTCGAAACCCAGGAGATCAGGCTCGACGCCCACGAGACGGCATTGGAGCGGATCGTGCGCAAGACGCAGGAAATGACGGCCCTCGAACGTCGGGTGGTTGAAGGCGACTACGAAAACGCGCAGCTACTACTCGATGCTGTGACTGTTTCCGTCAATCCCACCTCGGAGAACAGTGTTGCATGTTATCGCCAGTTGCTGCCGGAACCCAAGGAAGAAGACGAGGACGAGGATGAGGATGAGGAAGCGGAAGAAGTCCAGCTGAGCCCGCAGGATAGTGCGATCAAGATGGCACTCGTCGACCATGCCATCATGATCAAGAGGTGCCTGGCAATGTTTGCTCGAAGCTCGAATGAGCTCCTCAACCGAAGGCACGAGGAGCTGCAAAGATGTGAGTTAGCTGCCTATTGGGCTTGACTATCAGTCAACTAACCACCGAGCTAGTCTTCGAGAGCACTTTTGCCCCTGAGATCGCGCACTTCGCCCCCGCGCAGCCGCTACGCGACAACACAACCACCCCATCGCCCACTTGGAGACGATCGTCACGAACGTCTGATCAAAGCCCAAGGCAGCTGAGCATTGGGAATGGTGTCACTGCCGAGGAAGCGTCTGTAATCAGGCCAGTCTCTATGCGCCACAGAGGCGCACGACTTAGCTTCTTAGGCGGAAAGAAGAAGGAGCTGGATTTGCCGACTGAGCCCGAGGAGAGCGCCGTGGACGTGGAAACGTCTAGTAGCCACAGTCGTAGCCTCAGCCACAGCCAAAGTAGGGATAACCATAGTTATAACCGCCGGCATAGCTTCTTCCGAACTCAATCTCACGAAGAGAAGCGTGAAGACGACCCGCACGGCGGTTTTGTCAGCAGAGGAAGCGTCGAGGTTGTTAGACAAGTGGATGACAAACCAAGCGAGAAAACTGGCGGCGGGCTGAGCAAGAAGAACAGCGTGCGGAAGAGGTTCAGCATGCTCAAGCTGGGCCGGAAGGGCAACAAAGGGAATGATATGATGGGCAGCCTGGATGAGGAGTAGGACTACTTCCGGGCTTACTTTGGGCGATACAATGTCGGCTTTGAAGCCGGTGCCACCCGGTGTTCCGGGATAATGGAGGCGCGATCCCACGACGACCCTCCTCGATGACGGCAGGCAGGAGACCCTGCCTGATCTTTTTTCACTTCATCTTCGCTTCTTGACGTGGCCTTTTTTACTTTATTCCTTTTGTTTGAAACTTATACAGACGGCAAGCACAACGCTTTGCATATAGTTTGACATGGAGGGGGAGGAGGAGACTACCAAGACAACAACAGACCCGGACGAGGGATCACTGGACAGCGAGTGTGAGACAGGACGTTTAGTTGACGAAGAGTTGGTCGCGTCCCTCCTGCTGGGGAACAGGGGGGTCCGGATGTGTTGATACCTCGCCGGCCTGGATGATGGACGCGGGCTGGCTTTTCTTGTGCTTTTCTATTTTTTTTTTGCTTTCTTCCTGTAGCTTGGTGTTCTGGATACCTGCGATATTGTGTATACCTAGGAGGGGCATTGTCTCGAAAAAATCAAAATACTTCATGTTCCGAGGTTGGTTTCACCCTGACTGAGTCTGTTGTCAATTGTGAACTGCCATTCAATCAAGCCTATCAACTAGACTACTATTTCACATAACTGAATCCAAACCTTTTCAATATATCTCGACTTCGCCAAGACCCCATCTCCATCTCGAAACTCCTTGTCATCTCCGAAATCCGAGTTTCCCTCGTCGAGACATGTCAAACATGTCTCTACGATCTTGCAGTACTTTTCACCCATTTCTTGCTGCAGGCGGCTTCCTCTGGCTAGTTGGAGAAAGTGTTCCTTCATGGACTTGGGATCCTGAAGTAGCTGAGAGCTGGCGGCATTGCCGTGCTCTATCCCCAGCCCCGGGCCATGCTGTGCAGGTCCTTGCGGACCAGGATAAGTGACGAAGCTCTCCCATAATCCAATCTCTAGCATGCAAACGCCAACGCTGTAGATGTCGTGCCTCATTTCGTATTTGTTGTGTAGCGCGGCACCTCGACGAGAGGGGTGACGGTATATCTCCTTCTCCCAATCGTTGTCGGCAACACGGCGCGTCCCACCACCAGCGTTGCGAAGCACATCGAAACCGACCAGCACGGCTGTCTCTTCCGGGGTGTTTTCTCTTATAGTATCAGGTGGCGTCTTATGTCTCTGGCCGCCACCGGTCAGAATGAGTATGGTCTCGGGCCGAATGTTCTTGTGAACGAATTTGTACACATGGACGAAGTTCACAGCATTTACCAACTGACGAGCGAGTTTGAGACGATGAGAGAACAAGTGGTGCTTATCATGAGGCCCGCGGAGGAGATGAGCCCGCACACTCTCCATCTCCGGATGGGTGTCCGGGATGCGGAACACAAACGAAAGACCCTTGGTGTCGATGGAAGGATCAGCTTTGTCGACTGAAGTGTCGATCTCGCCCTTGAGCACCGACTTGCATTCAAGTAGCCCAAAGGTGAATGGGTCGGCGTGTCGGAGTCTCTCGGCGAAGTTGCGGATGTCTTCCCTCACGTCTTCCATGTGGAGTACTGACTTGCAAGTGACGGGATCAAGCAAAACGGTCACGTTCTTTCGTCTTCGCTGCGCCACGCTGACTGGGCTGAAGGGGACGGCGCGGATGCTTTTTATCTCGAGGCCGCCCGGTTCGAGGAAGATGGTGCGTTTGGGATCGCTTCCGTCCGACCTCAACGCAATGCGTACGTGCTTCGCAGCTCGGATAAGGGATGTTGAATCGTTCTGGACCGTGTTCCCCAGGTTCTCAGCGGTGGCCTCGAGTTGCTGGTCCACCGTCTTGCTGGGGCTGGTCATGATAACGAACCAGGTCGCCACGTAGGTTTTGAGCCGGTGCTCGATATTCTCAATGGCATTCTCGAGGTCTTTTTCGTTGCGAAAATACTGCGCTTTCTTGGTGTTGGTCGCCCAGAATGATTTTGCAGATCTAGGAAGAGGCGTGTCCGGAGGCTTGAAGGCCTCCAACTTCGAGTTGATGTCATGCAAGTCGGTCTGCAACCTGTGGAGGGCATGGGTTTGGAGGTTGATACATGCTTCGGACAACTTGGCCACCGACCCTTTCAAGACACCAAGTAGGGCATCGATGGTCATCCAAATCAACTCAGCTTGATGGGCGAGGTTGCTGAGTCGGGTGTTTGCGTTTTTGAAAGACTGAAATATCTCGTAGAGATCTTTGGCTCTCTTGATGCAGACGTCGACGACACCGACCAAGCCGGCGATGCCCACGGCTAACTCGGCGCCCGACATTCTGTTGTCGGTTAAAGCGATGGAAGATCTTGTCGAGGCGAGTCGATTCCTCTGGATGAATCACAAAGCGGTGCGTGGCTTCTACCGCTCTTATAAGCAGCCCCTTTCGCATCTACGTAGAGCCCAGGGAGAGCCCAGCATTCCTGAACTATCATATGGTGCTACATAACAGCCATGCCCCTGCTCGGTCCTTGATCTTTGCTTGGATACCATATCCGAGCCTCATGATGGTGCCCGAGGGAAGTCCAGCGTCCTCACCGCCCTCGCTATTCTTCCCCTCCTTGGGAAGTTGCACGAAGGGGGCCTCCGTACAACCACACCAGAGTCCATGATCCTGTGACTGGAAGCATTGTGAGTGAATCAATAACCCGAGATGTCTATTAGTAGGGACGAAAATGGCGCCCAGCCTCAGTTACCTTGGTATCAACAATAGACAGCAACCTCCCACGCCATGTCTGACCTCCCCGACCTTGTTCGAGACACGGAGCTACATGCTTGGATCGACGGAGACAGCATATTCCATCGACAATACGAAGCGGAAGATAACTCGCGGCCTACGGAACAAGTGGAGAAATGGAAGAGGGTAAAAAAGCTAGGCAGAGGCGGTTACGGTGAAGTGTGGCTTCATGACTGCTTGAGTGGGAAACAAGCGCACCGACAGCGAGCCGTCAAAGCAATCGCCTTGCCTCCCGTCATGAATAAAACCAACTCCCGCGAACTGGAAACGATGGCAAAGTTCTCTCAGCGCCGAGTAAGTTTGCACACCGAAGCTGTTTCCACCCCTTCGCATGGAAAGACATGCCAACGTAATATCTAGTTTGGCCCGTACTTCGTGAAATTTCTCGGATGGTACCGCGATTCTAGAGAGCTCTATATTGCGATGGAGTATCTTCCCTTTGGTGACCTCAAGAGCCACATGGCTGAGAACGCTCCCCTGGCCGAGGTGGATGCTCGAGAAATCACATTGCAAGTGCTCGAGGGCTTGAATATCATGCACCAGGAGGGCTTCGCACATCGTGATATCAAACCCGACGCAAGTTACCCTTGGCCCCCGCATTCTAACGTCGGCTAACAATCATGTATAGAACATTCTCATCAAGCAGCGACCGCCTTGCTCCAAGTGGTGGGTGGTAATCAGCGACTTTGGCATCAGCAAGCGTGTTGCTGCCCTGCAGACACTGACGTCGGACAACGGCACACTGCTGTACATGGCTCCCGAACTCTGTGTCAGGGAACCTGGCCAGGTTAACTACCAGGTGGCCGATATGTGGTCCTTGGGAGCAACCGTCTTCTACATGCTCACAGGAACTGCGGTGTTCTCGATCGAACACCACTCCGGCAAAGTCGCTGCCAATCTTGATGTGTTTCTAGCCGAGGAGCTGGAAAGACATGGAGCTAGCAATCTTGCCATCGATTTTATCCAGCTTTGCATGAAACGGACGCCTCTTGATCGTATCAAGTCAGAACAAGCGCTGAACCACCCATGGTTCGAAAAGCAGAAGAATCATCCCCCCTCCTCCTTATCAACCCGGCCTGGTCTCAAGGTATATACGCACATATATCTTCTTACTCCCTGTGCCTCTTTGACCTTACTGCTATTCCCTGTTTACCAACGCCTTGTTTCTCGCGTTTTCATCCAGCTGACGACTATCAGCAACTTCAACAAGCCGACAAAACCCACGACGGTCCTATTCAAGACGACATTGGCAGTGAACCAGATCCATGGGACACGGTAGAGTCGACGGATTGTACCGCAAAACCTACTGCCACCGACACTGGATCCCCGCCCGCAACCGCGACCAGATCCGCGACCACATCGCCGACTGAATCTCCAACTGAACCGCCGGATGATATGCCCAAGTTCATCAACGATCCGACCATGCACCTATATGTCCCACGAAAGCTTGGAGAAAATGGGATTCCCCAGGATACACCTAGGGAAGAGTGGTATATAAACGAACAAGGTCAATCCTGTTGGAGCCCCTACGTTTACAACCCACCACCTAGCCAGTTTGTGACACCGTCATGGCCCAGTCCCAACAACACGACGAGGCAAGGTTTTGCGTACAATTATATTCAACCTGTGATCTGTACAGGGTGTTTATATTACAACAGCGTTCCACATTTATGTTATTTTGATAGGCCAAATTACCCCGGAAATCGGGCGCCCTGGACATAGCTGGTTATGGACGAGCACTGACGAGTACTGGAGGGGGTCCTGCGATGCCGCAGAGCATTGAATGCTGAATAATACTAATTAATGGGCTAAATTTCATCTTCAAGACTGCGGCGAGTGATTGTAAGCCTATTTGAAATGGGGTTATTTACCTCGATGGCCAAAGCTGTACTATGCCAAGAGGTACTTGACCTTCGTGACTGAAATGTGAGTGACCAGAGTCTAAAGACTCGTCACGTTCCTGGGGAACATCGATCAAATAATGAGTAAACTGGCAGTCTAAACATACCCCTTCCTTGTCGCCCCGTGTTTTATTCCGAAATGTGGAAATTCTAAGCATGTCCATAGTCCTCCCCGTCTGCGATAATCATTGAATGAATAATTGACAACGTGGGTGGGAGTTTCGGCCTTGATCTGATCGTCTTACTTCTACTGTCGTGATCGCTTGAACCGTCACGGACAATGATGGATTCGAACCCTATGACATAGAATTGGTATCATTTCATTCGTAATTACATCAAAACAGATAGCACGGCTCCCTCGTAGCTGTCAATCTATCTGACTAGACCCAGAAACTCCAGTAAAAGAAAAAAAACCCAACCCAGACATATCTTGTTTGTCTAGACGTATTCGCAAGTCACCGTGTTGTATCGCTGGTCTGTATTTTGTGTTAGCGCCACTGTCAAGATAGTGTTTTCTGTGAGGGGAACATACTGTTGTATAGGAGCGTATAGGTCGTCGACGCTGAGAGGTAGACTGCCTCAATCTTACAGCTGAGCTCATAGTACCATTGGCCATCGGAGCCTTGTCGTCGCGCCAGAAGGTTCTCTGGAATGTGGCTGACGTCGGCCTCGACGTTAGAGAGAACCTTGACGTTGTCATCGCGGACAATGGGAGCCTCGCGCAAAGTTTGGTCGCTGTAAATGATCATCTTGATTTTGCGGATTCGACCCTGGCTGACGAGACCAGTCCAGACAAATGAAGTGTAAAAGGGCTCGTTCTCCGAGACTTGGTCGCTCTGTGATTATCATTAGTCGAGGCGTCTTGATGTAATTGTGATGTGGAACTCACTCTCTGAATGAACCACTCCATGGCATGAATCTTGTAGCACCCATCAAGACCACACCACTGTCGCTTGCTCTTGAGGTGCGAGTGCAGCTTCTCGTCGTAACGAGATCTCCACTCGGTACCATAGTGCTTTCGAGCCTTGCGGTTCTTGATCTTGACCAACGTAAGATCATCTGGAGCGCTGTTGGCCAAACCTTTCATGACAGCGCCCTGGACAACAGCCTGCCAGGCGTTGGGGGGCTGCATAATCTGGATTTTCTTGTCGACGGCGTTGCGGAGGCGCTCCTTGAGGTAGTTGGAAGCACCAAAGCCACCGACCAGGAGGACGGCCCGGATGGGCACGTTGCTTGACGAAATTTGCTCCTTGACGAGTCTGATGACTTCAAGCACGACTGGCTCGAAAATGGTCTGCAGATCAGAAGCCTTGAGAGCGAAACGACCACGATTGATGCCGAGGGCCTTGTTGTTGGCGAGACCACCCACGGGAATAGTGTAAGTCTCATCGGGTCCCACGTTGAGTGCGAACTGGCGTTTGACCTGAGGGGCGGGTTAGCATTATTTCACCGTGTCTCAATATAGATTGGCTCACCTTCTTCTCAAACACCTCCATGGCCTCGGCCAGGACCTCCTCATCGAAGCCATCCTCCTTACCAAGCTTTGCCTTGAGATATTTGGCAAAGCGCATGTTAAGAAAGGTGGAACCACACAAGGCACCGGATCCGGGGGCAGCTTCTTCTACCTCGAGAATCGGCTTGAGACCAGTAATGGTATAGGAGATAAGATCGACGGTACCACCGCCAGCATCGACGACGACGACGGTGTCGCCAACCTTGAGGCCATGGGGATCAAGGCCGTGAAGGGCGTAGATGGCGGCGGCTTCGGGCTCTGAGACCAAGTGAACAGGCTGCTTTGTTGCAGAGAGACCAGAAGCAGCCTGGCAGGCCTTCTTGGTCTTGTCCTTGGCGAGATCACTCCAGATGGCGGGGACAGTGACGACGAATTCAAGAGGAGTGCTCTTTACGATGCTGTCGCCGAGCTTCTCCCGCAGGGTGTACATGAGATGATCACCAAGCTCCGAGATGTAGTCGGTAACGAGCTGGTCGACGCTACGACCACCACGACTACCGTCAGCGCCAACGGCCTGGCCCATGGCCTGGAGAGACGGGTCAAGATCGCTGAGGAGAGTCAGTGGTGTGCCGATAAATGGAGGACAAGAGCGAGCTTACAGCTTGAACCACTCAATGACTTCATCTTGAGGGGCTGTGATGGGGATGGAGAAACCCCATTCAATATTGTCTCCGTTGTATCGGATCTTGGTGGGGACCTTGTCGGAAGACTCGCCCTCACGGATCGTCTTGCTAACGGGCCAAGTGGTGACGGCAGTTCGACGATCGGGGCGCTGGGTCTCGGCCCAGGCAACACCGGAGTAGGTGGTACCAAAGTCGATGCCGACGATGATTTTGCGGTCGGTAATACTGAGCTTCTCGAACTCCATCTTGGCTGATATTCTGAAGGGCGATGTCGAGAGAGATGCGGTAGTGGAGGGGTAGAGGTGCGAGGATCAGCGCAGGCGGCTCTAAAGCTCAGCTTAATATGTCGTGCAGTTCGGTCTTCCCTTCTGTAAGCAGAGCCAGTCTAGGTAGGTCAGCAGTTCCCAGGTGTGAGGCTCTGCGGATCCGAGAAACAGAGACACGAGAACAGGGTTGGAGTAACAGAGATGAAAGAGAGGATTCAAAAGGAAGTGCAGGTGCGGAAGGCAATTGGCGCTTAAAAGGGTTATGAATGAGGGATCAGTCCGCTCAAGGAGGGATGAGGAAGCCCGCGTGTAGTGGATGAAAGTGCCCGAGATTCTAACCTCAGGACTCAGGTACCCTCCCTCCTACTAGTATAGAACCTTGGAAAAGCGAAAGGTAGATGTACCACCTCCTTCCCAGGCATCCCTCGACCCAGATAGGCACAAACCAACCAACGCAGCGCTGCGATATGCAGGTAGTGCAATTACTGGGCGTGGTGGAAGGCGCGGGGGCACTTGCCTGGCGCTGTCCTCGTGGGTTGGCATCAACAAGGGAGTGTGGGTATAGTGACATGGTGCCCTACGAATACAGCCTACGCCTACTTACTAGACTACAGGACCACCACGATTGAACGAGGCGGAGGCGAAGTCAGTCTCAGTTTCAAGTGGACAAAACAAGACGAAGGCCAGGCCAGGCAGCCATCGCTCTCTAACCGCCGGTGTAACCAGCTCGATTGGACCTTAGTCTATTTCATACAGAATAGGCAAAATAGCTTACTTGGCTCGGCTCCAAGTTGTATGTCAGTCATGATGACTCCATGTTAGCTTCTAGGACATGGCCCTCTTAGGACTTCGGCTGTGATCCTGGCTACGGATTCTGCCTCAGCGCCTTAGCGCTCAGGGCATTGCCATCGCCCGCCCGGGGCGTCCTGACTTCTGAGCCTACCTGAGAGCTAGCCCCCCGCCATGAACCGACCGAAGGACCCGCCTTTGCCCGGGCAGTGGTTGCGGCTGCGGCTGAGGGCGGCCCACATCCAAACCACCATGGATGCACACGATGTAGCAGAGGGTGTGGACGAAATGGGGGTGTCAGCCCAATGGGTTGAGAAGGGACGGAACCCTGATGGGTGAAGATGGAATGAATATGTAGTACGGAAAGGCGCTTTATTAGTCCTGATGCCGTCACTGATAAGATGGGTCCTACAGAGGTGGACGGGCTTCTGGATACGTAGGTGTCTGTCTCGTACAAATAGACGATGCTAATTATAAGGCAAGGATGGATGGTTCGGCAACGAAACCATACGCAAGGTATCATGCAGTCATTATCTGTAAACTTCATGGATGATGCAGCTGATGAGGAGGAGGATGTTAGCCTGTTTGCCTTGCGAGCCGCGAGACCAGGCAACTAAAGCAGGGAGATAAACCCGCATTATGTTTGGCTGGTGACTCTCGCCGCCAATCGTCAGAGGTTCATCGCCGGTAAATGGTCGATAGGTTGCCAATCCGATTCGGCCCTGACACACTCGCCCGGCACGGCCTAAGTTAGTCCTCTTACATGTGGTGTCCATCTCGTCTCGATTGGCGTATCGAGGCAATGGATGACTCCCCGGTGAAACGGCAATCTGCACGCCTTGGGAGACGGACTCAACTCAACTTTCACCCACCTCGTCTCACCAAACCAGTCCCGAAGCCCTTGCCTCTCTGTCTCAAGCGTGCTCGGTTGACTCAGGTGGATGTCAAACGCTAGACGCCCCGGATGCGATATCTCAACTTTTGGACGTCGAAGTGGCAGTGGCAGTGTCGGTTCATTCCATTCATTGACTGTTCGGGCGAGCCATGCCTGGCACCACGCTAAGCATTGTTCGCCCGAAGCTCCATTCCCAGGACGATCCACTGCTAGAGGGACTCGCAATTCCGCAGCGATCCCGCGATGCGGGGAGGTCGCTGGCAAGCGATACTGGAAGGGAATGCACGAACAGCGATCAGTGACAGGCTACAGTGGCCTGCATACGCAGGTCTAATAGGCGCTTGAGCACCCACGCCACATCACCTGGAGCCAGTCCGGATCCCAATGAAACTCTGGATACCTACAGCTGCAGATGCACCTGCAACAACAAAGTTACAGCTCTAATCCCGGAGCGCAGTGTAGAGGTTGGAGGTTGGGTAATTTTAGGTCCTGCTGCACAAAGTTCCCCTCGTCGAGTTCCAGTGTGCGACGCTCCAGTTACAGCGGCCGATACTACTGTAGTCTATCAGGTAGTAGAGTAGGCAGCCATCGATCCCCGCAAAACCAGGTGCATGTACCGGTACTTGACCGACGCCAGGTAAGGCTGCCCGTCGCCAACTACTGCATGTCCTCCGTGCCTAGCTTGCCAAGTGCCTATGGCCGTTCCCTCCGTGTACCCGTTCCTGGCACCCCACTTACACACATGATGATACAGCCCCGTCATGGCCCCCCCCTCAAACCGCCAACAAGGCTCTCTAGCTGTCCAGCAAGTCTGTTCCTCTGCACAGCTCGAGGGAGCCCGCCCTCGGCACTGCCCTAGCCGCCAAGAGGCGTCCCTTCCACCTTGCCCCAGCCGGCCTTCCCTGCCGTGACTTGGTCGCCAAGTGAGGGGCAGTTCGACGCTTCAAGATAGAGGTACTTCTCGCAAGGACTTGGCCGGGTTCCAGCTTGTGCATCAGACAATCCACGCTGCACACCTTTCAACAGGCACAGCTCCCAAGCCTCTTCCGATTTACCCGTCATATTTCCTTCCCTGGTCCCAGCCTGGTGCGGTATCACTGGTCCTGGTCTGCTCTGCCACCCCGCCATCGTTGAAGTACGCCTACTTCCCTTCCACCCGCCCTCCATCACGTTTGCAGTGCCTGCCAGTAGCACGTCCTTCCTCATGGCAGAATCTGAGAAGACGAGCGGTCCCCCTCCTGCTCCTGCCGTACCTGCCAAAGAGCCCATCGACAAGCAAGAGCAGGCCGAACCTAAGACCAGCTCTAAGACCAGCTCTAAGACCAAACCCGACTCCGAATCCGAGGCTCTATCTAAAGCTGCCCCCGCACCAACCTCCAAAGACGACATGGCAGGCAACTCCGGCCAGGGCAAAATCCCCCTTGATGACATGCGACCTAAGCAAAGCTATAGCGAAGTCGCCACAGGCTTCGAGGAGAAGGAGATGGTCCACCCACCCAGAGGCAAACCCAAAGCCAAGGGCAGGAGCGTCTCGGAGAAAGATCTTGAGACCGACAGCGACA
This sequence comes from Neonectria sp. DH2, assembly GCA_003934905.1. Lineage (NCBI taxonomy): Eukaryota > Fungi > Ascomycota > Sordariomycetes > Hypocreales > Nectriaceae > Neonectria > Neonectria sp. DH2. Next base: position 874,624 of record RQWH01000002.1, on the reverse strand, counting down.
GAGATGGCGATAGAGATATGTTGATGGACTTGGACCCAACCGCCAGCACCAGTGTGCTCGACGTGTCGACAATGGAGATGTTCGATGCCGTCTCTTTCCAAGCACCAGAGCGGAAATCTAGTCTCCCACCAACAGCCGAGGAGGACGAGCCTGACGACGACTTGCCTGCAGGCTACGAAAAGACCAGCTTCGCCAGGCGCAAAGCCCCCGAATCCAAGATCCACGAAGAGAACGCTCGCCTGCGCCGCCATGCTCAAGACCTATCCAGGAAGATAAACGCCCTCGTCACTGAGAAGCAGATCGCCGAAGAAAAATCCGACCGAGCTACCGAGCGCATCAATGAGATGAAGCAAGCAATGAACTCAGGCATGACCGATATCGAGCGTGACACCGAGTCACTCGCGCGCGATTTGGAGAAGTCGCTAGAGGAGAACCGCGCTCTCAGAGAGCAACTGAACGACGCCCAGTCGCACATCTTCAGCCTCCAGCCCTATCGCAAAGACCTCACTTCCGAGGAGATAGGCCGAGTAAGTCTTACTAGCTAGCTACCAAACTAGCGGAACTACCTCGCCAATTGAGTGCTAACCTCCGTGTACAGGAATACGATACGCTCGTCGAAATGATCCAGGACTGGGTCCAAAAGTTCATGGATCCATGGATGGAGGACCATACTGAAGGCGTCGAGGGCGTCTTGAACATTGCCCGGAAGCGAACTTCAGATGCCAACAAGTTCAAGAGGACTCTCCACCAATACCCCGATCTGGTCCATGCGTCCTCGTTCCCTGAGACCGACGAAGATATTATTGCGTCCATTATTCTGCGATATCTGCACGACAACATTTTCCAGGCCATCTTGTACAGCGATATTCCCAAATACACCGAAGTTGTCAGCTTCATCGAGAACAGCATGCAGATGTCTGTTGAACCCAAGAGAGGTATGCTCCACCTTGTGCTTTTCCCCAGAAACTGCAAGTGCTAACTCTTTCCAGATCTTTTCTCGGTCCGAACTTGGACAGCGGAGGCGTACAATGCCCTTCTAAGTTCGCCGCCCTTCCGATCGGTGCGAGAACGGCGACGCAAGGATATGACGATTGAACTATGCAGCATCCTCAAAGTTTTCTGTAAGAAGGAAAAGATGGGATGGTTCTACGAGCAGATGGACGACAACTGCGTAACTCCGGCCATGAAGCTGTATGAGAAGCTGCAGGTGTCGACGCATCACTTCTATCTCGACATCAACCCATACATCATGTGGAGCCCCGGAGGCGAGCTCAACGCTTCACCTGAGTTTATTGACTCACTCAAAAACCTTGACTGCCGCAACATTCTGCAGAATCGCAAGGCTTTTAATCTGGCCAAGCTGGACCCTCAACCAACCAAGAAGGAGCTTTACCACCGACTTCTCAACGTGTGTACGGTGGTGCCGTCGCTGTACATGAGACAGATAGGGCAAAAGGACTCTATTAAGGAGCCTATGGTGGTGCGCAAGCAGCAGCTTCTGGTGGCTTGGGGATCCGAGGAGAAGCGAAATGCTTTCATCGAGAAGGGCGAGAGAACCATCATCTCGCACCTTTTTCACTCCAAGAGCGAGCGGGCGGGCGATAGCTGGTCTTCACTGGTCAGATGGGGATGACCCGTGACAGTCATTCTAACGGTGCTATTAGCGGGGATGCCCTGGCAATGGATTCTAATGTTGTTTTTATTTTGAGTTGCTTTACGAGGCACTACGGATGAAGATTGCTTGCAATGCATCTACGATGTTACGTGACATCCCGATAGACGGGATGATGGATTGATAGTTTGAGGAGAAGACTGGGCGTTCATTTGGGAGATACATACAATACCAATCAAGAGTGGACCATGTCGGTACCAAGTTTACAAGAATGATTCTCTTAGCAATGCTATGGTCACGATGGTATATTATGTAGTTACTTTTCAGGCGAAAGGTTCGAGTTTGCGCACACAGGAACTCTAGTTTTCCAATCTGTCCAGGATAAAAACACGTCGGCGTCTCGAGATAGTGAGCCCCGAGAAAACCCAAGTAGTAAGTAGATGCCGTCTGATTCCCGGGCTGTCCGTTTCGGTGTATCCGGCATCAAGTTCCCGTCTGCTCCGTAGACGGGGTGCCACAAGGCGTTTTCGTAGTCTGCCCACCATATCATGACAAGATGGAGGCCAGCTGTAGTGGGGTGCCCCCCTGTCAAGGCGCAAATGTACCGGTACAACTTGGAGCTCAGGTGCGGACTGTGATGGCGCCACCACAGGGGTCTGCATGGGGGGGGCGTGCACCGACCGATAGCTTTGCTGGACTTCAGCTTGGGGGCGCAGCACCTGGCCCCAGGCTTTTGTAGGTACCAATGTGGGTTGGGCTGTAAGGCGTCCAGCGCCGCTGTGCCCAGGCCGGGCGAACAGTAAGTAGGGGTAGGATGGTTCGCCTTCGAGAAAACTCCCTATCCGTCAATTAGCCTCGCTATTGGATAGCAGTGCAGTCAGCCCAGCGGCGGAGACTGGCAGCCCAGATTTAGGTCCATGGTTTCAACCACCTACCTGCCACGGCTTTGTTGGTGGACTGGGGAGTGACTGGCAACGGGGCGTTGACCTCGGGGAGCCGAAAGGAAAAAGGTCCAGCACACTTCTGTACCTGAACTGGAGCTGCGCGCCGGGCCTCATCTGGAGGCTGATGAGGGCGCGCTGGTCGAGCTAGGACCCGTAGGTGCGATGCCGGCAAGTGTCATGGCCCAGTCAGTCACAGTCGCTGCTAAGTAAGTTACGGGCTCGGAAGGTTCGATGTAGGAAGTACCGCACCTAGGCTCAAGGCATCATGCGCTCAAGCAGCAGTTTGCTTGTTTGTTGTCAGGCAGCTAAGCTGGCGGCCCTTCACCCAAATTCCCCATCTGCACATAGGACTTACTAGATACCTTACCTTGTCCTTCCTTCCTTCCTTCCCTCCCTCTCGCCCCCTCATGTCTTGCTATTCAATTGCCCCGATTGCAAACTCATTCTGGCGTCGATTTCTACAGTTCCAGTTCAAGTCTACCTCGCCGTCCCCAACCATTCCCCGGCTCCGTGCTGACCTGTCTCTTGCTCCACACAGTTGTCTGTACCTGGGGTTGCGGCTGCAGCTTTGATGGCACACTGGAGCTAGGTCGCTCTCTCCCTCCCACTATCCTGCCTCTCGCGCGCCTCCTCTTCCTCCGTCCTTCCTCCCTTCCTTTTCTTTTCTCCTCAACTCTTCTTTCCTGATACCTTCCTGTCGTATCTCTCCTTCTTTTGCTCCTTCCTGCCTTGGTAGCCCGGCCAAGACATGTTCCGGAACTTTAAGAAGAAGGCGACTACTGTATTCCGCAAGAAGAAGGCGCCAACAATCACAGACCCGGCCCCGGACTACAGCTCCGTCACGACTACCGACACTACCAACACCAACACGTTTTCCACCTTGACCACCAACACAAGGGATCGCGACGTTGTCCCTCCAGCCCCGCTTCCTCCATCTCCTCCACTTCCTCCATTGATCCAGCGCCAGCCAACGCCGCTTCTCGAATTCGAACTGCCCGTTGCGGAGCCAGTCGACACAACCCCAGACCCTCCACAGTCAGACCCCTTCGCCCCCAAGTACGTTCCCTACATTGAGGCCTCGCCTCTCAAAAACAACATGCTCGTCAACGCGGGCATCTACGGACGCATCAACCCGGACATCATGGGTGGCTTTGGCGGCGACGACGAGTCCATCTGGCTGGTAGACGACGAGGAGACGGACGACGAGGAGCAGCGCCAGGACGAGGATGAGGACGAGGCCACCAGGGAGACGCTGGCAGAGACCGGGTCGCAACACAACTCCGACACACGATCCGAGACTCGGTCTCAACAGTCTCCGAGGTCGTCTCGATCTCAGAGGTCTCGCACATCTTCCCGCGAAGAAGTGCCCCTCACTCAAGATCCTCTCCAGCAGCAAGCTCCCTCTGCTCCAAACCCAGAGTCAGCACAACCAGCTTTCCACTACAACACCCCGGCACTGTTGGACGACAATGAGTTCGCCTCTTTCAGCACTACTACGCCCGAAACGCCACCCCTCAACCGAACTTCCATACCCCGACGTGGATATGCTCCCATTTCAGCCTCTATCCTAGATCTCGATGACATGGATATCCATGATTTCGAGGAGCCCCCAAAGGAAGCACCCAAACCACGGGACGAGATCATTCAGCGCGATACTACGATCCCTGCCTCCTCCTCGACCTCCCTTAACCCGTATGTTGCCCTCTTTGAGCAGCAAGACCGTGCTATGACAGTAGCATATCTCCGCCAGCTAGATCAGTCTGGAGGCGAAGTAGCTGATGATTTCCGGTAGGTCCTCCGAAACTCCCCCGCCCCAAGTCTCGATCATGCCCGGTACCTTCTAGTTGGAGGTTTTCGGAAATCCGCTGCTTTCGTGTTGTGTTTTGCGTCTCATAGTCATGCCCATTGTGTATTGTTTCGCGTTTTCCCATCATCTACCACGCGCATCTCTTGCAAATACCTATTTTATTCAATGATACTAAGATTTTTTTTCACTATCTCAGCTTTGGCCAACGATACCAGAAAGCCGCGGACACGTCAGATGTCATCGTTACCCGTCAACGGGAGCCTGCCAGTACTACAATGGGCGACTTGGAATGCGTGGTCTGCACTGATAACAAGGGTGTCGAGTTCTTCCCGCGCTTTTCAATAACTGGCCCGTGCGGTCATTCCCCCACTACGTGCCTAGAATGTGTACAACTGTCTATCGAGTCAGACCTGAACAGCAAGCTCTGGACCGAGATCAGGTGTCCTGAGTGTCGCGAACTGCTAGAGTATGCCGACATTCAGCGTTACGCCAACAAGCAGACCTTTATGCGGTATGTCCATTGCATGATGTTGAGCCTGCCAGAACTAACATTAAGATAGGTACGAGACGTTGGCTCTTCGTGCGGCCATGTCAGAGGCCGACAATTTTGCCTGGTGTACCTCTGGTTGCGGCTCTGGGCAGATTCATGAGTCGGGCGACGAACAGCCCATCGTCACTTGTCTGCACTGTAACCACCGTTCCTGCTTCCACCACAAGGTTCCCTGGCACGAGAATCTTTCATGTGACGAATACGATCAACTTCTTGCTGACCCCGAAAACTTCCGCTCTCGGCTCGAGCTGGAAAATGAGGCCTGGTCTGAGTCCCAGCGAGCTCAATTGGAGGCCGACAGAGCCATGGCACAAAACATGATGGCCGACGAGCAGGCTGAAATGCAACGCCGAGAGGAGAGAGCCAGGCAAGAGAGGGAACAAGCGAGAAAGGCAGCAGAGTTGGTACGCCAGATCGCAGCCAGGCGAAAGAGGGAGGAGAAACAGAGCGAAGCGACTGTAAACTCGACGACGAAGCCGTGTCCTGGATGCGGATGGGCAATTGAAAAGAACGATGGCTGGTAAGTACAAACACCATGTCTTATTGTCTTGACAGAAGGAGCTAACCTTTGCTGTAGTTCGCACATGACTTGTAAGTTGCCCTTCTTCCTTGCCCAGTCTGACCCTTCTTGCGCCCCGAAGCCTTGCCCGTCCCTCAAATGGTGGGTTCTCACACCATATTATTCTATCCACGTTATTGAAGACACTAAACCAACAATTGCAGGCATCCAATGCAAATTTGAGTTCTGCTGGGCTTGCTATAACAAATGGCAGAAACGCCACAACATCAACTGCAGTGGCGGCCGTTGATGAGGCCCTCGGCCACGTCTTCGAAGATAGGAGCGAAGTGACTGACTCTCGGCAGGCGTGAAATGTCATTTCCAGTACTGTTTTGAGTGTGGCGCAAACCACCGGGACATTCTAGCTGGCGATAACACCGCGCACAAGCAGACGTGCAAGTTCCACCCGGACAACATGACATGGGACTGAGTGGATGTTAGTGATGGTGATGGTGTTCCGGGCACACGGCACAACACGTTGCCGTTGTATATGCTTGATATGTTGACTTGCTTAGGATGGATACCCCTCAGATTGGACCGGATTGGAGTTTGGTAAATGTCGGCAGGCGTTGGATTTGAGCGCTGCAAACAGGGGCACGAAGGATCAAGTAAGAGTAAATGACACAAAACGGCTCTTCAGTTTGCTCTTCTTGGCAACTCCGCAGAGTCGAAGCAAGAAATCTTAGGCGTGCGTGATGAGACCTATCGAATGCGTGTCACTCGTAGGCAAGTCAAGTAAAAGAACAATGTCGCTTTGCTTGGAAATAAAATGAGAATCACTATTCTACAACTAGTACAGATGGCATGTCAATCCATGGCGCGTCCTCGTCTTGGTGCTTCTCTATCTCCGCATCGGCTCCTTTACGGAGCAAGCTCTCCGTCTCTCTATCTCACGCAGCCGTTAGCTCTGCAATGCGACGCTCCAGCTCGGGCACCTGTCGCAGGCGGACTTCGAGCTCCTCGCGCTCATCCTCAAGCTTGAGACGGCGGTCGGCGTCGAGGCGGGTGAAGATGTATTTGCCCTGGCCATCGAACTGCAGGATATGGGAGTGGTACTTCCACAGGCTGCGGCGGTGGCTGACGGTCATGAGGGTGATACCGAGGGCCTTTGCGTTGTCGTACATGGCTTTCTCAGCGTCGAGGGTGACGCTGCTGGTGCACTCGTCGAGGATGGCGTAGCGGGGGCGGTGATAGAAGAGGCGGGCCATGGCGACGCGCTGCTGGAGGCCGCCCGAGAGGACATCGCGCCACTCGGCCTCAGCGTCCCAGCCCTCCTCGTAGAGGTCGACGAGGTGCTCGAGGCCTAGCGTCTTGAGAATAGCGAAGAGATCGGCGTCGGTGACACCGCGGGCGCGCATCTGGCGGAGGGACTCGGGGTAGATGATCTGCTGGCGGAGCGAGCCGCGAGATAGATAGGGACGCTGGGGGATGTAGAAGATGGCGTGGAAGGGCGGTTTGTGGACAGTGCCACCGTAGACGGGCCATAGGCCGCCGAGGATGCGGAAGAGGGAGGACTTGCCGCAGCCGTTGGGGCCAACGACGAGGAGATGGTCGCCGTCCTTGAGGGAGAAGGATAGAGCCTTGATAAGCACGTCGCCGTTCGGAGAGATGATGGGCCTGGTGAGCTGATATTAGCATGAGCGATCGGTTTGTTTGTTGGTCTCACTTACACGTCGATGAAGGTAATGTCCTTGCTCTCGAGGACTGTCCCCCGTCCCTTCAGGACCGACTCGTTGCCCTCGGTGCCTGAAGATGAGACAAGCTTCTTCTCAAAGTGGCCCGACTGCACATCTTCCATGACATCGAGGAGTGTTGCTACACGAGACGTGTATCCCGCCAGCTCCATGACTTCCCGGTACGAGAACATGATGCGCCCAAAGGCGTCCGACGCAGATAGGAGCATGCGTCGGTTAGTCACAAACGCCTCTGTCCGGTCGCCCATATTCATAGTGATTTGTCCAGGCATCTTGATGAATACGGGGACACTACAAAGCAGCAAGCCCAGAGCGCCCCAGAAGTACTTGATGACAAAGTCCTCCATGAAGCCGTGGTAGAAGCGGCGACGGAGGATGTGGTTGACGTGCTTGATAAGGGTGAAGTAACCCTTGTCGAGGGTATCTTTCTCGGCCTTGTGGCCACCGTAAAGGGCAATCTCCTCACTATAGTCGATGAGGCGCGAATGCTGGAAGCGGAATTCTCCTTCAAGTCGGGCCTCGTCGGCGACATACTTGCCGAATGGCGGAGTCAGAGCTCTCATGGCGTTGGCTGAGAGTTGCACGAGGAGTGACATGAAGACGACACCCTCGCTGCCAACACTTTTGGAGAGGGAGTAAGTGTATATGGTCTAACCATGGTCAGCATAAGCGTGCAAGATGATGATGGAGTTTCGACCCACCATATCCAACATGGGCTTTGCCAAATTGCTGTAAAGCTCAGCGAGGCTGTTGGAGAACTTGGACACATCGACGGCGATCAATTGGTCGGGGTTCTTTATTCGGTCATCTAGCGCGGAGATGCCGTAGAAGGTCAGGTTGGAGAGGTACTTGTCGTGAATGTGCTGTGTGAGACGCGACCGGTACTTGAGCGAAAGCTCCGCCTGGTGATATGATAGCTGACGGGGTTAGCGCATGTTAATTCAGAGTTGGGATGGTTGCAATGCTCACCATGGAGTTGGTAAAGGTGGCGGGCACAGCAATCAGCATCCACCAGACGATATGCTTAAGAAACTCCTTGCCGTTACCCTTAACCAGGGCCTTGACGATGGCACCGTCCATCTCAGCAACGCGCAGGCTGATGAGGGTCCTCAGCACCAAGAAGAAGCTGTGGCTCATCAATAGCCTCGCCTCTTTGCTGTGCCAGCCGGGGACGACGATGCGCAGCAAGCGCAAGAGGGAGCGGAAGAAGTCGCGATTCAGCTCGACCTTCTTGCGGGGCGTCTCCTCGCTGCCGGAAGACGTGGTGCCGCGGCGGGCGACACGCTGTGCGGCCTCGCGGACCGAGGCAGCTTTCTGTTCGGAGATGGCATGGCGGATGCGGTTGGCGAGGGCGAGGAAGAGGGTGATCCAGACAGCGCGGGTGATGCGGGTGCGGTTGGAGATGTACAGCCCGGTGAAGCGCGAGATGAGGCCGCGGAGGGTGCGGTCTCCGGACAGCAAGAGTTTCGACTGCGATGCCATGGCGGCGCCGCGGGTGCGAAAGGGGGCCCGCGAGGTTGCGTAGTGGCCGTAGAGTCAGGAGGGAAAGGGCCGACGTCGGTGTTGGTGATAGTCGGCCGTGCCGTTGTGGTGATGTGGTGGTAACCGTGTTGGTTTGAGATTGGGGTGGGTGCAACGACGTCACGTCACGTCACGAGCGGCGCATCGGGGGTACGGATTCCACAAGGAACGAGCGAAGAAAGGGCGACAAGGGACCGTGTTTACAAGATTCGACGATGGCGACGATGATAACAGAGCGGGGAGTTGGTAAAGTCGAGCAGCTGCTTGGACGAATACATGGCTGCCAGTGGTGGTGGTCCCTACTAGGCATGGTTGCTTGGTCTTGTGAGTCGACTTCGAGTCGCCGACAGAAGCTCCTCGGCCGAAGCCAGTCCGGGGGCAGGTGCAATGGCAGCGCCTCCCCACACTCGCTCCTCAATCCCGTCGGCATGTGATTGACACTTGACAATGGAGCCCCGGAGTTTCACCAGCCACACTTTACGTCGACCCCGGATATGCATCAGCCACTTGGTTTATCCAGCGTAATCGCACCAGCCACGTCTGGCGGGGAGGCCCAGCTTTTTTTTGCCATCGCATCGCGGGGCAACATTTTCCAACTCTTGACTCGTCACTCGTGTGCATAGACTACAAACTCATCTCACCTCAAACCGATCAACCGCTCCCCGCCACCAAAATGTCCGACGACGAGAACCTCTCCATCTACGACGAGATCGAGATCGAGGACATGACCTTTGACGAGGCCATGCAGGTCTACCACTACCCCTGTCCCTGCGGCGACAAGTTCTCCATCGCCCTCGACGATCTGCTTGACGAGCAGGACATTGCCGTCTGTCCCAGCTGCAGCCTCATGATCCGCGTCATCTTTGACTTGGTGCGTCCCTTTACTTCCTTGTATCCCCTGCCGACAAGCATAGCTAACATCGTCTAGGATGACTTGCCGCAGCCTCCGTCCTCTGACCCTTCCGGCGGCCAGATCCCGATTGCTGCCTGAATACCCCAAACACACACGACCGATACAAACAGTCGCACCAAGTCCCCGAGACACCAAGTCGCAGGATGCCAGACGCTTCATAACCGTGGTGTTTGGCTCCGATCTCGAGAGTCTTTGCCCGCACGCGCCTGACTCATCCACGAGTTGGGTCTCTGCAGTCAGAACGCGCTGAAGGGCTTCGACGATCAGGTTCACAACGACAACGTATCTACAAAAGTCACCTGATAACTACTAGTTACCTGTGTTCCGAGAGACGGGCTGGGTGCTTAAAAAACGAACGATGGTAAAATCCCATGCAGTCGGCCTGTCGAACACGTCGAATCATCATCGAAGCACAGAATGATAGTAACAGCGCTCCACGCCAAAGCTATAATAGCTAAGTGAAAGTCCTCAGCAACTCCAATTGCAGCGCCAAGTCAAGGGGATGGCCGGGTTCGGCTTAACAGGTGGAGGACGAGCAAGAAGGCCACGGCATACTTTGTTCATGAAGATGATTAGTATTACTCGCAAACAAAGGCTTAGTTCATATTGTGCAGACAAATTATTAGGTTCATTTTAGGTATCTAAGATTAGCATTAATGTTCCGAAGCGTCCTTGCTTCATGGATGAAATTCCTTCGCCAGCCATATTCAACCCCCTGTATCCGACTCTGGCATCTTATGCAACTTGTTCCGAGCGGCCTATCACGTCTTTCGCATCAATTCATTGCAACATTTGCGGTCCATCTCCATGTCTCTTTACAGAACAAGCACGCCTGCAGCAACCAGGACCATCAACGCAGCCAGAGACCCCTGCATCTTCTGGGGAACGGCAGCACCGGTGACGTCGGTGGGCTCAGTGGGGGTGACGCTGGGAACGGAGGGGGCACTGGGTGTGGTCCCGTTGGGGTAGGAAGCTATTCGGTGATTAGCTCATGGCCAAGCAACTATTGGACATTGGAGTTGACTTACGTTTGGAGGTTGGCACAACGGGATACGCTGTGGAAGTGTGGTTCTGGTAGGGAACGGGAGTGGTCACGTAGGTGACAGTGTCGACGGGGACGACACCGGCGGTCGCAACACCGGCGAGAGCGAGGACGTGAGCAAAATGCATGGTGATTTGCTGGTGTGAAGGAGGGTTCGGAGAGTGGTGGGTTTTGTGCAAGGTAGCACTGGATGTTGCGTGCTGAGTGTTGATCGAAACGAGAGGATGAACCCAAGAGATAGATAGGGGTCTTGAATAGTTGGATATCTCGAAGAATGGTCCGAGTCGATAGTCTTTGGGAACTGAGAAGAGAAGATGCTTGGGAGCCAACATGATCAGCCAGAGGAGCAGTGAGGAAGTTATATATCCCAAGCCTCCAAGCCCGACATTGCCGGCTCCCGCGCCCAGCCAGACAACAACGTCGGCCATTGTCTATCTACACGATACCGGGGGCGCGGCTTGCATCATCCCAACCCGACCCGACCACCGACGTACATACATGGTGCGACTCGGACGTCCAATGGCGACGGAAGAACTGATCAACGGCGCAAAAGCCGACGAAAACGAAATGCCGTACACTTAGTCCCGGGTGTCGACATGAGTGCTCTCATTGGTCCAGCCATGCGCTTTTCCGAGGCGGCATCTGTCAGAAACTACGAAGAACCGGCATTTACAGTGTACTTGATGGGAGGGAACGCCGTTCTGGGAGGCTGGGCCATTCAAGGCCTAGCTAGCTAGACTTGGGCGCATGATGGGCAGTGGCCATGATGCGGCGGCTATCTTGCGTCATAGCACCCCAGATGCCCATCACGACCAGGGATCACTTTAGCCTCGAACGGATACCAACAACGGTCAGTCTTTTGAGGAATCGCTTCGGCTAGGCCGCCTAGTTCGTCGACAAATCCAGAGTGTCTACCCTGGCCCCTGTTCGTAGCGTGCTGATTTCGCCTCTTGAGATGTACACCGGCGGAAACGGCGCTGAAAACAGCGTCACCGCCTCCATCTTCCTGTCAAGACCAGAAAACGAAGAGATAAGGCAAGTCAAGCTACTGTAGAAAGAAACCCCCAATGTTCTGGCAAGCGGACAACCAATGCACCCTTCAACGCATACGCTCAATGCATCGATCACCATCGTTCCCCAGCCACCCTCCTGCACTAACACGCCGTTGGCTCTCCAACTTGCATCATCACCCATTCGTCCATTGGATGGCGTGTCCCCAACCATCCCGTTTCACACATGAGCCGTGGCTGGGCCAACGCGCGCGAGCCAAAATGTCAACAAATGCTACAAGTCGACACTTTAACCTTCAACCTTGAACCTTCTGCAGGCCAGTGGCTGAGGCATCTCCTCCCACATCGGGCAGATGCGAGACGTATCAGGTCAATGGGTGTGCCGACCACCTGTGGCAACTGTCGGCACAGACGACGAGACTCCAACTTCCAGCCTCCATCCTCCATCCTCCGTCCTCCATCCCCCATTCCCCATCCTCCATCCTCCAACCCTCTAGAGAGGCTGCCATGCATGCATGCATGCTGTTACTGGTCAGAGACGACGCCCAAGATAACGCCTTTGCTACTTCGCACGACTGATTCCCACATCACTACCAAACACCAAGAACATCCCACTGTTCCGTCACCTCTACGCAGCAGTCCCGTAATCTCCAAAGTGTCTTTCTCTACATAATACTATGTCATGTCAAATCATTGTCTACCACATCATCCGTGGTGCTTTTCTTATCATCTACCATTCGTGCACGTCTAACATCCCCTCTCACTGCCTCATGCTCCCATCCTTAAACCTGCACATTCTCAAAGAGGAAAGTTGGGAAGCCGGGCACAGCGTTACCAGCAATAGGAGTCGATATCTCAACCTCCTTGCCGTTCGCCAGGTTCACGATCTTCTTGCCGTCCTCCTCGACGGCTAGGACTTCGCAAGCCACCAGGTCGCTGGTTCGTGTCAGACCAGGCACCATCTGGAGGAGAGTCTCCTTCTCGTCAAATGCCAGCTTCTGCTCCAAAACCACGCTGGCGGGCTCGCCGGCCTGTAGACGCCTCTTCAAGCCCTGCACGAAAGGCATCGCCTTCTTCATCTCGCCCATCTTGCCAATCCTGCCGTTCAGCTGCTTATCGTTGGCCGAGTTGGTCGCAGGATCCCACAACTCCTTGAGCAGGTCAATGTACTTGGCCTGCCATGCGGGGAACTTGTCCGTCATGAAGACGGTCAGCTTCTTGGGCTTCTTTGGGTCGAACGACGTCTCCTTGCCCTTGGCCTTCTTCTTCAGCTGCAGACCCTCGGCCGAGTTGACGTTGGACGCCGTGTTGCGGACGTAGTCTCGCTTGGCAGACAAAGCGCTGTCAACGGCACCGACCTCAGGGAACCGGGCATTGTGGATCGTGCCCTCCTTCTTCAAAACCTCCAGCCAAATGTACTCCGACCAGTGAGGAGCAATCACGGCCAACAACAAGGCTTGCAGCTCAATGTATCGGAGGACAAGGTCCTTGTGCATCTTGATGTTGGCAGCAGCACAGGCCTCGCGGTAGAAGTCGCGCGCGCTGGTCAGCTCGTACAGACCAGCCTTCAGGGCCAGCTTGTAGTTGGTGTGGGCATATTGCTCAATCGCCTCTTGAGCAACCGTGTTCATCTCGTTGCTGAAGATGGCATCCTGGAACGAGTTCGCATCTCCGGTCCGGAGCTCGTCCTGTTCGCGCACCATCTCCTCGCACCACTCGCGCAGGTTGAACAGGCGCAGAATGTTGTTGTCGGCAACGTCCTCTTCGAAATTGGCGTCGTTGACACCGTCGCCAGAGTCGGCCAGGGCGATTCGGGACGCATCGGCACCATACTTCGCAGTCATGTCCTGCAGGGTCATGAAGTTTCCGGTACTCTTGCTCATCTTCTCGCCGTTCAACATCAAGTGGCCGTTGGCTCGGATGCTACGGGGCCAGTACTCCGGAGGGAAAATGGCCAGGTGGACGTACAGGAAGAACGTCAAATGGTTGGGGATCAAGTCCTTGCCGGAAGCTCGCACGTCCAGGGGATAGAAGTACTCAAACTCACGTCGCATGCTCTCCAGAGTCTCCTTGGGAATCTTGCAGTCGTTGATGATGTCGTCGCTCAGGTCTCGGCGGCAGAAGATATAGTCCCATACCTCGTCGGTCATCTGCTCGGCGCCGACGTTACCAAGACCCTTGGTGCGGCCGAATATATCATTGTGCAGGTAGTGGGCGACGGTGTAGTAAGCCATGTAGATGGTGGAGTCACTCAGACTCTCGACCAGGAATTGAGGATCCCAGGGAAGCCTGGAGCCCAGTCCGAAGCTGCGAGCGCAGGCCCACTGGTTCAGCCAGTTCAGAACACTCTCGAAGCCGTTCTTGGTCTCTGGGGTGTAAGTCTCCAGACCCTTTCCGTCGGCGTTCTCGACCCACTTCAAGGCAACCTGCTTCCACGACTCCTCGCCATAGTCCAGGTACCACTGGTCCATGAGGGACACGATGCAGTCGTCGCCGGATCGGCTGACAACCTTGCGCTCAGGCTCCGCGTAAGCAAAGGCCTCTCCAGCGTCGAGCAGTTGCTGTCGGACCTTGGGCTTGGCATCCTCTACCTTCTCGCCCTTGAAGTCACCGATTACCATAATACCCTGGTAGTAACCCTCTTTGTAAGACAACTCCTTGGCCTCCTCAAGCTGCTTGGTGTCCTTGGGCGAAGCAATCTTGAACTTCTCGACCAGGAACTTAGCGCAGATGTTGCCGTATGAGGGAGTTTGGATAATGGGGATGATCTCCAGCTCGGCCCATTCCTTCTTGATGCCGTAGTAGTCGGCCTTCTTGGCCAGATCAGTGATGGTCGCGTAATCATCAGGGCTGTCAGAGGGGACACAGCTAACGACGCCAGTACCCTTAGTGGGCAGGACACTCTCCATGGGTAAGACACGGACGCCCTCCTTGTACACAGACAGAGGGGCGTGGATCAGGGAGCCCACGATGTCAGTCCCAACAATCTCAGCGGCCTTCTCAATAACACCCTCGGTAGCGAAGATGCCCTGGTGGGCCATGTTACGCGCAGCTCGGTCGGTAACAACATAGTAGTCGGTCTCGTTGACCTTGAAGACACCATACGTGATCTTGGGGCCGACAAAGCAGCAGGTCTGGCCGTACATGGTCTCAGGTCGCAGGGTCGCGGGGATCAGGAAGAAGTTAGATCCCTCGGGGACCTTTCCCTTGACTGCTTCGGCCGCCTTGGGAGCCCACTCGAGAACCTTGAGCTTCAGGGCAGTGTACTCCTGGGGGTTGACACCTTCACCCTCAGCTCGGTCGTGGTCCATGCAGGGTTGGCCATCCTTGATCGAGTAGACGGTATATCGCTTGCCGAACTTAATCTTCTCCAGCTCCTTGAGGCGGTTCATCTGCCATCGAACAAAGGCATCGTAGTAAGGGTTGGCGTCGGTGGTGACGAAAGATCGGCGCCAATCGATACGACAACCGAAGTTGGTCAAATCCCGCTTGGCCAACGGAGGGAAGTACTTCAGCCAGTGCTGGGGGTCGGCGAACTGGTGGATTTCTTCCGTCGGGATGCCAATGGCCTTCATGATCTGGAACTGGTACTTCATCTTGACAGTCTTGGCAGCGGTCTTGCCCTTCTTCGCAGTGAACTTGGTCGGGTCCGACTTGACCAGCTTCTGGGCAGGCTTCTCCTCCTCGACAACCTCATCCGGGTTGAAGCCCTCAAAGTCCTCGCCAAACAGCTTGATCTCGTTGACCAGCTTGTCGGCGCAGGCCTTGATGGGCATACCGGTGCAGTGGAAGCCCATGGGAAACAGGGCGCGCTTGCCCTGCATCCGCGCGACACCGGCGGCGAATTCGACCTTGCTCACGGAGAACGAGTGGCCGGCATGCAGGGTGCCATTCATGTAAGGGTAGGCCATACATCCAAAGAACTTGGGGTGTTTTTCTCGGACTTCGGCGGCGGAGATGGAGTGGAGGGGGATCTCGGTGATCGAGGGAGCATCGGGCTGGAAGATGCCATCGTCCTGCCACTTCTGCTGGTATTTCTTTTCGACGGCGATCAAGGAGTCACGCTTCTCGGTCTGTGGTTAAGTCAGCATATACGCCTGCAAAGGTTCGATTTGCATGCACGAACGCCCTTGAGCTCCTTGGTCTTGGAAATAGTCAGAGCCTCCATGGTGGAAACGGGGTCTGTTGAAGCCATGGTCGGGGTCTCGTGCGCCGTAGCCGGAATTGCTTCAAGAACCGACAATCGTGCGGTACTATGATTATGCCGTCATTAGTTTCTCTCTGGCTCGACCTCCGAATTTCCAGGAGAAGAGTCGGTGGCTAAATACCTTGAAATTCCACCCTGGTAAATTTTGAGTCACGGTTTGGGGATGGGAACGAACTCAGGTATGACTGAGGAGGGGTGAAAATCGCGGGGCAACAACAGGCGCACAAGCGTGCGGGAAGTGGCTAGATGTGGCTGGTGCCGTTACCGCATGAGGCGTTGCTGTGGCGTCACAATCGTAGTTGGTCACTTTTCAAGACTCGTGCGTCACGACCACCAATTCGCCGACCACTCTGCAGCTTCACCTTGCCATTGAGTCAGAGGCAGGGCCGAATACTCAATCGCCATGTTCCCGACACTCTTCAGACGCATGGCCGCCATGCCGAAACCGCCTCTTCTCCGCAAAGCGCCGCCCTTGAACGTGGTCAGCAACCCCTACAAGGCCCGCAAGGTGTGGCCGCCCAACTTCAAGGAGCTCACCTACCAGCAACAGCTGCGGTTCGAGAAGAAGTACAAACGGCGCATCGCACTCGCAAGCCGGGCTCCTAGGTGGGAGAAGGGCGTCAAGTTCGCCCAGCTCGTGACCATTGTCGGTCAGTCTCTCTGCGTGCAACCCAGAGCTTACCGGTTCCCTCGGCTGACATTCGTGTAGCGGCGCTTGTCTGGATCCTGTTCTTCTCGGAGTTTGAATGGTGGGGACAGAAGTACAAGCCTTCTGAAGAGGTGAATCCGTTCCCTTGAGCGAGTACCAGTTATCACTCACGCTAACAATCCTACAGATTCGACGGAAGACGAATTACCTCTTCGGAGTCCTGGACCCGGACAAGCGATACGAGAGACGAAAGGATGCGCCTCCACCACCTCCACCCAAAGACGAGGGGGAATCAAAATAGAGAGTCTATATGTATATTTTTGTCAAGATTTGGAGTTTGGTGTTATACCCCATGGTGGCGCAACATGTGTGCACATCTCCCTTCATAGGTCATCTTATCCGTCCCTCGCAGCAGTCCTTATACCATCCGTGACTATTATATATCGATCACCTCCCTGACCAGGCGAAGTTGGCACCCATACCGAGGCCCGATCCCAGACTCGACGGTCCCCTTCCCTCGTTGACGGGCCGCTTGGCGACAGTTCCCTGCGCCTTGACCCCAGCCACGATGCGATCAAGATTGGTTTCTATCACAACGCCTCCTATGATCATTTCCGACAAGGTGGAATGTAGCGTCTCGAAGTTGAAGATGAGGTCGAGTTCGCACACGTTCTCGAAGAGCTTGTCGAGGGCCTCAACGTAGACTTGGATCAGGTCGATGAGCGCGAGGGGGGACTCGGTCGATGTGGAGATGACGATGAAGAAGAGCGTCGCATAGTGGCGGTATGTCACCAGCGAGGGAACATCGTTTTGCTCCTCGGACGAGGTGTGGGAGGTACCCGAGGCGGCAAGCAACGGAGGCAGAGGGAGGAAGTTGCAGGATCCGGAGGGGCGGTTGGAGACGAGGGTGAAGATCTCGGAGATGAGGCGCTGCTGGATGCTCGTTTCCTAGCAACGGGAACGAAGAAGGCGGTTAGGTACGGGACGAATAGAGGGATCAGAGCCAGGGAGACGTCTGCATGGGCTTGCTCACCAGCTGGGTGTAGAACTTGGTCAGACGAGGTTGGCCTTGGCCATTGAAGACCAGGAAGGCATTAATCATGGTCGAGGAATGAGGTTCTTCATCCCCCGCTTTTGCCTTGACAGAATCGCCCGCGGGTCAGTAACAAGTGACGATGCGCGAGAGTTGGAGATGGTGATGGTGGGGCAGCTTTGGGCGATGAGCAGTGAGCACAGCACATGACTGCCGTCGACGGTACGTACCTCGCCATGACACTCGGGCCAGTCAACGGTGCCCCAGTTGCGATTGCAATCCACTGGACTCACTGCGTTCGGAGCTCCATCCGACGCGGGGAGCTGGAGCTATCCCGTCAATTCTTTGGCCTCTGGTAAGACCTCTGTGACTCCTCAACTCCAACATCTCCACCGAATGCGACTCCGAGCCCTATAAACGCCCTGTCTCTAATCGAATCGCCATCAAACCATTGATCCGTCGAACGTCCCCAATTCCTTCGCTCCTGTCGTTGCACCATGTCCCGCCACGCCGCAACCCAGGCCTCCCGGATGGCTTCAAGAGCCGTCCGAAGCTCAACCACTCTCTGCCCCTCGCCCCTGGCCTCCCGTCTCGCCCCCGCCGCCTCGCATGCCGTGGTGCCCCGCGCCGCCGTCTCCTTCCGGAGCTTCTTCTCGACGGCGCCCGCCCGCGAAAAGGGCATCATGCCCGACACCGAGAATCCCGCCAAGCCCGAGCCCGTTGCCGAGACTCCCAGCTTTGCCGTCGTCGAGCTATCCGACGCCCAGTACCACGAGCTCGCCGACGAGTACCTGGAGAACGTGGTCGGAAGGTTTGAGGAGCTTCAGGATGCGCGGGAAGACATTGATGTCGAGTTCTCGGTTCGTGCTCATGATCCCCGTGCACAAGCATACCCATTCATTGGGTACCCCATGCGGTTTCTCTTGACTAACCAGAACCACAATCACAGGCCGGTGTTCTCACCATCACTTTTCCCGAACAAGGCACCTACGTCATCAACAAGCAGCCCCCAAACAAGCAGATCTGGTTGTCCTCGCCCATCTCCGGCCCGAAACGTTACGACTGGTGTCTCATCGGCGCCGGTCAGGGTAGCAAGGAAGACACTGCCCATGGCAACTGGATCTACGGCAGGGACGGCAGCACTATGGGCGAAGTGTTTCTCAACGAGCTCGGTGTTGACGTTGACGTTCCGGCCGAGGAGTAGAGACGAAGTGCTCTCGAGATGAAGAGATGAAATACAATGGTGAAGAGGTGTATGATTTGCGATTTTCCAGGCGTTTTGCGGCTTGACAACGCTGCTTCTGTACTTTTGTGTAAATTTATCTACCCGCCAATGCGGAACCATGACCATTGGGAGCAGGGAACTCCCGGCTCAGATCGTTTTCAAACGCCAGCCGTATATTTTGACTTGTCGTGTCATTCTAATACGGATCCATCTTCGCTCTTCCCGAATGCAACCCTGAGTCAAATACCACGAGACGCTGGTGATACACTTATTATACAACCCAAAGGCAACATCGTGGCCTCATCTGCGGCGCCTTTCGGCTATGAATGGCCTGCACGAAATCCTGGCTGTGACTGCAGTACTTTGATAGAGCCTGAGTGCTCATACTCCTGCCTCCTAGGAGTCCCGCCGATTTGTCGTGGCTAAGTTCCTGCTTGTAAAGGCCGAGGCCTGGGCAGTTGTTCGGTTTCCGTCTTTCCACGTATGGTAATATAGATAGGTAGACAAGTCGAGTCTACTCAGCGCAGACACAGCCCCATGGTCTTGTTGAGCATCGCGACCGTCATGTCATAATGCCAATACCTTGTCCTCATCTCATGATCAATGGGGTTTCTGCAAGCCAGTCAGTTATCATCCATGCAATTCCCCATAATCAAAATAGCTCTAGCATTTCCATCATCTCATCCCCTCTCACCAGCACTGTAATGAAAGGAATTGTTTCAGACTCACTCAGTCTTGGAATCGTGAAGGGACCGCCTCCAGCCCTTCTTCAGGTACCCCCGTCGCTGCTGCACCTTGAGCAGGTTCTTCAGGATCTTGTGCTCCATGCCCCTCTCCCTGGCCGCGCACTGGAGGAACCAGATGGTCCGCCGGATGCCCTCCCCGTCCAACACGGCGCCGGGTTCCCGGAACGCGGTGCGGAGCTGGTTGCGAGCTATGATTCGTGCAGGGAACGCGTACTGCACTGCTTTGAGCAGGTTTCGATACAGGTGCCGGTAGGCGTGCACCACTTCTATGCTGGCGGCCATAGCTATGGGCAAAAGAGCGTGACGATTGAGAGAAACGGGTTGGCGTTGAACGTGTAAGTATACACGCAGGCAAGCAGGTTGAAGCCAAAGGTGAGGATTGAAAATGCACGGACCATCCATTTCGGATTTGCCGCCCAAGAGCCTAGAGGTGACCAAGTGGACCGCCGGTTAACATCAACGCCATCTTCAAGTGTGTTAATTCATGTCGAAACCTCTCGTAATGGCTCAGGCAGTGGTTTATCACACCAAGCAAAAAACTAAGAAATTGTGTATGCCATGGTCTTGTCGTATCCGACCGAGAAACTCTCATTACTTGTGTACACTCTAACGATTACTGGCCGTGTGTTCCCTGTATGAGGCCCGGCGCAGTCTAATCATCTCACTCCAAGTAAACCAAATATCGTCTTCTTCTCTTGCGTACCTACCGTAGGTTGTCATTGAGCGCCGCCTGTGTGCGTATCCAAGGCTTAGCCTGTTCATTTCCATCTCCAGCCGCGTGTGTCTTGCGTCGACACGCCAGCCCAATCCGCCGCTGCGTATACAGTGATCCCACAGTGGCAAGACATTATATGTCTCGTGCGCCATCTATATGCAAAATTTCTCTATTCGACGCAAATCCAAAGGCAATTTCATCATTCTGCGCGACGTATGCCATCCTCTTGTTGTCCGAGTGGCGCATAACGGCCTTGACCGCTGCCGCTGCTGTCCGAGCGGTTTCGGCCGACAACTCGAGAAAGCCATCCGCGTACGCCTCGATCCTCTCCGCCGTTGGACTGAACCGCAGACTTGCTATCGTCGTCCATAGCCGGAGGGTCAAGAGACAAGCCGGGGATGGCAGACGAAGGACCAAGGAGGCCTCGCGAAGATCCCACGGGGGAACCAACTCTCAGGAGCGATCCCGTATCGCCATGCATCGATGGGGTACCCATGACAGTGCTGGAATCTCCAAAGAGAGAGGCCATGTCCTCGAGGCGGACACCGCACGTCTCTGGGTAGATGAAGTACACTTGATAGTCTGTTAGCAATGTATCCACAACAAAGGAGTACCAATATCACACTTACCAATAATCACACTAGCCACGCAGAAGAACGCATGGACAAGGTACATCCTCCACTTGATCCACTCCTGAAGAATAGGCGTCATTTCACCGACCAGCCAGTTTGCGGCCCAGTTCGTGGCAGTGGAAAGACTGGCACCCTTAGATCGAATGCTTAGGGGCAGAATCTCCGGGGGGTACAGCCAGGGGATGGGACCCCACGAGTAGCCAAACGCCGCGTTGTAGATCATGACGAACAAAACGACCAGTCGAGGAGTCCACTTGATGTCAAGGTACAGGAAGTAAGAGATGCAGGAAAGCGACACAGCCATGGCCATTGCACCTGAGAGCAAAATAGGTCGGCGACCCCATCGATCCACCAGGTACCACGGGGGAATGGTTGAGATCAGGTAGGTAATGCCGTTCAGGCCTGTCATGAGAATAGCGTCGTGGCCAACCCAGCCGGCGGACTCGAAGACGTAGGGTGCGTAATATGAGATAACGTTGATTCCGTTGAGCTGTGCCAAGGCCTGGGCGGACATGGCAATAAAGACACGGGTCTTGTAGCGGCGGAACATCTCGGCGTAGGTTCGCTCACCCTCCTGTCGCTGGAGAAGTACGTCCATCTTGATCTCGCGATACTCGTCACGGGCCTTGGGATTGTGAATATCACCACCTCCATACAAGTTGGCAATGACAACCATGCCCTCCTCGTCGTGATCATTGTCCAGCAACCATCTGGGCACGTTAGTCGGCGGTTTCTACTCATGTCCGGAAGAGGATTACTGACCGAGGGGACTCGACAATAACAAGGCTACCTAGGCCCAGGAGGGCACCCATCACGCACTGCATCGCCAGAGGGATACGCCACGACATGTTACTCTCGATATAGCCGCAGCCATAATCGACCCAAACAGAGGTTGTGTAGCCGATGATGTTTCCGGAGAATTCAATACATGCAAGCTTTCCACGGTTGTGGGGAGGGGATATTTCGGACTGGTAGATAGGCACAATAGTCGAGAGCATACCAACACCGAGACCTGCAATGATACGGCCAAGCATCATCATGGGCATGGAGGTTGAAAGAGTCTGGATGGCGCCTCCGACGAAAAAGATGCACGAGCCATAGAGAATGGTCTTTCGTCGTCCGATGATATCTCCAACGCGACCGACAATCAGTGAAGAGATAAAAGCACCAATTTCGAGGATAGCAACCATAGTCCCGACATAGGCTTTAGAAGGTTGGCCAAAGTAGTCCATGAAGTATGGGCCTCTGGACGAATAGATCAGCAACGATGAGTCCGTACAAAGGGAGAACGGGGCCGTACGTGATAATACCCGACATGACTCCCTGATCATAACCGAAGAGGAAAACACCTAGTGACACAAAGATACTGGTGAAGTAGCTAGAGCGAGGAACGGCTGGTCAGCAAGGCGAATAAGACGAAGATGGATGGAGAGCCCGGTCCTTACATAAGAGCCTTGCCCGTGAGGCCATGGATGGAGCCTGTAGATCCCGACATGATGCCTCCGATGCAGCGTTCGGCGCGAGAAGGACGTCGGGGAGAAAAGTCGGGGACCTCGATTGCCTCCTTATCGATGATGGGGGATTGCGAGTGGGAGCGGCGATGGTGGTGGTGATCGTCTTGAATTCGAACCCTTTTCTGTTGGTGTTTTGTGTGTCGATGTTGGACGCCAGCCAGCAATTCCTGCTCGATCTCGCTGGAGAGCTGGAGGCGGAGAGGGTCGTCGTCGCCGAGCTGCTCGCCTATGTCACCCGTATCGGTCCAGGACGACTCGGAGCCGGACCCGGAGCGACGGCGTCGATGATGGGGCCTCGCGGACGAGCCGTGATCGTGGCGATCGTTATTGTCGTGGTCGTGATCCTGGTCGTAGTCGTTGCGGGACGAGAGCAACGACGTCGATGCAGAGTCGTTATCGTAGGGATGGTCGTCGCGGTCAGGCCGTGAAGGGAGGGTCCGGAGGGGAATGTTGGAGGGGAGACGGGAAGGCTTTGGGGAAGGAATTTTGGAGGTTTGGGGCTGTTAAGCAGCAGCGCCCGTCTGCACACGATGTGAAGGGTACGGAGAAAAGAAGAAGAGAAGGGCGGAGGAAAGGCGAGGTCATCGGCGCCTGGAGGCCAACGGAGTCAGGGCAAAAGATGGGGTCGGGTGACGGACCACGGAACCGGGGGACGGGGGAGGAATCCCAAATCGGGGTCGGTGTCTGGCTGACGGCAGAGGGTAAGATAGCCTGGCTGAGGGCCTGAGGTACGGTATGTACCTTGCGGCCTTAGTCAGTTGATGAGACAGGTCAGGTTGTGGTGGTTGAACGAACTTCAGCTCGGGCGTGTCACCAGGGCGGGAGATAAGTGAGTAGAGGCAAAAGGCAGGCCGGGGTACTTGGCAGTGACCTCTAGGGACGGACGGAGCGTTGGCGTGCGGTAGGGGCGCCGTGCGCGCGGGATGCGGGATGCGGGATGGAGATGCGATCCAACCCAATTCAATCCAATCGGCGGGGGCCAGCGAAGAAGAAGGGGTCGTCGATCAGGTCAGGTCGGTAGAGGCGCAACAAGATAGGTCGTTCTCTCGGCTCCAGGTGGGAGACGCAAGCGGGCTAGACGCGGCTGGGGTGTCCGATGTACGAATACACCGTACAGCGAAGACGCAAGGCACGCAGATGACCACGTTTAGAGACAGGATTGGGTTCAAGAGGACGGCGCTCCGTGGGGCGGGAGGATGCGCAAGTGATGCCGAGGCGGGCGGAGGGGGCGGAAAGGGTCAGGAGGGCCCGGAAAGACGAAGCACGAGTTGCAAGTTGCGAGTTGCAAGTTGCGAGACGTAAGATGCAAGATGCAAGATGCAAGATGTGGCGGCTGGGTGAATGATTGACTGAAGGGTGAGGCAGAGGGAGAGTTGGGAAGACGAAGAATCGTTCGTTGGGCGGCTCGAAGAATTGAAGAGTTGAAGAGTCGAAGAGCAGGCTGCGCAGGACAGGCCAGGTCGACAACAACTTTACCTGCGGATGACGACGGATCGCGGATTAGGGATTCAGCAGTGCCGCGCCCGCGTCAGATTTTAGGGGTTGCGACTTGCGACGCGTCCCAGCTCAATTAATACTTAGGTAGGTGACCACCACCAAACAAACAAACACCGTGGAAGCCCGCAGCATACGAATAGTTCAGGGGGGGAATCACCATCTACCAATTGCTACCACTGTTGCTCTTCCTCTTGGAGGCCACTCCCAATTTCTCATCCAGGGGCTGATGCCGATAACCAAACTGCACTTTACGGGCTGCCGGAAGCCCACTATTCCCCGTCCTCCCACCTTTAAGTTGCTGATGCGGTCCACCGGCTACACAGCTACAGTGGAGGACCGGGGGGGCTGGCTCGCCTAGTGTGGAGTGCATCGTCGCATTGCCAGTTGCCATGCTCTCATCCTGAATGGTCTCTTTGTTGTTGCCCGAGGACTGAGATCTTGGGGTGAGAACGGGTTTCCTACGAGTCCTAGGTACTCTATACCATATTCCAGTGTCAAGTTCACCTTACAAGGTCTTCTGAATGACATGATTTGAGGGTATCCAACCTAAGGCTCCAAAGATGTATCGGAAGGCGATAAGGGTAAAATGAAAACGAAATTGGTATCAGTAACTGTCACTCAAATGCATGATCCAGTGACCATCCTGTCTGATATTTACCTGATAAAAAGCAGGTGTCCCATGTGGTCGTTCAAGACCCCTCTCATCAACGATTGATCAGCTCCATTACCCCGGGATTCAATACAGCAGTCTACAGCTTCGAGACTCTTCCGGGTCCATCAACCCACCGAAACCCCAGAAAAAAACACAACGGATTAGTCGACACGCTCCTATCGTGGACACAAGTCACTCCCAAGTACCGCAGTCCAAATCATCGACAGAACGCTACGGCAAAAATAGTAACTTAGAAACCGCGCAGCGAACCCAAAACAGGCCCCAACGCAACGGCGAACGAACGGGCGACGAACGGGGGGCGCAACCCCCGGCGGGCGGGTCCCAGGCCCACCCGCCGTCCGCCGTCCGCCTATGGCCGCGCCCGAAACCACCGACGGCAGCGGGGCCTGGAGGCTCGGGTGGGGACCGGCTACGTCAGAGAGGGGAGGGATTCTTAGTCTGGGGGTTTTTGGTCATGATGGGCGTACAATTGGTCTCTAGGCGCCAGAAGCGACCGAGTGAGAAGCTTCAGGGCCAGGGCTTTGGGATAGTTGCGGGAGGTGGCTGGGGTCAAGGTTGCTGGCCAAGCACTGAATTGGCTTTGCCCAGTTCCCGGCGTCCCTCTCCCTCCCGTTGTCTTATCGCGAGCTTCTGTCGGTCAACACTTTACCGCGTGCCGGGGCAGAAAAGGCTGGCTACGGCCTGCTTTAAGGTAAGGGTTCAGATCGTCTCCACTAATTAGTGACATCTGTCCAAGTGCGCATGAATTTGGTGATTATCAGGCATTTGCGAATAGAACGTATCGAAACCTCCCTACGCTGAACAGGTTTCAAATGATGTAATTCAGACCTCGGTCATCCCCCGTTTTGCAACAACATGCGCAATCTCGAACGAGGCGCAAGGAAATAAAAAGTAGCAGGACAAGTCCGGGGAAGCCCGAGTTAACCCCACACGCCTTTCAATCACGCACGCGACAAACCCCAGCTGTGGAATCTGCATCGTCGTTCAGAAGACGAACCACAGCCAATGGTGAACCTGACAAGACTGTCACATTACACATCCCATGCTTCCTCCACTGCAGCTCGCATCCTCACAAGACTGGAGAACCCTGTTGCGGGGGGCTTAGCCCCCCAGTGTGACCACTATGCTTACCCTGGACCGTTTTTTGGAGGATCATGTGAGCACTGAAATCATAACAACTCCGTTGTGATGATAGAACCAGATGTCGGGGAAATATTGTTGCCTGAAAATTTTCTGGGGGTTGGTACATGCACCAGTTGGAGCGAAGTAAAGCCACAAGCGTCTAAGTGATAGCTCAAACGTTTCGCACTCGCTACTTGTTAAAACTACTCGTCACTTCTAACTTCTGGCTGGTGCCCCAGGTCCAACCTAAACCGACAGATATCCCATTGATCATTAACCAAATGGCACGACCCTAGTCTTAACGACCTTGAGTAACCCTGGTGA
This sequence comes from Neonectria sp. DH2, assembly GCA_003934905.1. Lineage (NCBI taxonomy): Eukaryota > Fungi > Ascomycota > Sordariomycetes > Hypocreales > Nectriaceae > Neonectria > Neonectria sp. DH2. The sequence goes on along the minus strand of RQWH01000002.1, from coordinate 848,635 downwards.
ATGAAATTCCTTTACATAATCCGCGTTAACCAACATGCAGCGTCCAAACTATATTTAAATACATCTCACCCCAAGTAGCGTAGTCCAGCACATGGTCGTTATGACTCCCCGAAACCGAGGATATTTGCTCTTGTATCGTGACTTTGACACCGGGTTCTACCAGTGTTCGTGGTTCTTCATCCCACGAAACCTCTGCCGCCATGTTTTACAGTGTCACTCAAAGTACATCTCGTTCGACTTTAAGCTCTTACGCTGCCATGTCACAGTAATACAACCTGCCACCATGAGATCTAGAGTGTCGCCAGGAGGCCCTACCATATATCCATGTTTGGTCAAAAGCGGAATCTTGCCTCTCTTCCAGGAAGTCGCCGACCCACGACGAGAGTTGCTAGGCCGATACATTTGACGCGTGGTGGGGATATTTTAGATTGGAGAGTAAACAAAAGTCTTAAACCGATGAACAAGTAGAGGCGTATAGTGAACATTGTAAGTTGATGCCACCACTGAATTCTTCATGTCATTACAACTAAGCTCATCTTCTCGAATCCGACCATGAAGACTCTGCCATCCGCGGGTCTTGTAATTGGTATCACGGAGGTCTGTGGATACATCAACAAGCGTAATTGGTTTAGTGGTAAAATTCTCCGTTGCCATTCGAGCAACGTCGGGGAGCCCTGGGTTCGATTCCCAGATTACGCAAAACAGTTATCTTCGGACGCACGAAGTTTCCTTTTTGCCGGTTTGCCTCACCATCAGCCTAAACTACGCAACCGAGTGCAAACGAACGAACAAATATGCGTGGGTAGTAGATATGATGGATACTTTTAGGGAAGATAGGTCTGGAGCCAGGGTGGCGGCAATAGTTCACTGGCTGAGTTGACATGATCTTGCGAATGCAGACTACCTAGAACATGAGGCAAGTTCCAATACAGTCAAAGTAGTGCTGTTTCTTCTGACGACAGACAATAGGAATTGAGAACACTGTGGCGTTATCAGAGAAGTGTTAGTGAGGGGGACAGTGTTAGTGTCAAGGCTCCCGGATTGTCGACCAGCGAATGTCTTTTCACGTCGGTTTCGTTGATAACGTTGGGTCGCTACCTAGGTATATCACATAAACCAGGAGAACAGAGTTAGATACTCACCTTTCCTCGATCTGCGGACCCGCATCAATATCCTGATACAACAATTACAATCCATCCGTAGTTACAATCCACCCGTAGTTACAATCCATCCGTCGACTCTGAAGTTACATCCCTTTATAGTGATATCTGACTGTGGTATTGACTGTGGTATTGACTGTTACGCCTGTATGTTAATGAGGAACAGTCTAGTACTGTTTCTTGGAGTCGTTGTAGTATGTGCGAATCTACGTACATACTGCTTTGTTGCGTCTTCAGTTCACGAGCCTCGCCAGACTATCCTCTCCAGCTTTCCGACTTAGATAAACTAAGTCTCCCAGATAAGTAGCATTCTATATCCAAATACGATGCTGGCTGCACAGCAAATTATTTCAGCAAATTATTTGTGCGAAGGTTACCAATTGTTTAATTCGTCCTCTGTCATACCTGTCATACATGATCTTAGACCTCAGATCCTTCTCATCCAACTCGCTGTCGCCAGGCACTGTTGAGTTGGTTGGTGGAGGACTCTGTGATAAGACCCAGTTCAAAAGATCCCCAATTGCTTCAAATAATACCTAACCCTAACCTGAATCTTAAGTTAACTCGATATCTGACCACGTCGAGGATTGATTGCACTGAATCTAGGAACTTGCTTGAGGCCAGAGAGGTACGAAACCGAATACTGGTGAATAGGGCTTTACCCAGAATCAAAGATATCACATGATCACTATGTAAAGAAATGGAGGGACTCCCGAAAGAAGAAGGACGCGGGTGCTAGATTACTCGAAGGTCTCATGATCATACGTAGTTGTGTATGTCATTGTCGGATGCCAAGCCGGTGGACAACATATGATCTCCCTTGACATTGGCGCAATCTACCTAATATCTTTTTGTGTCAGGTTGAAATCACGGTAATACGACACGATGGAATATCAATTACCCCATTCTTCTTTCCCGCCGTGTAGAAATGAGAGCATCTCACCTCGATGATCTAGAACTGATTCCTTTTGAGATGAATGTACGGACGGGGAAGGTTCCTACGTTCGCCGCCTTGCAACACCATTGCCCAGGAACGATACAGTAACCAATAAAGAAGTGACAGCACCCGGTATTACTTTGGTAACATCGGTTCAAGATTTCTTCTAGCAACTCCTCCCATGTGTTGTCCTAAAGATGAGCTTTTGAGAGGAACCGAGGTGGCGCACGCCACTTGTCACACGTCACTGATTCTGCTCACCTGGAAGGACATAGCCACAGCAGACTAGAATAGCAGCGAATCCGGTTTGCTTGCGCCACCCCCGTCACAAAACTGGGCTGTAATGATCTGTGGGCTAAGTTTGGTTGACGAGCTTGGTAGTGGTAACATCGGGCAAACTCTACAATATAGAGCACGAAGTACTGACATAATTGACTTGCAGGTGGTTGATATCAAACATCGCTCGGCTTATGCTATACTTGCGAAAGCCAGCGACACCCTATCTCAGCGAAGCGAAGCGTCACGTCTCGAACACCGTGTTAGAGGTGTAACAGACATGGCCAAGCTGGGCGCCAAGGGAGGCATAAAGGCGGTGACATTGGCCCGACGAGTTAGTTAGCTGCAGAGCCGATGAGGTATCAAGGGTGGCTGAAACGAGACCGGCCTAGGCTGAGGCGCTGCACGCACGAAGAGGTGTTGTTGGTTTGCCAATTGTTGGATGGGGATCAGCACCAGGAGGCTGTCTCCCTCCACGATCCTCTTGGCCCACCCTGATGCATGGGTTGCTGCGAGACTGACATCAACGAAGGGGGACTGGAAACCTGGCAATGGTTGCCAAGAACAGAGTGAGTTTTTGTGAACCTGTGAGAGCGTGAGCAGGTCAGAGCGGCGGGCTCTGCGTCTGATAACGGGTTTGCGGGTCTAGCTTCTCGTAAGGAAGGGTGCAATTAATAGAAAGTGGGCCAGCGACGTGGCTAGTAACGCTGATCGTGGTTCAGCACGGTGTGGACACGGAGTACGGGATACATGGCGAGTGTGAGTGTGTAAGTGGCGGGAATCGACTGGACAGGCTGTGCAATGTGCTTCACCCTTGGGCTTTTGTGTAATGTCCAAAGGAAGAACGCTCGCCCGGGTTGTGGTATTGAAGACCAAGGGAAGATGGAACCCTTGGCCGGTACGCTACGTCCCGGAGCTGGCGATGCAACAGAGGAGTCATTGGATGTTTCGGGCGGCCGAAAGTTCAGCTTCAGATGACACAAATAAGTGGTCGGCTACAGTTGAAATGCCCGAAGATCTAGGGCATCCCCTGTTGCGGATGTTGAAGCTCGGAGCCCGGATCTTGGAGTATGCAATACAGCTCCATAGATGTCCATAGATGATGGACGTGCATATAGATTAGTAGGGGAATGGAGATGGGGCCACCATCGCCGACGCATTGCAGCGAGACTGGTCGGCCCAGACGCGGGTGGGACGTTTCGGGAGGAATCTGAAGAGCCAATTTATTGCTTCCCGTGGATACGACGGATGGCCCTTGTGAGCGAAAACCGGGTTGGCATGGGCGATGTGACGGGAGGGAGGCAATGGAGGTTTCTGGGCGAGGAATGGACGCGATTTGATTCATCCGCCTGAGCCGAGGGAGGGTGGCGGCTCATTAAAGACCCAAGCCAACGTCGTAGCAAGCAATTACTGTAGACGCCGATGATGAAGGGGACGAGGGGAAGGAGGGGGGACACGGGAGGAGGATCGGACGAAAGCAGCCCGTGCCTGGCCATCTGAGGTACGCATTGAAGTCCGGGAGTCCTGCCAAGACCAGGAGAGTGAGACTGCAATTTGGCCATGATATCCGCAAAGGGACGTTGAAACGAAACGGTTGCGCCGCAGTCCCCCTCCATCTCCTGAGTACTCCCATCTCCTCCACTGGCGTGTAGTTCTGAGAGGGAAGATCGACAATGGACGCTCGTTTGATCTGGTTTGTCGGATGGCGAGTGTATGAGGGCAAGCAACCAAGACGCGAGGTGCAGCAATGGACGTGGACGCTGATGCAGGGCGCGAGGCGCATTTGAGAGAGCCACGAACACCACGAGGCGGGAATGGCTGCGGGTTGCCATGGGAGGGAGACAAGGAGAGTCTGAGATGACATGGGTGAGAACATGGATGAGGACGTGGATCCACGTCGACTCGTCACAGGCTGCTGGCCCCCCTTGAAGGCCAAGAACCAAGCCCAGATTTCGGGCTTGCTCCTCTCCTCTGCTCATCCAGGGTCAAGTCCCATTCAGCGCATCCAGCTCATCATGCATAAACACACCAAAATTACCTGCATAACCGGGTACCTAACCTTGCTTCGATACCCCCCGGCGGGGGCTTTCTACTGGAGGGGGAAATACCAGAAGGTTAGACGCGATGAAATACCTGCTTGCAAAAGTCCACGGCGGAGAGAGAAAGCCCGTTCGGACCATGAGATGCGGTTCGATGCGCAGCCACATCTACAATGTGCATTCGCACATGCAGCCCACGAGGGGCGAACTGACAGCACCTGCGCTGCGTTGTCTCGTCGTCGTCGTCGTTGTCGCTGTTCGTCCTGCCTAGGTAGGAAAACCATCCCATCACGACCACTTTCCCCCCTCCCAACCCCTCCCTCGACGCCTCGACGCCTCGACGCCTCGACAGGGTCGTCAATGGTGGGAACACACCTCGGCCGCTTGGAGAGGCGTCGGCCGGCGTGAAAACCGGTCGATGATGAGAATGACCTGCTGCTTGCGATGAGAACAGACAAAAAAGAGGCTGTTTGGCTGTCTCATGCCGCAACAGCAATCTCACGGAGCCCGGCCTCATCAGGCGTGGTCCGTCGCAATCAGGGCGGCGGGCCAATCAGCGGGAATACTCCACCTAGCGTCGGCGCGCTGGCCCGCCACTGTAGCCATTCAGCGCCCTGGTTCCTGCCTTAGGGGATCCAGTGCCCCAGGGCTCTCCCAGCTCGTGGAGCCACAGTGCTCCAGGTCTCGGTGCTCCCCAGGTCCAGGTTCAGGTCTGGGCCGCCTGGAGGTACCTTCCGTCAGTGGCGCACGCCCAAAACACGCCGAAAGCAAGCGTCGACGGTACCTACGCGAGGGCCGCCAACTTGCTGGGGTGTGCCGCTACCAGGCCCTGGGATCCCTGGACCTGGAGGGGGGGTGGGTTCCATTAGGTACCTTGGATGGTTGGTGGTGCGGCATTGTTAGGTCATTGTTATATTGGCCAGCCGCCTTCGGCAAACCCCAGCCCTCCAGCCCATGCCCAGCCTTGGCCGCCAACGCCCACCCCCGAGCCAGCAAGCCTCCAGGCTCTTGCTGCCCAGGTAGGGTACCTGGCTAGACTGGGTGCCCAGTGCTCACAAGCCTGTTGCAGCTCCCGCACTGCATGAGGTGGTAAAACAGGTAAAAGGTTGGTTGGCTGCTGCCAGCGCCCTCCGCGTCGACGCACTCGACCTCACACCTCTGCCCACAGCCTGTTCGCCTCGCTCCTCTCCCACGTCACGATACAGCCCACGAACCACGAACCCCGACCACGGCCACAATCCGCTTCAATCAACTCGCACCCGCATCTGCTCAAACAATCACGACCGCCGACGTTCACGAGAGGGAAGGAAACCGTGGGGAAACCTGCTAGCGAGAGCCGCCCAACGGACGGGGAAAACCGCCAAATTACGCCTTCGCTTCCGTCGCAACCAGCCACCCCCGACGACCGCCCAGCAACGAGTCGCACCGCCAGGAAAACCTCAACTCCATCGCCAATTTTTGCTTGCGACACGCAACCGAACCCGAGAAATATTATTTTCCTTACTCAATCGTCCCGACACTACGCAACTCGACGACGACCAACTCGCTCCCCAGTTGTGGTTGCTCCTGGATGCAAATCTGATCAAGCCGCCAAGCAAACGCATCCGCAATCACAATGGGGTCCACCGATTTTGGCAACTTCGAAGTACGCTTCCCTCCGACGCTACTCCGTCTACGTTTCCAACGTTGTTTGCTAACGTCGCGTGTCACAGGACTTTTGCAAAGACTCGACTCTTCCAGTCTGCAATGTACGTGCGCCCTGAAACCTCCGTAATCCTTGGTGGAGACGGAACAACGAGCATCTGGAACAACCGACTGACTGAACCTCGTACAGCTTCTGAGCTCTCCCAACTACAACCAGACTGGCCAGTGGGGAGGATGTGAACTCACTGGTATCTCCCTGAGCGGAGGCCGACACCTGGCAAATATTGGATCTATTGTCATCTGCGGCCTTGCCATCGCTGCCTCCATCTTCCTGATCTTGCGCTCCGAGAGGAAGAGGGCTGCTGTGGGCCGAAGGTTTGCACATCTCTCCACTCTAGCCATCTCCGCCCGACTTACACGTGTTTTAGGGAAATGCAACTATTCCTCATCGGCTATATCATTATCAGCATCTGCGAAATCTTCTCTGTTGGCGGATTCCCTCTGGACAGCACCGTCCGCATTGTAGGTGACCCATACTGACAATACCTCGCTTCGCATGCTGACGACTGTCTAGGCTTTCTCTGCTATCCATATTGGCATGATCATTGCAACTATCTGGATCTTGATGCTGAATGCTGTCGTCGGCTACCAGATTGTTGACGATGGCACCCCTCTTTCCTTGGGTCTAATTGTTGTATCTGCCGGAGTCTTGCTCATTGGCACCGGATATATCGCTCTCGACACTGGCCTCCAGTTCACTGGCTACTGGGACGACAGCTACAAGAGCCCGAACCGAAACGTCGCCCTCTACGTCCTCTACCAGCTGGTTCCTCTGATTTTGCTGGTGGCCTTCTTCGTCCTCGAGACCATTCTCGTCATCCGAGTCCTGGGCGAGACCCGCCCCATGATCTACCTGACCGCCGCCGCCCTGCTCTTCGCCATTGGCCAAGTCTTCAACTACGTCATCAGCAAGTACATATGCGACGGCACCAGTGGCAAGATCGATGGAGCTCTGTTCCAAACCTTCTTCACCCTCCTGTCCGTTGTTATGATCTGGGTCTTCTGGTCCAGCATCACAGAGGATGACTGGCCAATGCAGACCAGCACCTATCCTTAAAAGCTGTGTTGAATTGTCAGTCTTCTGGGAGCGGCGTTCAGGATGGTGGCGTATTTTTATTTGGTTTCGATATCACTCTCTTACTCGCGACTATTACGGTCGACGACACACATGTTGACGGAAATGATTTGAAGGAGCATAACGGGGTGGCATTCTTTTCGCTTTTGGTATCCGCCGGCCTATGTGCAATAAGGCGATTGGGTATTTGTGCGAGGATGCTTGCATACGATTATTATTGGGATCGTTCGAAATGGCCATGGCCCTTATCTTGGGGGTCCATTGGTAGAAGTGGTTGTTGGACTGTTTTTACATGTTGGAACGGGTTCGTCGCCCGCCAGCCTGTACATATTGGTGATTTAGCTTAGACTCGACTTCGTAGTATACCCTGGCTGTAAGCGACTAATGCATATGGAAGTCGAAGATAGATTCGAGTAATTCTAAAAAAAAATCGAAGTTACAAATTGCCTTCCCGAGCCGTTCACTCGTAAGTGTCATGTGAATTCCTGGATTGTAGTTTCAGCAAGCCTGGAATTAGTATTTAGTCATTTATGTCCCTAGCCCAGGTGGTTGTCATGGTTGTGCCGCATTGAATTTAGCGATTCTACTATTGGCTGCCCCAGACGCTGACCTGCCTAGGTGGATCACCACGAGGCTGCGAATATCCATCGCAGCCTTGTGACTTAATTCCGGTAACCATCTTTCTTTCACTTCCTTCAACTCGGACACAACCACACAGCACGCTCATTAACCACACCTCCCCTTTCGAACCAGTCGCTCCCGTACCCGTCGACTTCGATCCCGCGAAACCACACTCCCAACATGGCCGACTCCGATGGCGAGTACGTCGCCGACATGTCGGACGACGACCTCATGGACCATCGAGTCTCCAAAGACGACCCCCAGGCCGCCGGCGGCAAGTCCGCGCGGGCCCGGAAAGCAGACCGCAACGCGGCGCGGTCCTGGGAGAAGTCGAAGCGGACGTGGGAGACGAACCTCCCCGAGGAGGACCAGGACGGCATCCTCAACGTCTCGACGCTCGAGGCCGAGAAGCGCAAGCGGCTGCTCCGCGACACCACGCCCCTGCAGCGAGGCATCATCCGCCACCTGGTCCTCGTGCTGGACATGTCGTTCGCCATGGCCGAGAAGGACCTGCTGCCCACCCGTTGGCGCCTCACGCTGAGCTACACCGTCGCCTTTGTCCGCGAGTTCTTCGAGCAGAACCCCATCTCCCAGCTTGGCATCATTGGCATGCGTGATGGAGTGGCCGTCAGGGTCAGCGACGTCGGGGGTAACCCGAGCGAACACCTGGAGCGACTGAAGGGCCTGGAGAATCAAGACCCCCAGGGTAGTCCCAGTCTGCAGAACGCACTGGAGATGTGCCGAGGTGCTCTGTTGTATGGCCTCCCAGTTCTGACATCTACATTGACCTCGTTTGGCGATTGTGCGTGCTAACCTGAACTCCTTAGCCATGCGCCATCCCATGGCACGCGAGAAGTCCTTATTATCTACGGCGCCCTCCTGTCCAGCGACCCAGGCGACATCCACGAGACGATCGGCAACCTCATCACCGACCGAATACGCGTGTCCATCGTAGGCCTCTCGGCCCAGGTCGCCATCTGCGCGGAGCTCTGCTCGCGCACCAACGCCGGCGATGAGTCCCAGTACAACGTCGCCATGGACGAGGTTCACTACCGCGAGCTCTTCCTCGCCGCCACCACGCCGCCGGTCACCCGCACCGCCGAGTACAGCACCGCCAGCCTGCTCATGATGGGCTTCCCATCCCGCACCCTCGCCCCCGACGGCACCACGAGCTACTGCGCCTGCCACAACAAGCCCGTCCGCGAGGGCTACCTCTGCACTCGCTGCGGAACCCGTGTCTGCCGCCTGCCCGCCGACTGTCCCGCCTGCGGCCTCACCCTCATCCTCTCCACCCATCTGGCGCGGTCCTACCACCACCTCTTCCCGCTACGCAACTGGGTCGAGGTCTCCTGGGCCAGCGCCGCCAGGTCCGCCGCCTGTTTTTCCTGCCTCGAGCCGTTTCCCGAGCCCCCCAGGGTCAGGGACCCCGACAGGTCCAGGGATGACGACAGCCGCCCGGCCGCCAAGGGCGTGAGCGAGAGCAGCCGGTATGCTTGCGAGGTGTGCCGACAGCATTTCTGCATCGACTGTGACGTATTCGCCCACGAAGTCATCCACAACTGTCCTGGCTGTCAGAGTCGGGTGCAGATCGGTCCTGCTGCGTCGACCGAGGTGAACGGCAACGGCCACACGAATGGTGATGTGGTCATGACCTAGAACGAGGAGGAAGAGCGATATGGAAACGGGCCAGACGATAAAGGGAGAGGGAGGAGAAGGACGGTATACCCGGAAAAAGCATTACTACTGAGGCTGAGGACTTTGTAACCAGCCTGTAACGAACAACTTTCACGTCACGGCTGCACACGGCGCATATAGGGGAATATTTTGGAATTTTCTTTTGGGGGCGTATGGCCTTCCCGCTGTATCAGCTTGAATAGCCATGTATGGCCAAGCGGTGCAATAGACGACATTTCATCATAGCTCGTCACTGTGAACATAATTTCCTTCTTTTGTATTTGTCTGCTCGGAACTTCCAACAGACACGAACTCAAATGCCAGAACCGAACACTGACTATAGTTGCAATAACCTTTTGTTTATAGATTGCCTCTCTCGGCCTGCTCACGCTCAATCGCCTCAAACAGGCTCTTGAAGTTGCCGGCACCGAAGCCGTCAAAGTCGTTGCGCTGGATAATCTCGATGAAGACGGTGGGGCGATCCATGAGGGGCTTTGTGAAGAGCTGCAGGAGGTAGCCGCCCTCATCGTAGTCGATGAGGATGTTGAGACGCTCCAGGGTGGCGAACTCCTCCTTGAGCTCCCAGTTGCGACGCTCCGTCTTAAGGCGGAGGCGCATGGCATCGTAGTAGCTGGTGGGGACGTTGATGAACTCAACGCCGCGGGCGCGCAGGGCGGTCACGGAGGTGATGATGTCCGGTGTCAGGAGGGCAATGTGCTGGACGCCGGCGCCCGAGTTGAAGATGACGTACTCTTCGATTTGCGACTTCCTCTTGCCGGGGGCAGGCTCGTTGATGGGCATCTTGACGATGTTGTTGGGCGAGGCCATGACGATGGAGCTCAGGGCCGAGAACTCGGTGCAGATCTGCGAGTCGTCGACGGACCAGAAGCGGTGGAAGTCAAGGCACTGCTCGTAGAAGGCGCAGGCCGACACCATCTCGTTCCACGACTGGTTACCGACACAGTGGTCGATACGGGCCAGGGGTACCTCCGGGAGACTACCCGACGCCGTCTGCTTCGTGACGGCGCGGAAGCCCGGGAGGAAGGGCCCGGTGTAGTTCTGGCGAGAGATGAGAGTATGGGTGGTGTCGCCGTAGGTGCAGATAACGCCGGTGGTGACGGAGCCGTGTTCAGCATCCTTGGAGGTGCTCGGGCTCTGAACGGCGACGGCACCAGCCTCGACGGCTTTGTGATAGACGCCCTCGACGTTATCGACCTCGAAGGCCACGTCTTTGACGGCGTCGCCGTGTCGCTCGAGATGGGCGTGCATCTCCTTCAGGAGTTTCCGGTCCGAGAGCGATATGGGCTCATCGTCCGGGAAGTGCGCCTCGGAGCGCAGGGGAGAAGTGAAGACGAAACGGACATCGTTGTTAGCTACGACGTACGAGGCGAAGTAGCGGCTGCCGGTCTCAAGCCCCCTATAGGCGGTTGTTTTGAAGCCGAAGAAGGTCGTGTAGTAGGCCGCGGCCTGCTTTGCGTTGCCAACCCACCAGGTTACATGGTCATAGCCCGTGAAGTTTCCTTGGGGCTGGACGGAGAAGTTGGCTGGCTGGGTGTTTGCAGTTGCTGGCTGGGCTACCCGCTGGGGAGGAGAGTCTGTGATGGCAGAAGGGGTCATTACCACAAAACAGTATGATAGATATCAAGGTCTAATCGAGGAAGGTTGTTGTTTTAGAGGTCTTGGAATGGGAGACAATGGGGTAGCAGTCTAAAGGCTTTGTGGGCTTTGAACTTGGTGTTCCTTGAAGACTGGTGGCGGAAGTTATGTGATGATGTGAGACCAAGTCCTTATAAAGGAGAAAGTTCGACAGCCGGCTTAAGCATCGCATTGAGGCCGCTCGCCATGACCAAGGCCTGGGAGCGTGCCCGGAATGACTCCGCGACGGAAGGTATCCCACGGCCCGAGTCTTGTCGAGCGGCCGACTCCAAATATTCCCTGTCTGCAGCATGCTTTTGCGAGCTATCAGCTTGCGAGGCCCAATGGCATCAGCGGCAAAGGAGCTTTTGGGCGCCCTATCCGCATCCCCCGGACGGCGCCGTTACTGAGTAGCCGGGGTCACGAGTGGGGATCCGCGTCAGACGCCCCCCGTCTGATATCATCGGAAAAAGGATCTGAGGCAGACCGTTACTTTCCCAGCGTCAACTTGGTTGAGAGCTTGAGGGTACGGGCGTAGTGCCGAAGGCTGTGAAGGAGGTGGTTGAGGCGGAAAGGTCCCGGCCGAGCCTCCTGTGGCGGCGCCAACCGAGGGAAGCCGACAATGGCCGCGCGCTGCCCAGGACGGCTTTGTCCACCACCATTGAGTCTCGGAGCGGCATACCCTATGACGGACTGCGGAACTGTAAGCAACCATGGAAAGAATGCCAACGGCCGCAGAGGCGGTACATGGAGGCCCGCTGAAGACCGAGTCCCATGGCCCTGGATGCTGATGCCAAGTTGCCCACTTAGGCGACTGTCAAAGGCAATATCTATCGTGCCGCCCCATCGCCTCGAACAATCACATCCTATCCACCACATCCCAAGGAAACACCTCTTCTTGACGAAACAACTTCGACTGCAGCAAACTTTTTGGTTCGCCAATCGGCAGTAACGCTCAAAATTTCTCCCCACCAGCCCAGTCCTCTTATCGTGCCTCAACCCATAATCGCCACCAGAGTACCAATCGCAAAATGACTTGCGTAAGCTTGAGCAAGCACGACATCAACATCCTCGAGAAGATCAAGGATCCCGAGTCGAACCCCCTCACGGGAATTGTTCTCGACTCCTCGTTGCCTCGCGACCCGCACATCACAGACGTTGGCGTGTATGAGAGGGTAGTTGCGAAAGAGCGAGAAATCATCCAGTCGATCCAGAAGCTCGAGGCTCAGCTGAAGGAGCTGGGATCTGATCAAGGCAATGATCTTGCGATAGACGGATATCGAAAATGTCTTTCCTCCATTGAGGACATTATTTCTCAGTACCCCAACTATGCCAGCGCTAGAAATAACCGGGTTCAAATATTCAGGAGGCTCTACGGAGATGGCATCCTCCTCTCCGAAACCTCAGACAGCTCGATACCGTTAGTTGAGAATCTCGACCGAGCAGAAAAGAGGCGGATAGCTACAACAGCTCTCAGGGACATGGAAACCTCGATCAACCTTCTCTCACCGACATCGTTGGCTAGTCCCATTTCGCCCCAAGTCGCTCGGACTTTATCCATGGCACACACACAGAGGGCTGCCATGTATCTGAAGACGGCCAAGTTTTTGTTGCTTCGTTCGCTGGACGTGGACGAGAGTCTACCAGAGTCAAAGTGGGAAAAGTTGGACTTTGAAGAGGCTGCATCAAGGGATCTTGCTCTCGGTGGTCGATATGGCAACCCAATCGCGAAGGGCCTTGCCGTCAGCGTCAATCCCACCGCAAAGTTATGTGGACAGATCGTTCGCGAGGCGATGAAGAAGGAGTACGGCCCGTCGTTTGGCGAATGAGTGAGTAGGTTGTACCGTTCTATAAATAAGGGTGAATCCGGCGCTCGGACAAGAGTGCAGCGCAAGGCGTGGATATCAAGCACATTGATGCACAGTTGACTTGGGATTACGTCCTGACTAGGATGATTTGGAGGGAAAACCAGCACGTCTAGACATAAAAAGATCAGCCATTATTCCCATGTTCCTACCTAATGCGAGCAGCCTCAATTAGACATACCGTAGCCCGGCCTGAATAGTCTGATCAGTGGTCCTTCCTTTGTCCTTTTCCTCGCGGTTGATTCTCGTGACGGCTGCCGAGAGGCCAATGATGACCCCAAAGATGGGGTCCACGACGCGAGAGATGATGTACGTGGGTGCAGCAGGCATCTTGATCGGAGAGATGAAGAGATCCTTCTAAATGGAGTTAAACGTAATTTTTTGGTCGTTGCGGAACATCCAAAGTGCCAATCCGCTGCGCGAGTTGCCGATGGGTCGCGAGGAGCTCCGAGACGGCCCTCGAGAGGATTACTGCGCACAGGCCACCCTCGTCACTAGCGTGTCATGTGACCTGACAGATGCGACTCGCTTGCCCCAAATTGCCAGCCCACAAACCCCAAATTTTGCACCAAATTCCCGATCACGGTTTACGACGACGCAACCTTCACCCATCACATCCCGACCACCACCGCCGGACAAGATGAAGTTCCTTAAGGTCGGCCGAGTCGCCATCATCACCCGCGGCAGATTCGCCGGAAAGAAGGTACGATACCTGCGAGATCCCTGACATCCCCCGAGTTGCGCGTCCCCGACAGACAATAGTGTTGGCGGATTTGTGTGTGTGCCGTCACAAGGGACGGGGATGGGAGGATGGTTTTGCTTGACAATGGCTGCTCAAGGACCCAACGCTGACTCGAATTGTTCCCCAGGTTGTCATCATCCAGCCCGTTGACAACGGCAACAAGCCCCATCCCTTCGGCCACGCTCTGGTCGCTGGTATCGAGCGATACCCCTCCAAGATCACTCGCCGCATGTCCAAGAGCCGCCAGGAGAAGCGATCCAAGATCAAGCCCTTCATCAAGGTCGTCAACTACAACCACTTGATGCCCACTCGCTACACCCTGGAGCTCGAGGGCCTCAAGGGCACCATCTCCAACGACACCTTCAAGGAGGTGTCTCAGCGCGAGGATGCCAAGAAGACTGTCAAGAAGGTGCTTGAGGACCGATACACCAGCGGCAAGAACCGATGGTTCTTCACCCCTCTCAGTATGTTGATTTCTATTCTCCCGAGGCCGCAGCTGGCTGCCCAAAATTACTAAAGTGCTAACTACTTGTCACAGAGTTTTAAAAAAATCGTTTGTCCATTACGGTTAGGGAGTTGGCGGGATGTAACGAGCATCGATCGGCATTAAGGAACCCCGGAATATGGGCATCAATATGAAACGTTTCTTAACAATCAGATCCCTTACCGTGACTGTTGGTGTCAAAAGAGTCGATGCGGATCGGACTGGTGGTCCCCAGTGAAAGGACGACGGTGGACTTGCTTAGCCGGTGTTCCCCAGAGGTCAAGACAAGATATAGACCTGAGGGCTTACGACGACCAATGTCTACTCACCCAAATGCAAATTTCATAAATCAAATTCCTGTGACACACATGTTGGGGTTTGTGGTTTTTTTGCCCATTTCGTTTCTACATGTCTATGGCCCAACGCCTTCTAAAGTACACATCAGATTAGACCTTCGTGATGCAAGTCCTTGCATGCAACCCCTGATCATCGCTCACTGCGAACCAGCTCTATGGCTTTACAGTCGTTATCCCCTCCATCCGCCAAGCAGAATGCCTCAAAGTCTCCAACCAGTCAGAAAGTGCGGCTAGTTAACGCAAATATGCACGCGAACAGCCGGTCCAAGGTTTTGAGTAAAGAAAAAGAAAGTCCCTAGATCGCCGTTCGCCTAGTAGAGACAACGCCTCGGTGGCGTATCTGAAAGAGTTCAGATTTTATATGATGTCGAATTATTGAGGACTAGGAACGCTGCTGAGATTCGTTAATTCCGAATCGGTTGGAAACCTCATTGGCGAGTTTGGAGGGGTCATACTCGGGAGCGTAGCTGGGAGCCAGACCACCAAACAAGGTGAAGATCAAGAACGCAGTAGCGACAATGATCGTGAGCTTGCGCAACACGGGCTTACGGGCACCGAACTCGGCCCATTGCCGGCCGGCGTCCGAAAGGTGACCCTTGATCTGCTCGTAGCCGAGCTTGTAGTAGACCATGCCACCAAGAGCAATGGAGTAACCGAAGAACTGGAGGCCGGAAACCTGGGTGCCCCAGATCGCCATGGAGGCAGCAACCAGCATGATATCCTTCAGGACACCGCAAAGGGTCAAAACGACGGCCGAAGTCTTGCCAATCTGCAGAGGCACGTTAGTTTATTCAGTTCAAAATTTCAATAGGTAGGCATGACGTACCAGGAACACAACGGAGACGTTGAGCATGAAGGCGCAAAGACCGTTGAGGAAGAAGGTGAAGAGGCCGACGTTGTAGACCTCAGCCATGGAGCACTTGGGTACCTCCCAAATGAGGGCGACAACACCGTTCATGACCGCGCAGATGGGAGCGAAGTAGTACAGGGAGACCAGGGGATCCATCTTGAAGTCCGCGGAGCTCAGGAGGCGCTGGACCATGGTGAGTCGGAGAGCCTCAAAGATAACACCACCAATCTGGTACAAAACACCGACGGTAACGAAGTGGATTTCTCCCATGGAGGCGATAATGACACCGACAACAATGGCAGAAACATTCAGGAACTGTCGGAGGTTGGGCTGCGTGACACCCAGGGCCCAGCCGGAGATGAGGACAGCAACTGGGGTGGTAGCCTTGAGCATCTGGATGAAAGCAACGGAAAGGTAGAGGTAGGTCAGGTTTCCGCAGATCAAACTCAAGCTGAAGAAGATACCAATGGGAACGACGGCGCGAAGGTAAACACGACCAGTCATCTTGACCGACTTTCGGCCGTCAAGAAGAGGTGTCCATCGAGCCATCACCTGCGTGACAATGGTCGCGAAGACAAGATGGAAGGTCGTCAAGATGACGGGGTAGCCTGTTTTTTCGAGGTCAGCATGAAGGCGGCGATTTCGAGGGACGGTGGATGGAGCGTACGGAAGTTGAGGGTATCGAGAAGCCATTTGTTGAACAGAATGACGGACGAGGAGAAACCGATCCAGCAGCTACAAAGGCTCGTTAGTCAGATGCGCGTCGCGAGGTATCGATGTGAAGGAGCACAAACACCACGTAGAGAGATGGGTGAATCCCAGCTCGGGCCTGGGACTTCTCGAGGCCTGGGTTGACCGTGGGGAGAACGGGCGTAGTAGCTCGCGGCGTCTCGCCGGAGATGCGAATCTTTTCGTCAGACATGGCGATTGATTGTTGCGATGAAGGGGTGAGGGTGGAAGGAAGGGCGATTATGGTCGTGATAAGAGGATCTGGAAGACAGATTTTAGGGGGACGCGCAAACGAGCGGACGGACAGCCGAGTCCTAACAGGGGGGAATTGGAAAAGCGAGGGGTGACGGAATATGCAATTGGCGGGGCCCTGGTGAGACGTTGTCCCAAGAAAGGAAAAAAGGATCTTGCGAGCAAAAAGCTTGGCTGGTGAGCTTGCAAGGGGCAAGAGGCAGAAGTGAAGAAACAAGAAAGCAAGACAATTGTCCCTGGGTCTGGAAGGGGAAGAAGGAGGAAGAAGAGGAGGAGTGAAAAAGGGATGGGCCTAGGGGTCAGGGTGAGGCGCGGCAATTAAAAAAGGGTTTTCCTTGGAAATTGGGCATGGAGCGGAGGAGAGGCATTGGCACTTCCAGGCCAACACTGGAGAGTGAGTGGGAGAGAGAGCACAGCACACATGGAGATACGGAGACACACATCTCTCTCTCGTTTGGCTGTACCAAGGGATTACGAACAGACTGGAGCAGGTACAGGTACATTCGCCCCCTAGGGGCTGTGGACTGTGGACTGCCCGGTGGACACGAGCCGCTGGACGCGCGTGCAGGGGGTTGATGACTGAGGGAAGACATTGGGGGGAAGGCTGAAGAGGCCAGGTATCGGTACTGCCATGTTGGACTAATTGCTGATACAAGTCATTGCGGTTTGGTACGAATACTTCGTACGCGAATATCTGAATCCGTTCAGGGGGAACCCATGAGGTAGTGCAGCCTGACCCAAGCCTGGCGAATCAATCCACCCACGTTTGGAGATCGGCGCCGTGGTGGTGGCTAGATAAGGGGAATGGCCGTGTTCTGGATCTCATCATATCACACGGTGCGCTTACTGCTCGTTCCAGTTTTGGATAGCGCATGTACTGTATCTGTCGCCTTCAGCTGTGTGAGAACTTGTGTGCCCCACCCTTCAACTCAGGATGACTGGCTTGGCAGGTCAGAGGAATGTGGGTGGCTTCCTGAGAACAGCGTTCTGTCTATGCCAGATGCGTCCAAAGCAAGTCGCCCCTCGGTCGCCCCGGTGTCGTGCTAAATGCGTAGACAGTAGTACCGGTAAACTGCATATCCAAAGGCGTTGCCCAGAGAGGCAACTTGTCAATGGAAACTCTTAGTCTTCCATGGTTCGTGTTTGTGGAGATGCAAACGTCTGCGTTCTTCGTACTATACGTGCTGCATCCGTGTTGCCGTGGTACTATAAGTCCGGTACGAAGCAGGCACAACAACAAGTGGATGGACTGCTGGTTGTTGGACCAGCCTCGTGAAAGCGGCCCGGCCGAGAGTCAAGTCTATTTATTACATCTCGGTGCGTCTCCCGTCCATCTGTCGGGACGGGCCAGGACCAGGGCCGCCAATTATGCGACGCCGTACAGAACATCCGTATGAATACTTCGTTCGTACATCGTACAAAGTACGGATTAGACATTGAGACCACTGCAATAGGCGCTGCCGTCAAAGCCGCCTCGCCACGAGTCGTATCCATGGCACGCGTCAAAGTACCTTTCCAAATTGCCATGGAGGGACAAGCGTGGGCTTAAAATCTTCCGTAGCAGATGTCCTAGGTAGAAGCGAGGAGCCATCGTAGAGTCGGGTACGAGATTCCTTATCAGCATCTTAGCCCCGACCTATCGAGAAATCTCAGATGCGGGCGAGCATTGTCCATCCTTCTCCGCAGATGTCGACATACTAGATACCACGCTGTATGGTCTCCCGCTGCCGCTGCCACTGCCGTTCTCCATGCTGATGCAGCCTGGTCAGATTAATTAGGTAGGTTTCCACTTGAACATACCCGTATTCTGCTTCCGTACGAAGACTGTTCGTACTACATGCATCAAGCCGGGGAGAGGCATCTCGTCCCATCCATGTATCTGCCCCGAGATTCCTTGGCCTATTCCATGTCTGGTTTATGCACCTAGTCTCCGTGCCAAAGTACCAGTACCTCAAGTAGGGGACCCTCTCATCCATCTCACCCGCTATGGGTCGGGACCTCCCTGCCTCCCGGATTGACCAGCCCACCGAAAACTACCATATCTCGAGCAGAGACACAGTGAGACAAGGCCATGTTTGTCGGATGTAAATGTCGAATTCCTCCTGCCACAAGGCCAGCCCCTGGCTCCGCGCGTGTTCAAAGCGGTACCGTGTCCTCAAAAGCACGGCGAGCCCCACGAAGACGACGAAGCATTGCCACGCCTAGCCACGTTGAAGCTTGATGCCGATGCTTGCAAGACTAGGGACCTGGCGGTAGGATGATCGTTGATCTGCCTCTGTGTTTCAGACCTGAAGCATATGCAGTCTACCAACCCAGCGGTGGAGCTCGGCTGCTTCAAGATGATGAAGCCCAGTTGATCCCTCCCACGGCCCTTGCATCTCTGACGTCTCTCGAACGGTGCTGACGAGGCTGCTTTGCAGTCCCGGTCCCAATCCCGGGCTGGTTGCTCTTATTATGGCAGAGTGGGTTTCAGGAGCTTATGGGCGGTGGCAACGACCACTGAGCGAGGGAGGCGGGTGAAGGGAGAGACCCAACGGGGCAACCAGAGCTGGGGGAGTGGGAAGCCTGGAGCCATTTCAATTCCCTTCTGAATGGCGGTCGGTGGTTTGAACTGAGTGAACTAGACGGTGGCGCCGCAACCAGTCGTTGGCACGAAGACTATTGGACTTGCGAGAGAAGCTTACCGGGGCTCCTTTCTCACTCCTCCCCACCCATCCAACTCAACAGCTAACCCCTGGCCGGGTTCTTCAGGGCACTAAAAGTTGTGATTGTCACCCTGCTCCTATTCTTGTGCCCAAGCACGCACCCAGAGGCGACCTGCAGGATAGGATGACGGTCAGCGGGCCGGGAACACGATCGCCCATCGAGGGCGCTTGTGGAGGACAATCTGGCCTCTGTGCGAGTACTCCTTGACGACGTTGGACACGGGCGCACCCGTTTCTCGAACACACATAGACCTCAAGCAGCGGCATCCACTGCCTAATCTCAAACACCAACAAGGTGGTTATTACCTGACTCTTTGTGTCTGGGCCACATTAGTCCGGGTCGGGCAAGTATCGTTTGTGACGAGTCAACGGGTGGTGTTTGAGGAACGTGGCCAGGACAGGACATTGGATCTTGTCCGGGCACCACCACCAGTTGGCGACACCCGCTCGCTTGTACCACGTACCAACACAGTTATTCGCACCATCCATAGCAACCATAGCAAGGTGCATCTTATTAGCCCTGGCGGAGGTGGAATTGGCCCTCATCTTAGGAAATTGCAACAACCTCTCAGTGGAGGCCGAGCGGCTATCAACCCGGTCAGCCTCGCGGCATCTTGAAGAGCCGCCATTCGACCTCTTGGCCATGGCATAATTTCAAGTTTCAAGGAAGTGCGTGATAAGCCGTCAGCAGCACATGCACCGAGCCCGATTGGTTGCTGGCTGCTAATTATCTTGGCCGTGCTAGGTTTCTCAGTTCGCATTTCGCAAGGGGGGGTTTACGGCGTGAACTCCAAGCTGGTGAGCATCAATAAGTCAGTCCCTGGCACTCATCTCATGGGAAATCGAATTCATGTCCCAGGGCCCAGGGGATGGGATCTATCGATGGGTGGGCAAGTGGGCAAGGCGGGCAAGCCACTCAGGCGCTAAAATGGCCAAGCTTCCCGTCTGTGGCACATGGCCCGTTGCGTCCTAGCGCCCCAGTGTTCAGGGACTGAAGAACCTAACTCAAGCCCGCTCCGGCTGCGAGCGCCTGCTGGTCTTTGCCCGCCTGAGGGGTCTTGGAGTCTGTCCGACCACTGGAAGCCCAGTTCTCCAAGCGGGACAAGCCACCTAACTAACTACTAATCTATGCAGAGGCAGCACTGCTGGAGGGGCAAGGCGCACGGGGGCTTATCCCCGCCAAACCACCGCAGGCCAACCACTTTGCATCTTGCGTGTTACTACAGTAGCTCTTCCACTCGCTCACGGGCACGCTGGCTCGAATTCCACCGGCACAGGCAAGCCCCGGCAAAGGCAACGGGCAGGATCTGATTAAAGGAGGTACTTTCGTACCCGTTAGATTGCGTGGATGACACAACTTCACCACAACCTAGGTACCACCGTCCCGTCCGCCATTCACCGTCCACTGGGCCAGCCACCATCCTCCAGACGGAGCAACCAGTCTGGAACACGCTCACCCCTGACGCTTGGAGGGGGAAGGTGGGAAAAGGTGGGCGGCTTTTGGGGCGGGCGTGGACCTTGGTGGGATATCACTGACACTGGCCAGCACACCAGCAAACCAACCTAAACCAAGCGGGTGGGGCGGCCTCGCAACCCTCCCCTGGCGTCTCCAAAATAATTTCAGCCCCGCCATCACCGTCTCCTTTTCTTGCCAGCCTCCTGGACCAAACCAATATCTACAGCAACCACAGGACTCCGATCCTCTCGCTGTCTACTTGTTGTCCTGTAAAGCTTCACTCTTCTTTCCCAGTCACTTGTCGCTGAATTCCTCGGCGTCTGCGTGCTCTGCTGCTTACACTCTGCTCAGACCTCTTCCACACCAAGCTCCCTTATAACTCCCCCACCATGGCCGACGTGTGAGTTGCGCCCCTTCTTGCCCATTCCTCGCCCGTCTCCAGACGTGGACAATTCTGCTGCACAACGTCTCGTTGTTGTTGCTCTTTGACTGCGGCACTTGCTGACCATTTTTGTCTTTTCAGTAACGTTGATGTGCTTGTCATTGGCATGGGACCGACTGGTCTCGGTGCTGCCAAGCGACTGAACCACATTGTAGGCGCTCACCGCCAGCTTCAACCGCAGTCAGATCACCACTAACCACAACTCCAGAACGGCCCTTCTTGGCTCATTGTCGACTCCTCTGACAAGGCCGGTGGTCTTGCCAGCACTGATGTCACTCCCGAAGGCTTCGTAAGTCAACCTCCGCATCTGCTCACCCCGATTGCCGTCGCAGCACAGCTAATTCGGCACTCTCCAGTTGTACGATGTCGGCGGTCATGTCATCTTCTCCCACTACAAGTACTTCGACGACTGCATCGACGAGGCGCTCCCCAAGGACGACGACTGGTACACTCACCAGCGCATCTCTTACGTCCGCTACAAGGGTCTCTGGGTCCCCTACCCCTTCCAGAACAACATCTCCATGCTTCCTAAGGACGACCAGGTCAAGTGCATTGACGGCCTCATTGACTCTGCTCTGGAGTGCCGTGTCGCCAACACCAAGCCCAAGAACTTCGACGAGTGGATCCTGCGTATGACCGGTGAGGGTGTTGCCAACATCTTCATGCGTCCTTACAACTACAAGGTCTGGGCCGTTCCCACCACCAAGGTAACCCACCCGTCGCTCTCAAATTGCACGACCCCGAGCCAGGCACTAACTAAGCCCCCTAGATGCAATGCCAGTGGCTTGGTGAGCGTGTCGCTGCTCCCGATGTCAAGACCGTCACCAAGAACGTCATCCTGAACAAGGTTGCCGGTAACTGGGGCCCCAATGCTACCTTCCGATTCCCTGCCCGGGACGGTACCGGTGGTATCTGGATCGCTGTCGCCGACACCATCCCCAAGGAGAAGAAGCGCTTTGGCAAGAGCGGCGAGGTCACCAAGATTGATGCTGAGAAGAAGGTTGTATCCTTCGCCGATGGCACCACCATCGGTTACAACAAGCTGGTCAACACCATGGCTCTCGACCACCTCGCTGAGAAGATGGGTAACCAGGAGCTCCAGAGCCTCACCAAGGAGCTCTTCTACTCCACTACCCACGTCATTGGTGTTGGTATCCGGGGTGCGCGCCCTGAGCGCATCGGTGACAAGTGCTGGGTAAGTTGAAAACATCCGCGTCTTGATGTGGCGCGACCTTGCTAACCAATTCCCTAGTTGTACTTCCCTGAGGACAACTGCAACTTCTACCGGGCCACCATCTTCTCCAACTACTCCCCCTTCAACCAGCCCCAGGATGACACGAAGCTGCCTACCCTCTACCTGGCCAATGGTGAGAAGGCTGAGTCTTCCGAGCCTAAGGAGGGTCCCTACTGGTCCATCATGCTGGAGATTTCTCAGTCCTCGCTGAAGCCCGTCGATGTTGAGAACATTCTGAAGGACAGCATCCAGGGTCTCATCAACACCGAGATGATCCGCCCCGAGGATGAGATCGTTTCCACCTACCACCGTGCCTTCGACCACGGCTACCCCACTCCTACTCTGGAGCGTGAGGGTGCCCTCAAGCAGATCCTGCCCAAGCTCCAGGATATGGACATCTACTCCCGTGGCCGATTCGGCAGCTGGCGATACGAGGTCGGCAACCAGGACCACTCTTTCATGCTCGGTGTGGAGGCTGTTGATGCCATCCACAGCGGTGCTGTTGAGCTGACCCTGAACTACCCCGACTTCGTCAACAGCCGCCAGAACACCGAGAAGCGTCTGTTGCAGAACTTTGTCTTTACTGCTCCCAGCAGTGACAAGGAGCTCCCCATCCGTTAAAGAACCTTATCCAAGGTCTCTGCCGCCCCCGGCCACTGCCGCAAGCCTTACAAGGCCCAGCAAGTGGCTGATGGGACTGGCAGGGTAGAAAACGAGGGGGCAGCCTAGTGTTGCGGAGTAATTTGCTAGAGGCTATGTGTATAAGCGGTCTACATGAGAAGCGGATATGCTGTTCGGCACATGATGGTTTAGGATCTGGAAATGAACTGGAGAGGGAATGCTGCGGGTGCAGGAGCCCGGCGAGCATGGATAAATGTTGCCCAAAAGGTGACGGGTCATGATAGAGGATAGAGCCGGGTCCCTCTCTTAAGATTAGATGAATGAACGGGTTATCCTACAATATATATCTACCTATTCTTGGGAAATAATACGACATCGTCCCGTCTGTCAGTGCCTTATTTGTCCACCCTACATCTCGGGTCTCCATTGGGGACCTACTACTTAAGTTACGTAGATGGTGATGTTGTTGCGTGGAAGTCACACACGCCGGGCATGATGCTTCGGAAATACGTTTGGCCGACCACCACGCTGAAAGCGATGTCGCCTTGTCATGAAACCCCTGTCTCTCCACTTATTACATCATTTTTCCTGACAAGGAAAACTGCAGGGACAGCAGGGCTTGGTGGGGAGGGCGAGGCTCTGTGTATGTCATTAAGCACAGCAGATACTTGGAATATTCGTTATCTAGATGCCTACCGCCTGAGTAGAGAACAGACATGACGAGATAGATGTTTAATTTTTTCCTATTCATCCGTATTATCCTGAACACACCGGCAGATTGATCATGAGAGTTGTTAATTAACCAAACTGAAGGGAAAACGGGTAGCGCCCCCGTTAACGGGCAGCGCCACAGGGTCCAAGCAGCCGAAATTGAAATCATCCGCTAGGGATACACGAGTAATAAGCCGCCAGGCCAAGCTCAAGGGAGACAAGCGGGAGGGCAATGGCCTGCGACGTAAGCGGTCAGTCAACACAGTGAATCATGAATGAGCTCTGATTGTACGGGAACTCGACAAACTCGGATGCATCCTCAGCATTGGTATTTGACTAGCGTCCATACAAATCTCCAGTTGATGGTGACAAAAAGGCTTGGTCAGCGGGGCTTAAGATCGGTATAATCGGCGAGGGCCACCGACGAAGTGGGTAATTCTTTTCTTCTTGTTGCGAGTCGCACTGGAGAAAAAAGTGTTGGAGTGTACCTGTCGTTCAACCAGGTCAGTGCTCTGGGACGAGCTCTCATTATCAGGGACTTGGTCTGTGCCTGCTTCTTTGTGCGCGTGCTGTTTTGTTGTTGTTGTTGTTTTTTAACATTTGTTTTGGGGATCGTAACCTCTCGTTGCAGTTTGAGCGAGTGTACCTCGCACGAGTGCTTCCTTCCATGGATTTAGATGTCCAGCATGTCAAGTTGTCTGTGTGTATTCGTACGAGTGGTTCAAGGCAGGTATGATAGTGTGGGGGTCAGTAGTAATAATTCCCCGTGTTAATGCTGTACGAACTCAATAGTCCGTGGATGTACTTCGTGCTTCGTTAGTACTTCATAGCAGTTCAAAATTCCAGGTTGGGACGAACAGCGGCGGGCAGAAGCAGGTGCGACGAAGCCGAAGGGCCCCTGCCTTGCCGCCTTCCCAATTCCCATGCACGCACGCCCACCCCCAAGCAAGTTGCCAGCCCAAGACATAATTACCAGGGAAGCCCACCACGAGTCAAAAAGACTCCACCACTACGCCGCCAATCCACCAGGTCACTAACGACGTACCGTCACCACGATCACCACTTTCTCCAGTCTCAACGGTCCACCGCGGGCTTTACATCGTCCTCATCCGTCCTTCGTCCGCAGTTCTCCGTGGCCCTGTCCGCAAGCTTACCGATACACGCATCTGCCTCCCACTGCCACCCTCCATCGCGCATCAGATCTTCCGGGAGCTCCATCTACTTCCTACGGTCGACGTCGTCCAGGTCCTAGATCCAGCCACAGACCTGCATCCCTTCCGTGCCGCCGTCCCCTCCACTCCTCGATCGCTCCCTCCCGCCGTCTACCGCCCTCTCGACCTGATCCGACCGACCTCGCAGAATGGGCGCTTCGAACCGGTTCGGATAACGGTTGACTGAATGCGAATGCCCGCGCCCTAGAGCGCCCCCGGTCCTGCCTCCGACTCCCACGCAAACGCAGACGCCGACGCCGACGACAACTTCTCCGCCAGTGCCGCAGTTCGCGCTTCCAACATGGACGGCGCAACCCTCACGTCCGACGACCTTCTCGATCCGCCACCCCGACTATATGAACGCCTTAACCAGATAGCTGGCTATACCTGGGACGAAACCCACCTACCCTTTCACTCCACTTACGATTTCTGGTGAGTCTTGTCTGCTTCTCGCGAGACGGTTCTGAGAGCCTCATCAGTCCTCCAACTGGTCCCGTTTATTCTCCTCCCCGTGGTTCAGCATTGCTGATCTATCCCGTTACACCAGGCATGTCTTCGGCACCCGTTATGTGTCTCCGTTTTCTGCTCCCTCCATCGAGTCGCACAATGCCTCCAGTCCTGGCTCTGGCTTGAGACTGCACTCTGGACGTCCATCTCCTTCGGACCCTGTGGAGACTACACCAAGTAGTGATGGCACCGATCTACCCGCAGCGACCCCTCCAGCTTCCACGCCCTCCAATACATCCTCCGATGCCCCCTACGTCGAGGAGCGGGTCGTCGCTCGCATCTCTTACCATGCCCTCCGTGAGGAGCGCGCCTTTCACATCGCCAAGAACCTTGCGGCCACGTCCGACTCGATGGGCGACCATATCGTGAAACCTCTGGACCTAATGAGGCTGAACCCGGTTCCCGCCGATCGCGCAGCCGTCATCGTCGCCATCTATCAACATCCTGGTCACAACTATCTGCTCAATGTGCTTGATATGGGCCCGGCCTTCTATCGGGCACGCAGGACAGGTGAAACCTTCACATCCGGCCGTAAAAACGAACACAAGTTGCAGGAGCCCATCTCCCTACAATACTTCCTCGATTTCGCCATTGGTGTGTCTCAGTGTCTCGAGATTCTCCACCACAACCTTGGCATGATCCATGGAGAGATCCGCGGCGATGCCTTCCACTTTAACGCTGAGGAGAACAAGGTCAAGATCATGTCCTTTGGTTCAGGTGTTCGATCTTTTGAACATGGTCTCACTAGTACCGGTTGGTCAACACTCTCCAAACAGGTGGGTGCCAGGAACAAGCTGCTCTACATCAGCCCAGAACAGACAGGAAGAATGCCCGCAGAGCCCGATAGTCGAACCGATATCTACTCCCTTGGTGTTTTGTTCTGGACCCTGTTGACTCAGAAGCCTGTCTACGATGGCGAGACGCCGCTCGACATTGTACAGGGAGTACTTGGTCGTAGGATACCAAATGTGTCCATCGTACGAATTGATGTCCCTGACGTGATTGGGAGGATCATCCAAAAGTGCACAGCGAAGAATGTTTCCGAGCGATACCACTCAGCGAGCGGACTTCGTCATGATCTGGTCAAAGTTCAGCAGTTCCTTGGCGACGGAGATTGGTTGGCCCTGAAGGAGTGGAAGATAGGGACCAAAGATGTCTCCTCGTTCTTCATGCTCCCCACCATCATGATTGGCCGGCAACGCGAGCGTGCAGATCTCGTCAAGGTCATCGAGCGTGTTGCCAAGAGCCACTCTATGAATCTCAAAGGGGCAGCAAATCGGTTCTCCGACGGCTCTAGTTTATCCAACGACATGACACCCTTCGACGATATTTCCAGCGAAGGAGCAAGCTCGATAGACGGAACTAACTGCCGGAGCGGATCCTTCACTCAAACTGCTTCTTCTGATCCAAAGCTGCCAAAAAGTAACTTCCATCCCATCTTTTCAGACACCCAAACGATCTCGGGTGACACAATCGCATCATCGCCATCGGGCACCTTGCCTCGACCAGCCAGACCGTGGGAAAGGCACCATTCCGTCTCGATAGAAACCCGCAGCCTCGTGGATAGCCTAGGTACCGATCAGAATCGTCACAGCCTTGTTGAATCTTCAGCTTCGAGTCTATCGAGACAGCTGGGTTCTGCCAAGTTTCGGCGGCGCGACTATTGCGAAGTAGTCACGATTGCAGGTACCGGTGGCCTTGGCAAAAGCTTTCTCGTCCAAAGTGTTCTCGCTGAAGCCCGAAGACGAGGATATTGCGCAACGGCCAAATTTGATACCGCGAGGAGGACAGCATTTGGACCACTACTGAAGCTGCTTTCGTCCCTGTTCAAGCAGGTCTGGGGTGAAAGGAACACAGAGACGCCTTTCCATCAAACCCTGAAGCAATTTATTCGCCCAGTATGGCCGATGCTACACCGCGTGTTGGGTCTTCCTGAGTTCTTGCTTGGTCCTCCAGAGGTCTCTGTAGGACGTTCCATCTCCTCGTCCCAGCACTTCGCACACAGAGGCAGCAGCCGACCTGGCAGCAAGCGTCGTGGCTCGTCACCTGGCAGCCCAGGGCCGTCCGCTCGAAATCCGAGCATTGCATCTCAATCCTCTCAGGATTTCCTCCGCGCCGGGGCTTGTACCAAATCTGTGCGGTTGATGAACATCTTTCTAGACGTCCTCAGAGTCTTCACCGCACACAAATTCATCTGCTTCTGCCTCGACGACCTTCATTTTGCTGATGATGAGTCCTTGGAGCTCATCTCCCAAATCATCACCGCGAGGATGAAAATGGTCATCATTATGACCTATCGACCAGAAGAACTCTCGCAAGAAAAGATGCAGAGCATCATCCATCCCACCGAGTCAGATGGTAAGTTATACCAAAGATTCCAGAATCTGAAACTCTGCTAACTGTATCGTCAGAGTTCCCCCGTACTGGTAGCCCGATGGTCACCCACATAGCCTTGTCCCCACTGTCCGAGGATGACATTGTTCAATACGTCTCGACGACACTGTGTCGACCAAGAGAAGAGATCCACTCACTAGCCCTCGTCATCCAGTCCAAAACGGCAGGAAACCCGTTCTACATGCGAGAGATGTTGAGCGCATGCCATCGAAAACGATGCATCTGGTACGACTATCGAGACAGTCAGTGGCACTATGACCTAGACAGGCTGTTTGAACAGTTCAAGGGCGAAAAGGATTACGATGTCCTCGACACCAGTTTCATTACACGACGGCTTAGTGAGCTTCCTGCGGCAGCTCGAACCTTGCTTGCTTGGGCTGCTCTCATCGGCGGCTCGTTCTCCTTTGAGCTGGTTGGCCATTTGATGAGCGGAGAGTTTGACTACCATGATGAGGAATGGGGTTCATGTTGCACACTTCTATCACAGAAGAAGTATTCTCAGGGGCAGGCCATTGCCGGTCTCCAGGCCGCCATACAGGCATACATCCTCGTACCGGGCGAGACCGACGACCGCTTCCGGTTTGCCCATGACCGCTACATCCACGCATCCGCTGCTTTGAAGGAATGCAACTCTCAGAAGATGCATTTCATCATCGCGCAGACTCTTCACAAATACTACGCTGCTGAGGCGAAGGAACGAGACAGCACTGCTTCTCATATTTGCGAGGCCGTCGATATCATCAAGCGGCGCGTTCCAAACCGCCGTCATTTTCGCACACTACTAGCAGACCGCGCGCAAGCGGCTACAGAGAATTGCGCCCGTCCAACTGCTGCAAAGTTCTACAGCACAGCAGTCGCACTCCTGCAAGAGAACCCTTGGACTGAAGAGAATGAAGACGCATCGTATGAAGAAACGATGCAGCTGTATCTCCACGCCTCTGAATGCTACTTGTTCATGGGGAATTACACTGGCGCCAGCGAAACACTCGAGATCATCTTCAAAAACGCCAAGACCGCATTCGACAAGGCCCCTGCATATGTGCTGCAGTCAAGGATCTATACCCAAAATGGGGATTCTCAATCCGCCTTGGTTTCTCTCAAAGATTGCCTCGTCACTCTCGGAGTCACGATAGATGACAGCCCAACCCTCGAGAAATGCGACGAGCAGTTTGAAAAGCTTTCGGTCCAAATCCAAACTATGGACCGCTCTGATTTGCTCACTGATAAATTGTCGGACGACTCTAGCATTGCGTCTATCGGAGCTGTTCTATCCGAGACGATCAGCGCGGCATGGTGGAGCGATGGCCTACAATATTATCACCTCACGCTCATGATGATAGAGATGCATCTGAATCGAGGCCCGTACCCCCAGTCCGGCATGGCCTTCCTCTATTTTTCCATGATCGCCATGTCCCGCTTCAATATGACGCAATTCGCGGTGGATCTTGGCACAATGTCTCAAGAGTTGCTGTACCAATCTCAAGATTCATTCTCTCTAGCCCGTGGCCTGATGCTCTATCCATTGTGCATTGGACATGTCCATTTGACGATGCCTATGATAGCTGCCCAGATGGAGGATGCGGTTGAGTATGCCTCTCTCGCCGGAGATCGGATCTCAACCATCCTCAGCTTTGGAATATCTGCCGTCTTCAAGTTCTTCAGCGGTGAGAACTTTGCAGACCTTGAGGGCTTCTGCCAATACGGGTGTGAGGAGATACCCAATTGGTACTTCGATTCCAGGGGCGGCTCAATCCTGATTGCCGTCAGACAGGTCTCTCGCGCTCTCCAAGGCAAGACTCGCACTCATGATGCGCTCGAGGTTATGACAGATGAGGTCCATAATACCCTGACATACAAGAACTGGCTGTTGGGTTGTAAGAGCGAAAGCAACCGGTCAATCATCTTCTACGAAACTTTTGAAATTATCCCTCTCTTCCTCTACGGACATTATGAGCGTGCCGTTGAGATTGGTAAGGGATGTGTTGCCAAGTTAGATATGCTCTGGTCAGCTCGCAATAGCAGACTTGTCTTGTTCTTCCACGGATTGGCTCGGGCTGGCCTTTTGCTTCGGCAGATTCAAGATCCCTTCTCTTCAGAGGAGGAGTTAGCACCCCAGATTGAAGAGGTGATTACGGAGTTGCAGACCTTCATCAAGATGATTGAAGAATGGTCGACCGTCTCTGACATCAACTACCTTGCCTGGTCGAAGCTTCTACAGGCACAGGTTGCAGAGTTATCTAAGGATCACGGAGCCGCCATTCAGCACTATGAGCATGCGTTGGACCATACGACCGAACACGATGCCGTATTCGATGAAGCACTCGGCAACTATCTCATGGCAGGTCTCTTCATCCGCCGAAAAGGACGTAGGTCTGCTCGTGCAGCGCTCCTAGAGGCCGTTGGGTTGTTCCGCCAATTAGGCGCCAACGGCGTCTCCAGGGCAATTGAAGAGGAACACAGCCTGCTGCTACATGGACCGACTCGTAACCATCGAACCGTAGAGGTGGGTGTGCAAACCGATTTTGTCGCCGACACGAGCTCTGTTCAGTATCGGGTTGTGGATGGCGAGGATGGAGCTGATCTAGTCCAAATGCCTTCCAACGTCATGACCGATACCAGAGGAGAACGCATCGGAGCCTGGCGAGGGTCTATGAACATGGCCCAAACTGAAGCTGGGGCTGGACTACCTGCTCTCGATATGATCGACCTACACGCCATTCTGGTTTCGTCACAGGTTATCTCGTCTGTGCTACAGGTTGACGAGCTTCTGAAAACCATGTGCGATGTCATTCTGCAAACCTGTGGCGGCTCAGCAACCCTCGCTGCAATTGTCGTTCAAGAGAACGATTCTGATTCGTGGTGCGTGGCAGCCAGCGGCGACCCCGAAAAAGGTGCCTCTGCACATATACCAGGCTTGCCGCTGTCGGGGACCTCTTTGATCGCCGAGAACGTAGTACTGTACTGCACGCGCTTCTTGGAAACTGTCTTCGTCCCCGACTTGATCACCGACGAAAGGTTCGGCAACGTAAACGGGTCGTGGCTTCAGAGAAACCCTGTTGGGAAAGGCATCATCGCCATACCCATTTCTCATGGAACCAAGTCTCTCCTCGGTGTCTTGTACCTCGAAGGCGAGCCTGGCGCTTTCACAGACCGCAACGTTACCGTCTTGCAACTCTTGGTCAACCAAATCGGCATCAGTTATTCGAACGCACTGTCGATGAAGAGTGTCGAGAAAATTTCGGCTGAGAACCGCTCTATGGTGGCGGTCCAGAAGCGTGCTCTTGCCAAGGCTCTCGAAGCAGAAACCAAAGCAAAAAATGCTGAAGCGGAAGCGAAGCGAAACGTCAAGTTGGCCGAGGAAGCAGCCAAAGCCAAGTCAATATTCCTAGCCAACGTCTCCCACGAGCTCCGAACCCCACTGAACGGTGTCATTGGAAACTCAGAGCTGCTCCGGGATAGTGAACTGGACAGGGAGCAACTTGAAATGGCCGATTCCATCCGCGTCTCCGCGGATCTGTTGCTGACGGTCATCAACGACATCTTGGACTTTTCGAAGATGGAAGCCGACAAGATGAAACTGTACATAATTGCCTTCAACCCCGAGGATATGGTTCGCGAGGTTGTCCGGGCAGTTTCCTACAGCAACCGGGAAAAGACATCGAAGAGAAACGTCAAGATTATCCAGGATATCAAGTTGCCGCCCATGCTTATCTACGGTGACCCCATCAGGCTCCACCAAGTCATGGGCAATCTCATCGGGAACAGTCTCAAGTTTACGGAGGATGGCTCGATCACCATTGGCGCTCGTCTCGACAAGGAGACGAAGGAATATGCAAACCTCACTTTCTGGGTCCGTGATACAGGTATCGGCATTCCACCACAGCAGCTTGCAAAACTTTTCCAACCGTTTAGCCAAGCGGATGCCAGCACGGCAAGAAAGTATGGTGGAAGCGGTCTGGGTCTCAGCATCTGCAAATCCCTTATTGAGGTGATGATGAAGGGCAAAATTCGGCTTGAGAGCGAGGAGACTGTAGGTACGACAGCTTGGTTCACTGTCACCTTCGAAAAGGCCAAGTCAGACGTCGCTGCGGGAGATGCTCAGGCAAAGTCTCCCACTCCGATGGATGGATATTCACTGGCGTCACCTTTAAATCGGGTCGACCCGGCAAATCCTTACCTAGACTTCTCTCGAGTCCCCAAGGAAGAAATTCGCATTTGCGTCGCTGAAGACAATCCCATCAACCAAAAGATTGCCATTCAATATGTACGACGACTCGGATACGCCGGTGTCGTCGCCTACGACAATGGTCTAAAGGCAGTCGAAGGCCTTCGCCAGAAAGCCAATGAGGGGAAGCCTTATCACATCGTCCTCATGGACGTCCAAATGCCTGTCCTCGATGGCTACGAGGCGACGAAACTGATTCGGAAAGACCCCTTAGATGCTGTGCGGAATATCCTGGTCATTGCGATGACTGCCTCAGCAATCCAGGGAGACCGGGAGAAGTGCCTTGCAGCCGGCATGAATGACTATCTTGCCAAGCCTGTCAGGTCTGACGTGCTGAAGAGGAAGCTGGACACGTATCTCAGCCCTGGAGTAAGTATACCCCTTAGTGAAACAGGAACCCGACTAACTTTCAAAGTCACAGACAGCGCTACCAGGCTCTTTCCAAACAACTCCAGCTTCAAACCCAACTCCGAGAGCCGTGCCAAATGGGCCTAGTCCTCCCGTGACGCATCCAGTCGTCGCAAGGCCCCAGTTGCATTCTCATCATGCCCGACTCACTCCAGACCCAATGCAGGAGTCGGCCGTGTTCAAGCAACCCCTGGACCCGGTGGCTATGCGAGCAAAGGACAGCCCAGTCTATAGCAAGGAGCACCAAGATTCGCCGCCAATTCCGATTCGAGATAACCCATCCTACAGCACGCCGTCGGCAAATGATCTCACGCTAAGCCGCGCTTCAAGTGAGCATCGGTCCGTAGACACGGGATCTGCGGTTGACGGCTCCTCATTAAACACACAGAAAAGAATGCCTCGGAAGCTTACCAAGAACCGGGGAAACAGCGATTCCAACATGGAGAGACCAGCTGTTACGGGAGAGCGAGCACAGAGCGAGAAAACTAGAGGGCTGCTCACCAAGAAGGGGCCCCAACGGCAGAGCTCAATCAGCTTGGCCGAAGACGCTCAGAAGATGGAGAATACACCGTTCGCCAGCAAAGATGAAGCTAAGCGCAACAGCTTGGCCTCGCAGAGTTCATCCTTCAAGGACAGGATATTCCCGCATTAAGGCTGCCATGGGCTTTTGTCAAATTCTATCACACAAACACAACACTTCATCTTAGCGTTATGCGATTCCTGGTCAGCAACGGTGCTTAAATAGCCCAAACGAAGACGCTCTTAGATTCACGGAGACAACATTGACGCTGAGCCCGATAAAGGAAACTGGGAGGGTGGAAGGGAACGAAGGGATGGGCACGGTGGGGGTTTTGATTTTCTGTTGTTTCTTCCTTCTTTGGCGAGGGAGGCATGGGAATGGTGGACAGGGATGAATAGATGGATTGGTATTATAGTTCCCCTGTCATGTATAGCATCTTCTGCCATGGCATGCTCTTTGTATCCTGGCAAGCAGACTCACACAGCGAACCCTTTAAACATATGGAGGCTAGAGGGACACAAGGCGGATGGGGAGAAACTGTTGAGCACGACACGCAAGATACCTTTTTACTACGAATGACTTGGCATAGAAAGCGTTGCTAACAGATAGAGAGGGCATCATTGGACTGGGAATAGGGACTATGAGCGTCTTTTTGCTTCATGAGACTTGCTGTTTTCAAAATACATGGCACAATTCATACACACGCGTGGCTGCTGGTCTACGTGGTAAAGCCGTGGACCTGCTTTGGGCGCTACAGCACACGCAGTTAATAAAATCACTTTAACTACATAGTACGGACTACGGACTGCGGGCACATGGATGGCTGATGTTAGACTCCGGTCCTCGCCTGTGAGATACAGAAATGGAGGACGGCGCTAGACTAACGGACCCGGCCGAGTGGAGCCTGCACAGACGCACCCGTCCTCAGCAGCTCGGCTGTGCGTCCGTATCTTGATACACTCGCTGGGGTACCGGGGGGATAGGCTTCAGCCTTTGATTGACTGTCGTTGACACGAACGAGCGTAAGACAGCCAGTATGAAACACCCATGGAAAGATGGTGGCGCTAGCGGCCGTTTGACGTGCCCGGATTTGTCAGGCGTGCGCGCCAGTTGCGTATTTTGTGTCCGAGATTAGATGAGGGAAGAGATGTGGCAGACTGGGAGGTAAGCTGACTGGGGACATTGAGGGACATCGAGGGAAATTTCCGACGCAGGCAGAAGAGAACAACCGGTGAGGACGAGACTAGATGCTAGATCCCTGGCTGACCGGGTGAGGGGGGTGGTGGAATCCCTTACGGGACGGGTTGCGAAGGGCTTGGATGGCTTGGATGGCTTGGGAAGCCAGGTTCTGTTCAACTGCCATGTGGAGAATGCGGGTTCTTTCAGCTGAAGAATGGCAAGCCAACAATGAACAAGGGGCTCAGCCAGGTCGGATAGGGGAGGAGGAAGAGAGGAGTCGCGCAAGAGAAGAGGTGGAGAGGAGAAGAGCCTGGATGGAACCAACAAACTCAAAGAGGCTCGCGGTCAGTAGTTCCAAGTCGGAAAATTCGCCGAGTCTACTAGGGGAGGCGGGCGCCCGAGATATACCATGACGGAGCCTGTCCGGGCGTCTCATAAATTGCAACGACTCCCAGACATGACATGAACCAGGAGCTCTCTCGACACTTGGCATTTGCCAATTGGGTTTGCGACGAGTCCGTGGGCAGCCCGCGAGCGATCCGTGGGTAAAGGGTTTCCAAGTGCGGTAATTGACACAAGACGCTAGGTTGAGAAGAGGCATTTCCGGAAATTGCCAGGGTATGGAGTAATAGGCGAAAAAAGAGGCGCCTTGGCGAGCAACTACTTCGCCTTGCCTATTTGCTTTTCCTCGGTGTTTTCTTCTCCTGGGTTCCATGCAGACGCAGGGCTTGGTGATTGATAGATGAAGGACCCATCTCGAAACAGCATCTCGTGTATCCCGAGTGGTTCCTTAGCAGGTTCCACGATGCAAAGCAGGTCATGGGTGATACGGCCGACATGGGTGATGGAGAGAGGCCTTGACTTGAAGGGGGATGCCGAACCCCGATCCCATCAGCACCACAAAACACCAACGAAGCAGCTCCATGTCCCGTAGCTGGGTGAGAAATTGCCCCTCCCGCACCTGTACGGACCGGTAGATGAGATGGACCCTGAAGCGAGGGGAGCCTCGTCAACGGCTGTCGCAGCCTCGTGTGTCGATCGCTACGCGATCGAGTGCCTTGGAATGCCGAGCTCGTGGGTTCTCGGCTGATGGCCAGATGGGCTGGGGAATGCTAGAGGCCTAGCAGGGGTTGTGCTGATCTTGATCGGCCAACGACGATGCGATGTGAGGCTTAGCCAGACTGATGAACTGACCCCTAAATCATCCTCGATTGACGGAGAACCCCCCTGCGTCGGTCATCGGGCCAGCAACATGGGTCTGCTAATTCCTCCCTCGCACTTTATGCAGGGTTTCCTTCCCGTGTACTTCGTACAGCTTGCAGTGAAGTCACCGACATATTGTGTGGTGTAGGATGCTATATTCCACGTCCCGGGTCTAGGGTAGCAAGTTGTGCAACAGCCCGGCGATAATAGCTTGAGAACTCTCGAATGCAGAGAATGTCAACAAAGTTAATACCCATATAGAGGCTGCTGTCGATCGAACCTTGTATCCCTAGTTTGGGTCAGGCGGAGACCTCGTAAAACAGTCACAATATTTAGCATTGGTTTACCATGTCATCTAACATTGACCGGTTTCGTTGCATCCGGAGACTCCAGCGGCCTAGACTCAATACGAGTTGATAAAATTGTCGGCGATGTAATGTTAAATGCGATGAGGTCGGAACCCGTCGGTACGATGACGTGTTCCAGGAGAGGCTATCATGCACTGAATGTTATATGTACTGCGGCTGGTCATGTGAAGCTTGTGTAGCACCAAAGAGACTATACATCTTGGCAACCTCTGGGTATTCTCAAGTCAGGATACTGGGAGGTTACATGGTCATCGTGGGCATTTATTCCGTGACGCTAAGACGCAGTCCATATCAAGTCAAGACCTTCATTGCTGCAACTTGCAAGTGGGTCAACGGTTGAGAAGGCACTAGCATCGACGGGATGTGCTAGAGATGGGATACAGCACGTATTGTGGCGGTAGACCTCGCGCTAGGCTGGCGAGGGCGGAATTACTCTCTTCATTACCACCAGTTCAGTGGGCTTGAGAGGAGGCGCCACCCTTTGGTGGTGGGGTTGAGTCTGGACCCGCTCCAAGATCGGAAGAGCTGTTAGATCCAGACTCGACAAGGATGCCACCGGTTTGGACCGACCACGAGGGCCAGTCGCTAAGGCTAGTTGCCGATCTATCGCCTTGAACGGGCACCAACCAAGGCCAAGCGACAGGCTGGCGTTGAGGCATTGTGAAATCGTACGTGTTGGAGATGCGTGGCTGACAAGCGATCCTTGAGGTTCCTTATTTGGGGGGGGGGGGGGGGGGGGGTGGTAGTTTAAAATCCAGATTTTCAACGGGCGGATTCCCTGCCCAGCCTTTGTAGACACTGGAACTTCGTGATGGCCAGTGCTAAAATGTCGAAAACCTCCGAGGCGGGGAGTTGCTTAATGACAAAGTGGGAATAAATCCAGGCATGAGGCCGAGGATGATGAAGCCGCCCTAGAGCTGCTCACTGCAGCAAGAAGCTGGTCTGGCTCACCGCTCAACAGACAGCGACCGATGGTTGGCGTCAGAGTCAGAGTCAGGTTGACACTCGCCAGTCGCACTCCAACACAACGCAGCACAACATAACACACCTGTCCTTGTCGCAGACAACGAGCCAGAGGATGGGACGGAACTTGAGCGGGGGCGTGTGGCAAGATGCATGGCCACGCCAGCCACAGACAGGGCCGAGCCCGCCGTTGAGTTGAATTACCTACTCCAATGGGGGTTGACACGATGGAGCCGGTTGGCTGCGAGTAGGGCACTAACTTAAGTGCGTCCCAAACGGTTGGAGACCTTGAACAGAGAGGGACGGTCGTTCCTGAGGCAGGATTTGGGCGTCGCCGTGCCTGAGGGGAGAGGATCGATGGCTAGGGTGGTAGAAGCTATGCGATCTCGGGACAAGAAAAGCACTGGGAACGCCGCGTGATACCCTTCTATGGGGAACAATTCCGGGACAACGGACGGCGGACGACAGAGCTATATGCCGGCAATGACGAAGAGACGGCGATCAGAGGAGAGAGGAGTAGGAACCAAGTCGTATCGAAGCCGGCGGAGATGATGGGCCTGGCCTTCGCATTCCGGGGGATAGCGGGTTGAGGAGCGGGCGAATCGGTGCCAAAGTCGGCATCGGAGCGACCGGGGCCGAGGAAATGGTGCAGCTGACGTTACATACTTCGTACTTCGTACAGTCCATGGAGGCTGGAGAGCGGGTAGACTTGAGGGAGAAGAGGTTGGTGTGACGAACAGATTCCCTGGGCTGATCGATTGGTGCTCTCTTCGAATGGGTCACGGCAGGGGGCCACGATGTCCTGCAGGCGTAGTCTGTAGTGAAGGTAGGACATCTCGTCATCTCGTCATCTCGTGTGTCGGCGGCCAGCAATCCCGAATGGTGGATTGGTGGAAGAGCGAGGTGAGGTCAGGGAAGCGGGACATTGACTGGGTCTTCTAGAGTCCTGGGAAGGCAAGTCGTTGGGTTAGCAAGTCGTTGCTTTTTCCATGTCTCGGTCTCGGGTTCTCAGAGCCGTCAAAGGGGAGCGGAAGGAATGTTCATGGGTTCATCCCATCATCATCATCCACAAGCAGCTTGTGGTTTTGGTGTTGGGCTGGCCAACCGGGGTTGGGAGGGGAAAAGCATGTGCCAGGGTCCCCAGCAACGGTAATCCATGGAGCAGGAGACGAACAGACCAAAGAAGAAGGAAGGAGGGGTTGGGATCGTGTTTCAGATGTCCCAATTTCGACATGGGGGTGTGATTCAGCGATTCAGCGGTTCAGCCAGCCTGGCAGGTTCTTGCCACCTGCTTGCTGCCAGGCAGGCAGGCAGGTTCCCGGTCAACAACCAGAAAATACCTGAGAGCTTGACTTACTACCTTAGATCTTAGATGCCTTACTAGGCAGGCAGGTGTTCGTACTAACTTGAGTGCCCTGCTTGCCAGTCAAACGCCGAACATGTTCGACTTGAAAACAGAGACGTAACAGCTGGTAGGTGGCAGGTGCGTTTGACGCACACGGCTGCCTTGGTTGGCTGGTTGCCCATGCTTGACTGGGGTTTCTCTTCTGAACTGTGGCTGTTAGGCTGAGAACGCGGACCGAAAGTGGCTGGTTGGTTAGTTGAATTCCTCGGGTGGGCCAGGCCTGCCCTGAATCTCGCCACTTCTATGATAATTTAGTAGTACTTTATATCCGTAAGTACGAAGTACTTCGTGCCTGCCAACAAAACCCAATTGAGCCAGCCCGCGATCACTCCTAGCAAGGTTACCTTAGCTATCCGCAACAACAACAATCAACAATCCTCGCGTCTGTTGACGCCCAAAACAACCAATGGCATTGCCCCCTGCCGGAGATCAAGAGGGTTTCATAGCCCTAGGTAGCCCGGCCCATTGGCCTTATCCCAAGTTGAAAGGTGAGGGGCAGGGAGGGGGCGGGGTGCGGTTATATCACCGCTGAGTCTATACACCAGAGCGCCTCGAGACGTAGGTACATTGCATGCCATGTCGGCACATTAGTCGACGTCAATGTCAGCTCTTCTACGGTTCGACGACAACAAAAAGCATGCTGTGAATCAATCTCTGGATCATGCCCGGACCATGGTTGGCTAGCAGCGAGCAGGTGCTCATCCAACCCGCAGAACAAGCATGTGTATCCGCAACGGTCTCTGTCGAGCAGGACAGGGCATCCTGGGTTGAGGTTATTGCGTGTATGCAGCGGCTGACTTGGGCTGAGACTGAGACCGAGACCGAGACCAATTATGTCTGTTGTGACCAAAGGGACCAGAGATTGGGATGCTTGGCCGCTGGTGTTGGCGACATATCGAGCTCCACGAGAGGCTGAAAGGGAGAAGCCATTTCATCTCGTGCTGATTACCCAGTTGGTCAGTTGAGTGGTTCGGTTCGAGTCCGCCGCCCCTGGCTTATCACTCTCGAATTTTGACCCTGGGTACCTTACCTGAGGCAAGTTGAAAGCATGGAAGGTGGTGTACTGCTTGTTCGTCCTGCCCCAGCCAACAAGGCAGAAAAGCAGAAAGGCAGTCGGCAGAGGCGGCTTGATGCACACCGTCAGACCTGCCAAGCCTATGCTGTTTTGTG
The DNA here is from genome assembly GCA_003934905.1 of Neonectria sp. DH2. NCBI lineage: Eukaryota > Fungi > Ascomycota > Sordariomycetes > Hypocreales > Nectriaceae > Neonectria > Neonectria sp. DH2. The sequence goes on along the minus strand of RQWH01000002.1, from coordinate 809,514 downwards.
CTGCCCAAGTTGAGGCAAGGTAAGCTGTCCATTTGGTGTGAGGGAGGAAGGAAGACTAAACGCCGGTAGACAAGATGAGAAGACGACACGGCAACAGCATTGTGCTATTTTGGACTTTGTGAACCATTATCCCTGTAGCCTTCAACCTTTCCTTCTTCATCCGGAGAAGACACCGGGAAGGTGATACTTTCTTCAAGAGGACGACATGTTCCTATCTCGTCACACCTGGGTGCTAATGTTGGTCTTGGGGCATCCCACTTTCTCGCCACAGCACCCTACAAGGCATCTCCTAGGCGCTTACTGCGTGCGTAGGTAGTGACACTGCTTCGTAGAGAATTGGATGACGGAACTTGCATCCGGTAGACGCATCATGTCTGATCTTGGCAGATTGACCGGCTTACTTCCTAAGTGGGCTCCGGCGCGAACACGTCGCATGTAAAGGCTCAGGGCGTTTGTTATTGCACGGCCAGCATGCCCTGGCCAGCGTCGCTGTAGCCACCATAGTTGTAGACTCGTATGGAGTGGTAGGCGGCCGAGAAGGTCGACATAGGTCCTGTGCTGCTTTGCTGTCTCAACCGCCGACGGATATCGGGGGCCAGGCTTGTGGGCGTGTGTTGGATGGTACGAAGTACAGATGTGTGTGTGCCCGCCGCGTTCGGGTGGGAGCGCCTACACCTGTGCGCATTGCCTGTTGAACGCGGATGCGGGGCTAGGCAGGGAGCGCAGGACTCGACGAGGACAAGATAAGACGAAAGACATATGGACGACTGTTGTCGTGTCGACTTCCATGTTGTGTGACAAGGCCGGGTTCACCAGCTGGGTTGGGTACAGCGACGCTGGAAAACACAGTGTGTGAAGGGTCGCGCCTCTGGGGGGCTTGACCCAGCCACGTTATGAGTCGAGACTGAATCGGAACAAGTCTAAGACACATCTCCCACCCGTCTGGTTTTCTCCGGGAAGATCGTGCCCATCCGCGCCTGTGTCTGATCGAGACCCTCGGGGGACCCAATTATCCATCCACAGTTAGGTTTGCCACTCCCAGAGTGGCCTAGCCATTCCACCTGGCCCACAATCCTTGCAGATGGTCAAACACGGATGAGCCAATGTTACTCCGTCTCCCTCCCGCTGAGAGTGTGAATAGAAAGAGCTCTCAATGGGGTATGATCGAGATCTTGTGCAGGGCTGCAACGGCACAATAATTAGTCGCTTATTACAGAATCAAGCCACAATCTCTCCATCGCGACTCTGGTCGTCGAGGCCACCTTGGATCCTCCCGGTAGGTCCAGCGGTTTGAGAGGCACGGGAGCCAGTCCAGCGGCAGAGAAGTGAAAGTACCTACTGTGTAGGTAGTAGCAGAATGTGTGGTTGGGTGTCGGTTGTGGGGAGTTGTCGGCTTGGCCCATCCTGCCCAATGATGACGATGACGACGACTCTGAAGATGAGGACCAGAGGACCAGGAGGCTGACCGGGAGGGGAGGTTCAGGTCCAGGGGAAGCGACGAGGGCAGCTGCAAATTGAATTAGGGCAGGACAGTGCGGCGCGACAACAACAACAACAACAACAGAACAGCAGAGAGAGTCGAGCAACTCGAGTTAGTTAGCCTCCGTTGGCTGCGAACGAATAATGAACAAGGCGAACGAAGCCCCTTCCAACGGCCAAACCAGACGACAAAAGAGGCACAAGACTTTCGGTCATCTCCTTGGCCACGCGCACCCGTTTCCGTTAGATGGACGGGTAGTTGTCATCGTGGGGCGCGGTGGCCAGGGCGGCGTGGGGCGCCATGATCCATCTCGCTGGACTTCTGAAGGACTGCGAAGTCTGTCAGAGTGTGGCTTGGCCCGGAGCCTGGTTTGACGAGCAGGCTGGTCACGTACCGCTCATGAGCGGCTCGTTATTGTCAGTCGTCGACTGGGAGTGGACAACCTTGTCTGGGTCGCTTCAGCCGCCAAAGCTTACCTCTGTTTAGTGTTAGCGTGGGAGGGGGGAAGGGCTTCTCGGGATGCGGTTTTGGGCCTTGCATGGACCTGGCTGGCGGCAGCAAACAATCCAGCAGGGCGAGGGTGCTTCGAAGGTTGTACATAGTATGTGGCGCTAGATCACAAATGATGACGATGTATGATGTTGGAGCTGCTAATGGGCTTGGAGAATATTTGAACCTACTTTTTTCTGAGAGAGTCAGAATCTTGGCCGCCATCGTTGCTGGTTGGTGGATGAGAGCGCGATGTCGTGGTCGGGACAGATACGAAAGACACACGACCACAACTTGGAGGGAATATTCGGGCCAGTTACCTAAGGTAGGCAATGACCTACTACTTAGTAAGTAGTAGACGAGAACTCAGATACGAAGTACTTGTCTTACTCATCCACGGGCGCTGGGGCAGAAAGAGCCAGGGAGAATTGGCCAAGAGCAGAGAAGAGAAGAAATGGGAGGCTGGTGCTTTGGGCTGGTGCAGGCGACCGGAAGGCGGCAGAGAACGAAAGAACAAAGAAAGAAAGAAGGAAGGAAGGAACGATGCTAAAAAAGTCCAGCTACACATCACCGCATGCCATCCATGTGCTTGCTTGCCTGTTCGTCCACTCCCAACTCACCTTCACACTTAGACTCGCGCTCACACACCAACGCCGTAAGCCTCAACTGTCTGTGTTTACACGTACTCAGGTATCGTCTGTGGCACTTGCAGATTGCAGAACCGCAAACCACCCACACGCACACACTCACGCCCCTCTGGCTCCACAAAGAGTTTAAGGTGCCATGGAGGCGGGCTCTAACAAGACGTTTTGGGTGGTTCTCAAGATCCACGCCCACTTCCCGCCCGGCGATTAACCCATAACCCTGGTCGACAGGCCGGCCCTTGCCCGCATGGACCAAGGACCATACCATGGATCTTTTCTTTCTTTCTAACCAGGCTAATCGCCCAGTCCCAGCCCCAGTATCTATCCAATCCCGTGCAGCCCAAATTCTCACTCACCCTAGGTCAGTGCCAGTGATCGTGCGAACCCTGCCGGTTTAGGAGGATCGACTAACCGGGCGTTGTTGGATTCGAGAAGAGAAAAAGAAAAATTACTCAACCATAAACGGATGAATACGAGAAACGCTATGGGTGGGACGTGAACAAGCGCCTAACATGGTTTACAACTCTTGTCGCAACTTTGTACACTTGGGCCATTCGTCATCCCGTCGGCCGCCTTGCTAAGGTAAGTATTTGGCTATTGCGGCTGGATCGTAATCCTGGGTCATGATGACGGGGATGGGTGCTTGCCGGACTTTCGTCTTGACTCCCCTCCATCACGACTCGACCACGCCATTGACGAGGTTCTTATCGATCACCATTTGCCGAATTTGCTGGACCGAGGAGCCTCCTTCAATGAAGACAGCCTAGAGAAAACGGGCACGTGAGCCACTCAAAAAGCTTCCGCCTCCTGCCGGGCCTAATAGTCGATGCTAGTAAGCCGGCCATCCAGCCGCCTACCTTGCCTTCTTGACTCAAAAAGCCACAAGAGGCTCACGCTCTCCCATAACTATATGCAAATCCAATTCCTCTTCTTTGGTGGTCTCTGCTGCATCATCAACTTACATTAACACGCACTGAGCTCCAACACCCACCAATCCACACACTTCCACAGTTCACACACACGCAGGCTCACTCACACCTCTCTTACACCTCTTACACACACCCTCCCCCCCGGTTCATCGTGGCCCCTCCACTTCCCTCCTTTAGTCCCACATCCCTTGTTGGTTACTCTCTCTCTCACGCGCTTCTCCAGGGCTGGACAGCTGGGCTCTTGTTCGTTCTCAGCCACTCTGCCCGTGCTGGTCTGCCACGAGCGCTGCCACCTTATTCAAGTCACCAACAATTGCCACGATCCGCCTCTTTGACTTCTCCTACTGTACAGGGCCACAGTCCACATGCTCTAATAAGTACGCATGGCTGATAGCCATTCATACAGTCACCCAGTTGCACTCGTTCCTTGCTGCTGTTAGTGGACATACCCCGTGCCCGATCTGTCAATCTCTTCTGATACACGCTTCCCATCCGGGACCCTAGTAAAATAATCCAGGCACACTCGCTTCTCCACACTGGCACGATTCCGCACCGGCCCTTGCCTGAATCTTCTATCGGCCTTGCAAGCTTGCACCTTTTCAAGCCTGGTCCCGGGCTTTTGGTTTTTCGGCCTGGTGGCCCTTGTGTCCGTGGCCCTCGTCTATAGGCCCTTGTGTGCGTGCGTGTGCGTGCGTGCGTGTGTGTCTAAGCTGTATGTCTGTGTGGCTCATACTAGGCCCTCTGTCCGTCCTCTAACTACTCTATTGTCCCTGGTCCCGGGCCTGCACTTGTCGAGGCCCAGTCAAGACCCGTGCAAGACCTAGGCGGAAACGACGTCTCGGCGGCCGGCGGCCCTTGATGATGCATGTGGGCGTGTGTCGGCGTCTGCGAGGGCAGTGAGTGCGAGGACTCCATACACCATACATAGTACTTCTGCTGATCCTCAGCTTCCTTCCTTTCCTTTCCCCAGTCTTTTCTTCCCTTTCCTCCTCCCTCCTCTTCCCACATATACTCCATACATACCTCCATCATCTCGTCCGTCTCGTCCACCTCATTCGTTCGTCTGGTGCCCGAACTGTTGGTCGACTCGACGCCTGTCCCCTGGCCTCCGCAACGCAACCTTCCCAATCCCCGTTCCCCGTCCCCATCCCCGTTGCCCTTTCTCCGTCTCTGTCCTCGTACCGGCTCAGACGAGGAACTGACTGTGCTCAGATCCCGCCCATTGTCCGTTCTGGGGCAGACAGGCCTGCGTCTCCGTCGAATATCACAAACGCCCGTTTATACACGCCGGCGGTACCTGCGTTGGAGGGGGTGCCCTGTGTCTGTGCCCTCTGTGGTGTCTGACTGAGGTGTAAGGTGTGAGGTGTGCCTCTTCTCTGCCACTCCCCAGGTCCCAACTGCCACTGCCACTGCCACTGCCACTCCCCCCAACTGCCACTCCTCCCACTACCACTCCCTCAACTGCCACCACTGCCACCACTGCCGCGCTCCTCTACTCCTCCATTCCGCCTCCCTGCTTCCCTTAGACCCCGTCCCTGCTTGTGTGGCTGGCTCTTTTTCGCTCCCGCTCCTGCTCGCGCTCTTCGCCTTCGCCCTCGCCCAACGACACTCGCTTCCTTCGCCCATGTTGCCCGGTGCCATGTGGCAGAGGTATCCATGAGATGAGCTTGGCCTTGCTGCCAACTGGTTTCATCTGCCCCGCCTGTTTCGACCGCCACAGCTCTGGAGCTGGCCGTGACATCCAGCTCGCATCCTGTCGTCTTATACAAAGCTTGCGTCCGCATCCACCTCGTATGCCTCTCCCTCTCGCTCTCTCTTTCCTGCTTACCTACTTTACTTCGCTTTCCTTTTCTCCTCCAACATCGTCAACAACCACCCTGACTCATCAACTCCTTCCTTCCTTCCTTCCTCCCTCCCTCCCTCCCACACACCTCCCACACACCTCCCAACCCAATCAACTTAACTTGAACCCGTCACACTTCATCCCATCTTGAATTGTCGTCATCCCAAGTCCCGAGTCCCAGCCCGTTCTTCTGCATCTGGCGGAACAGAAGGAGACTTCATCGTCAACCCCATCACGCACTTGAAATAAACATTAATTCCCTGCTCGCCACACATGTCCCCACTGGTGTAGCCCCAGCTGCCACACAACGATGCTTACCGTCAAGCAGCCACCAACTTACGGCTACAAGTCCGTCCATGACCTGCCGACTCCGCCATCCACCTCTCGACCTTCTCCCCCATTGATCTACCAAGAGTCAATTCCCAAAGCGTTGCCCGTCACATATCGGAGCCACAGCCCGCCAAACCAGCCCATGTCGGCTCCTCACCGTGGTCTGCCTCCTCCGGCGGCCATGACCCTCCCTCCACAGCAGCCTCCAACCGCCGGCGTTCCTCCGCCTTCGCATCATCCGCCGCCTCCTCCGCCGCCTCCTCCCTCATTGGGCCCCAGTCACCAACAGAGGGATCTTTGGGCCCAACTCCCAGCCCCGCCCCAGCAATGGCAGGGCGCCGAGGAACCTATGAAGCATTGGCTTCAGGCCAGAGCAGAGGAGGACAAGCGAAAACAGGAGGAAGAGCGTACGAGGCAGGAGAGCCTGCGCCTAGAGCAGCGAAAGGTCGAGATGGAGATGCTGCGAACCTCTCTGTCTGGCGGTATCCCTCCCGCGATGGTCCCCCTGGTCTTCGCCGGCATGGGGAGTGGAGGTGCCCTTTCACAGGCCGCACTCGAGTGGGCGCAGCAATTCATGCCCCCATCCCAAGGCCCTCGGGCCCAACTCATGCCTCCCCAAGGAGCCGCCTCACCAGAACATCAGCGAGATGCGCAGCCCGCAGTCCCTGGCCAGTACCACAATCTTCCACCGGTACCGCCTCCTGCACCCCCTGGATATGCGTATGCCGGATCGCCAACGAGACCAAGAGGTCAGACAGTGGCCGGGACCATGGGCCGCCCCATGGGAGCAGTCTCGAACCTCCCGAGCATCAACACGAACATCCCCCAGCACGCACACGCCGGACCCCCTGCGATGACATCGCACCAGCACATGCAGCAGGCCCAGCAGCATCAACCAGAGTCTCAAGCAAGCCCTTCGATATACTTCCACCACTGGCAACCACCAACGTCGCAAGCCAGCGGCAGCTCTAACCGACCGGGAAGCCCTTCTGGTTCGTCCAAGACCAAGAGAAAGCGAGATTCTCTGTAGGCTAACGTGGCTTCTGTGACCATAGGGGAGACTCCTAGAAAGCGCAAGGCCATGGGGCAACACCAGCCAGCTCCATCTCCACCCCGGGGCGAGTCACGACTTCGATCTCCGCCGCCGTTTGCCCAGAGCAGCCTGCCAAACCCGTCCCAGCGGGGACGACGCGGCCATACACGCCAGAGGAGCGATTTCTCGCCCTATCGATCTTCAGGCCCGGGGCGTGCTCGTAGAGAGAGCTTCGGAGGTCCCCTTCGCCGCATGTCGCCAATACGCAGCTCGACACCCGGTCCGTTACAGGAGCGGATGGAAAGTGAGCGCAGCGAATCTCAGAAACATTCAGTCTCGTCAATGCTGTCAGAGGAGCCCCGACCGCCATCCCAACACTCGGTCCCTTCCCATGCTACTGGTGAGGGCGAGCACCGACATCGACGGACACCCCCGACCGAGTCCAAGGTGCATGTTGTGGTGGAGGGAACGGCACGGTCGCGTGAGGGGACAGGGGAGGGTGCGGGAGCGTAATTTCTGGACGCGCTCCGTTCATTAATTAGCCCCACGCGCCCGTTGACCATTGCAAGAAACCTCGTACCCATCTGAGACCCCTGTGCGCAACTGAGATGAAGAGCCATTCCATCGAAGGAAGAGAACGATTCATGTCTCAGATATTCCTCCTGAGAACGGACGGCTTGAGCCATGGGGGGGGGGGATGTCCTGGGATTTACAGTACCAGGAACTGACGCACTGTTGGGTCTATCTGGGCTCTCAGGGCAGCCAGCTTTTGCTAATGAACACCAAACTTCGATTCTGAGCTCAATTTGTATTGCTAATGGTTCTTTACTAAACGTTAGAGGTGGTGGGCGTATATCTGGGGATGGATTGCCATTTAATCATTTGGGATGGTCAGATCCCATAACTCACTGGAGGTCTAGAAGACGGCGAGTAAGGGCGAGCTTGTATTTTATTTTTACGGCATACACATATCTATCTAGTGGGAGGGAATGAAAAAGGACACGGATATAGCTCTGGACATGCGGCATGATGGAAGGCCAGTTGAGAACGGGACAAAGCCACCAAGGACATGGATAGAAGGAGAGCGAGAGTCGGCTGGAACGGTTCCATGGATAACTGGGATGGGATAGATACCCTGTTGGCAATGCCTGGACGGGCAAAGCGAGAAATCAAAGGAGTTACACCTTCGGAAACAATGACAGTTGAATGACTCTCCTCTAGGTGACATGTCCGTCTTCTTTCGACTCGGTTGTTGTCGAGAGAATAGTTGATGCACTGCTAACTTACCTGGTTCCCGAAGCAGGCAAGACTGGAAGGCATAACTATGCAGGCAGTCCTATTCGCACAGGCGGCCATGGAAAGCAGGACGTTTCGAGGGAACCGGCTAGATATTCGGCCAGATAGCATAGCAGTCAGCAGGCGGCTGCCCAACCGCGTGCAAGGCTTCAAGCCCAGGCAGGCCGAATCCAATGGCGTGCAGAGAGTGTATAGACTATTCGTACGTTGTGCTTGGCGCGTCGAGACGGGTGCAGAAGTGGCTGCTAGGGCAGGGATGCGGTCGTCGAAATGGGTCGGTGTGATGATCGATGAGGCGAGTGAGTTGTTGCTTCTGCATGTTGTGCATAAAGGTGGTATCCGGTACACGTACGGACGAGCTACTCGTTACGCCAGCCCACACACATGGCACCGGGCCAGCCCTTAGCAAGGGTCCAAGAGCGCGAGAGTACGTACGTGTGAAGCCTCGCGTGAAGCTCGAAATGGGCGGCCAATCCCCGAGGGAGGCCCCTTGCCGGACGGGGCGGGTGAGGGGGGTGGATGGCGAAGGAGAGAGGTTGTTGGGATGGGAGATTACTGGCTGATGGAGAGAGACAGGGCGGAGGATCAAGTGCTTTGTTGAGGTTTGTCAACCATCGATGAAGTACGAATAGGGAGGAAGCTGCACGGAGTCTGCACCGTCGTACTCAGCCTGGGCAGGTTGTATCCCGAGATGTCTCCCAGAGCGCAATGTCAACACGGCCGCGTCGGTGGATATAGGGCTGTACGCGAGCTGCGATGAACCAGGGGGGTTCGCTGTTGTTTCAGACCCGGCCTTTTCTTCTTGGTTTTCTTTTGCATGTGGGAATGGATGAATGGGGCCAGTGGGAGTGCGAGTGGCGGAGGACGAGGGTGTGTGGCGTGTGAGCCTGCCGCATACAGTGCTGCTACCCGTAAGTACATACAGTGAGGTTTGGAAATGCCGGAAGATGGGTGGTGTGGATGCAGGTAGGGATGTTCTGATATGTATTCGTACCAGTAGTCTACATATCATGTGCAATGGTACTCCGTACTAAGGAAGCATGTAAGTGAGCGAGCGAGTGAGCCTGTATTAATTAGGCCGGGATTCAACTTCGTATCTAAAAAAGACGAGCAAAACACCCACGGGTGCAGGCAGTTTCAGCTCCCGCCGGAACCTGTCCCACCCGAACCCAGAGAGACAGACACAGAGAGAGAGAGCCGCCAAGAGAATTTATCACGCATTGCCATATGGCTTCCCCCATCCCGTCCTCGCAGGCCACCTGCTATGCCCGCCGTCCCAAACAGGTCCGCGCCCCGAAACCGGGGTGCGCACACGCCGCCAGCCACAAAAAACAATCAGCACAGAAAGAGAAATCACAATCACTTATCGCGCCCATCGCCAAGCCGTCGCATCGCATACGCGAGACGCATGTGCAGACGCAGATGCAGACGCGGCGCATCAGAACCAGCAACCTGCACCGTAGCACCACAGCACTACAGCGACTAGCACCAGCCCCAGTCAAACACCAGCCCTGGGTTTTGCCCGCGTGCGCCTCTTCTCTTCTTTTCTTTTCTTTTCTCTCCTCTCTTCTTTCCCTCTCCCCCCCTGCTCCTCCTCCTCCTCCTCCTCCTGCTGCTGCTGCTGCCACCCGCCCCACACACATCCCGGAAGCCCTCTCGCCTCGAGTCGTCTCAAATAGGCAAAGCCACGACAGATGAAAAAGAAAGTCGAAGAAAAAAAGTAAAAACAAGAAGAAAAACAACCCTGGAGCACACGCACCCAGCCAGTAGGCGGTTCCCTCATCACGCCACAACACCCATGGGGCGGGGGTACTTTTTCTTCCACCCTTCCCCTCTCACACTCCCGGGTCGTCCGGCCCCGGTCGGCAAAGCGGGCCTCCGGAGGCCGGGGCCAAAAGGATGGGGCGATGCGATGCGGCTCCGGCCACGAGCCGAAAGTGGCAGTGCCACATCTAAACCAAAACGCCCATCCCGCCTCCCCGCGAGCCCACTGACACCTCGGTCTGAAGATCCCTGACCCATCGGGTGCGCCCTTCAACAAATGCCGAACATATGAGGGGGTGTTTCCCCCGGGCGGATGCGATTGCGATGGAGCCATTTCTTGCGTCGCATCTTCAAGCCACTCTTGAAACAATACTACACCAGCCTCTTTGTTGACTTCTCAACAGTTCCCTAAACATCCCGAGACTCGACCTACACCCACGTAAGGCGCATGACAGCTCAATTCCCAAGTTGACCAATAATAATTAACACGTGAATTCGATTTTATGTTATACCTCCTACTGTGTGGATATTATACCTTTCATGGTAAGGATATTAAGCGGCATGTAGAGTAGGTAGCAGGTAGGTAGGCAGGCTTATAGATAGGGTGGTAGGTACTGGCTATGCGCTATGTACTATGTATGTACTCCAGGCCACATCGGCCCGCTCTCAACTCTTGACAGTACACCCTGGGTATTTCGACTTCGTCATCAGAATCGAGTGCCGCTATGTTGCAACAACCATCGACTCCATCTCATTGTACATCGATCCGTGGACTGTACGCTATGCACTAATCCATCGCATCATCTCGTCCCATTTCGGAAAAAAAAAACCAAAAACCCAATGAAAACGGGGGTAACAAATAAAATCATCGTGCCAGGAGGGGGGTATATAGAATTAGGTTCCATGGCCCCAAACGATAACCGCCCAACAAAAAGACAACTCCGTCACTCTTGAGTCTCGCACCCGTGACGCGGCGTTTGGCCAGCTAACAAAGGAAAAAGCGCCTGTATAGGCCAGTGGTTCCTCAGAGGCCGCAGCATGAGGATAGGGGAAGGGGGCATTGGGGTATTGGGTATGGGGGTATCGAGTGGTTCGCAAAAGATAACAAACAAGTAGTACCCGGAGGCTCACTTTTCGTGAAGCTGCTCCATGCACGTGTACAAAGGGAATTGACAAAGAAAAATCGTTGCCCGTCAGGGTGTAGTAGATGGCAGAAAAGCTTGCTAGGCCTTCTTCTTGCCGTGATGCGTCTTCCACTCTGCCTTCATCACTTTCAATAGGAGATCTTCGTCTTGGATCGGGATCGACGATGTCAATGCTTTCATGGCATTTTCAAAGTCCGAGTCCAATAGCACTTCACGTAATGCCTGGGCGAGGGCCGCACTCGTTGCGTGCAGGACATCGTACTCGCCCGTCTTTGGAGGTTCCGTAGCTTCTGATGGCTCTGAAGCGGAGTCGCCAGAGGTAGAGGAGTTGTTCCCGAGTAGGAGGAACACGTCCCATACTCGTAGCTGAGCCGCGAACGGGATCGACAGGTTAAAGAGCGTTAGGTACCATCGGGTACCGTACGCAGTGGTGTCGATACACAGCTCGTCCTGTGGGTATGTCAGCATATTCCATCTTCAGGGCATCGCGCATGGGGTTTTCACATACCAGCTTTTTGGCGACTTCCATGTTGAGCCAGTTGTCGTTGAAGTCTTTCATGGCAGCCATAAGCTCCTCGAAACCCGGCCGGTAGAGTCGAGCAAGCCCACGTAGCTGCCACAAACGTACGACCATGACAAAGCATTTTTCCTCGTCAAAGTAGCACAGAAGCGTCGCTACCAGCGATGCCATTCCCTGGACATAGCCCGTCTCCGGGAAATAGATGGAGATGGCGTGGAGGACGCGAAACATGAGACGCTGGCCCCCACGATACCGTCGCCGAAACATGATATGCCGACTGATTGTCCGGGGAACATCCAGGTCGATCTGAACATCGTCTGGTGAGCTCCGTAGCTGAAGTTTGTGAAAGTCGATGATCATCTCCTCCTCTGTTGCAGAATCGTCGTGGTCTTTAGCACTCGTAGCAAGAAACGACCACCAAGCAGCTCCCCGCCATCGGTCGGGAATGCCTTTCCATGTCCTCTCGATGAGCTTCGGGTTCTGAACGTCGAACTCGAACCCCATGCCTTGGCCCTCGCCGTCCCTATGGACGCTCTTGGCCATCCTCCTCCACTTTTCGGACCTCTCCACCTCCTTCTTCTTCATCACTTCGTTAATTCTCTCCGCCTTCACCTCATCCACAATATCTTGCAGGCTGAGAGACGTGTTGAGCATGTCTCCCGCCTCATCCATCCATCGCCGATCACGGTTGTGCGGCAATAGGTTACTGGCCTGGCGAATCACGGATCTGGACGACCGGAGCGACGGCGACACAGACATCTCGGATGCCTGCGTGTTGAGAGACCGGGCAGACACCTTCCTGGTGGGTGTGCGCCGGCCGCCGTAGTGCACCGAGAGGCCGTTCAGATCTCGCTTCTGGAGGACGCTGCGCTTTTTCCTAGGCGAGCCTGGGAGCGACCTGGATTCCGACTGGGTACTTTCCCTCGGCGGCGGAGGTGGGGGCAGCGTGATGAAGCCATATCGGTCAACACGAGCCCCGTCCAGGTCGTTCCAATCCTCCAGGCCATCAGTGTATTCATGCTGCGACTTGGGCAGATCGTAGTGAAGGAACGAAGAACTTCCAGAGTCGCGAACAGCCTGCGCGGGCGCCAGACTTGCGGGAGCGCTAGGAAGCAGGGGATGTCAGCATTAAACACGGTTCGAGGTTGCGACACGGGACAATAAGGAAACCATACGGGTCATCGTCGTTCTCCGACGGCGCCTCGGGAGTCGGTTCGAGGCGCTCGCAGTACGAGCGTCTTGAACCAGGCTCGCCATGGGGGCCATCGCCAACAGTATAGAGCGATCTCACCTTTTGAGATTCCTTCTCCACGTCGGCGGCCAAGACACGAATGTCGGGGGGCGACATCAAGCCGCCTGGAGACACAGTGGCCTCGGCATGTTTATCATCGGTGTCGGTATCGACCGTTCCGTTGCTGGGGCGCGCCGGGGATTGCGACGCGGGAGTGGTAGGCGTGGTGGGAGTGGGCGTGGTGCGTCCGTCTTCAGGAGTCGCAGGGGCAGTAGGAGTGTCGGATTTCTGTGAGTCGAGGGCCACGCCGTCTTGAGCGCCAAACATGATGCTGCCACGGTTGGTAAAGTAGACCGAGGTCAGGAAATAATCATCGTCGAGGAGGCTGTCGCTGGGGATGGACACGTCGAGGGGGATAAAGGGTTGATGGTGATCGGCCGCGTGGGTGGTAGTTGAGGTGGAGGCCGAATCACGCCTGTGCCAGAAGCGGGAAGCGGGTTTGGGGGACGAAGATAGCGCGTGCTTCTCCTGCTTCTGCTGCTGCTTCTGTTGCTGCTTGGTGAGCTTAGGCCTCGTGGTGGCGGTAGCAGCATCGGTAGTGGGCTTGGGGGGCCCTCCACGCTAGCCTTAGCAGACATAGTGTTGGACTTGGCCGTCCGCGATGTGCCGGGGACGGCGGTGGAGGCGGTTGGGGCCCCTGAGCCCTCTGAGCCCTCTGCCTCTGAGTCCTCTGGCGATTGGGGAGCGGAGCCCCGCCACAGGGGTTGTATGGGCGCTAGGACCTGCGTCAAGCTCGGTGCCCGGAAGCGCGACCCCGACCGCAGGCTGATACCTTTGACGAATTTGCGGGAGGAAGACGAAAACGACGAGCGCGGCGACGACGACGCTGACGGCGACAAAGGCGATGCAGACTCGGCCGCCGCCGAAGAGGACGGGGAGCACGGGGTTTTGACCTTGGACGAGGTTACGGGGATGGGCTGGCAAGGCGTAGTGACAGCGGACGAGTGAGACGCTGGAGGCTCCGTGGAACAGCCAGCGTTGGCCACGACTGACGACGGCACGCTCGACATGGAGCACATGGACGTCAGTGCCGCCTTGATGCTATTCTCGTCCATGAATGATGGGTCGTCCATTTGGAACACCGTTGTCGATACGGGGGGCACCATGACAAGGGTAGCCGAGCTCAGGCCCTTGCAGGCCCGGTCGCACGTCGGTTCCTGGCACTCGTCCTCGCCGTCCTCCTCGTGAATCGTCGACGTCGCCGTCGAATTGGTTCGTGCAACGCCCGAGTCACGCTTCCACTCCTCCGCAATCGAGGTCGGGATCCGGGGAGATGACGAGGGCGTCGAAGCAGCAGAGCGCAGGGCCGGGTGCTCCTCGGTGGGCGGCGAGATCGCGGACAACGGAGGCGCTACCACAATGGGGTGGTGTGAATGGTAAGAAGAGGCCGACGAGGTGGTCGAGGTCGAGGGTCGGCGTGAGGACCGGATCGAGTTTCGCGAGACAAAGGGGATGGGAGGTTCTGCCTGTACCGTCTTCTCGTACCTCAACGCCACTAGGCCTGCGTCGCTGCCAAAGGTAGCTCTGCGCACAGTCGAGTGGCTTCCGCGTCGTGAGCTGGGAAACATGGCGTCTCGTTCGGCGTCAATGTGGCTGTGATGGTGTCTTAACGATGTTGGCGAGCTGGGATCTAGCCCCTGCCAAAATCTGCCCGAAGGCGGGTTGCACCGTTGGGGAAGAAGTTCCAAGATCGATCGAGTTGGCTCCTTCCGAGAAATAGGTCTAGGTTCCTGGACTGGAGTCGAGTGCCGGATGAACGGAGCGAATAGACCCAACAAGTGACGAATGTTGGCTAAACTGGCAAGTTGAGCTTGCTGGCTTGGTTCGTGGTCGAAGCGGCGTGTAAGTGAGACTGTGAGACCCTGGTAGGTGTTGCAAAGGGCCACAGGCGAGAGGGAGGAATGCAACAGCAGATGAAAGAGGAAGAGGTGAGGAGGCCGAGCAGTGAAATAGAAACAAAGCGACCCGAGGGACGTTTTCTCGGGAAGCTGAGTCACAAGGCACGAGCTTCTGATTCAGAAGTCCGGGACCGAAGAGAGAACAAAGACCCTGAGGGAGAAGTCGGAAGGTGCAGAGGCTGGGCCGTGACGGTGAGCCCAAATCGAGGGAGACAATGACGGAGCTCTCAGACACAAGGCTGCCGGGGCGGTCAGGTCTCTCGGGCGATCTCAGGACCCAGGGCGGGAAGCGACGGGGCGTGGGATGAGACAAGACAATCTAAAGAGACTCGGACACTCGGACAAATCGAGGACGGCGGCAGTTGGCAAATTCGGAGGCGAATGTGGATGTGAATGTGGATGTGAATCAAAGAATCAAAGAATCAGAGAATCAGAGAATCAGAGAGCAAACATTGAACAAAAGCCAAGGCACGCCGAAAGCAAGGTGCAGACACGAAAGAAGAGACGAGAAAGGTAAGTAGAGACGGGTCCAAGAGAGAGAGAAGTGGTGGAGCGCGCGACCGTCAAGCGTGCCTTATACATAATTCAATATTCTACTTGCTACCTGATTTTTTAGCATCATTCATGGATGGGCAATTGCAAGTTGCAGCGTGGTGCAGCCAAGCTTGCTTGTTAGTCCCGGTTCCCCCATCCCGGCCCCCGTCCCCGTCCACAAAGGCCGAAAAAGAAGGGTGGATGCGGATGCGGTGGATGCGGAAACCCTGGGCATGGCGAACGAGACATGGCCGTCCAGCAACCAGCAACAGCCACATCACCCACCGCCTCCCAACGTCTCCAATGTCTCCAAGGTCTCCGACGTCTCCGTTGGCCTACGTGACATGGTCTCGGCTGTCTTAGTCTCCCGCCAGGCCCCGCGGCCCAGTTGCGAGCGAGCATGCGGCGCGGCGCCCGACGGGAGACCATGAGACAAGACAGACGGTGAAAGCAAGCCCTCGCACGCAAGTCGTTTGACATACACAGACACACTGGCGCACGCGCTGGCCACTGGCCTCTGGCACCCACGCACACGCACACAAACACACGCATACATGCATACATACATACATACACACACGGCCGGCCGGGGCCCTGCCTGCTTCCTGTGGCCGTCTACTAGTAGCCCTGAGGTGGCCTGGGCGACTTCAGGGCACCTCTCACCGCACCCGCTGCGCACCCGCTCCGCTCCGCATTGATGAACCCAGCACCAGACCACACGGTCGATATCCTTCCTACGCAGTTGTCCGCACAGCTCCTCTGTACAGTAAAACAGGAGGAACATGTTGGCTGGGGCGGCACGGCGTCTGGCAATTGGGTCACGTCCACCGAGAGCTGGTGCGAGTTACAACACATCGATGCAGGCACGCAACGCAAAGCAACGCAACCCCCCCGGCCACGGCCGCGCCTAGCTACCACCTTGCCACCCTGCGCTCATTCAATGGGCGGGCATTACTCGCCTTGATACATACGGTGCCGTTCCGTACCGGAGGAAGAGTCAAGACAGCCATTTGCAACTAGAGGAACTGGGTCGGCCGGTACGTAGCGCGCCCATGTCTCCACTGGCACGTGCAACCACCACTCACACGCCGTCGAACACGACACAGCACAGTACAGCACACAACACACAAGCGGAACGCATCGGCACCTAACCAGGGGGGCAAAGCCTGAGTACCTAATTAGGTACGAAGTACTCAATCAGGTCAATAGGGGAGAATGAAGGAAGAAGAAAACCACATGAACGTGTGAGGTATTCAGCAGGAACACGTAGAGAAGGGGACAACTGGAGACAACCCTGTGTCGAATGTCGATGTCGATATCAACGCCCCACTGCACTGGAATGCAGGGCACATAACAGCAACACGGCCGATACAGGACCTAACCAAACGGAAAACGCCTGTGGGCGTTTTAGTTTCACTGACGGCACGCCAACCTGCCTATTGTCAGCAATTCCTCCGTTTCCTGGCTGCAAGGGAGACGAAGAAACTTTTCTCAGCCAGATAACGGAGGCGGCGTCAAAAGACGCCGGGAGAAAAAGTGGCCCCTGGCCTGTCTGCCCGTCTTGGCCCTGGCCTTGTGGGTCTGGGGGCCAGTCGCCCTGCTTTTTTTTCTCTTGTTCTCTGAATCTCTTTGGCTGGAGCATCTTCCGCCTTGTCTCTAGCTCATGGCGGGTTTTTCTGACATGTCCTCCCTCCCATTCTCCATTCAGCTTTGAGAGATCCGCTTTGTTGGGCTTATGACCTATCATTGACACGACGAAGATGGGGGTGGGTAGCGCCCCGCCGATACGGGGGTCTGCAAGGTACCCGCACTTGACCACACCACCTTCAACCCAGAGAGACAGACACACGCACGCACACACACACACACACGCACACGCACACAAAACGCAAGACCACCACAAACATGCTGCTTACACCAGTTGCAGGATGACAAACCAACCGACGGCGAAACAAAACAAGGGAGGCAAGGACGCAATTCCTTGTGTTTATCCGAAATTGTTTGCCCGTCTTATACACATATGACAGCGTGTAATGTTTACAGGTACACGGCATGGTGACATGCATGTTTGATGCACCTACGGATACTGGCATCTGCAAGACTGCCAGGTGCCACTTCCTGTCAGTGTCAGTGTCAGAGCGTCCATCTACTGGAAACCTCAGGCGGCCAGACAGGCAATGCTGAGCAAACAAAGAAGCCAAAGCTTCATGGCTGGCGTCTTCTCTTTTGGTTCTCTCCTCAGCATTGTTTCCTCTTCTTTGTCCTTGTCTTTGTCTTGCTTTCTGTTTCTGGGTCAGAGTCTCAGCCCCCACCTGGGTTTCTCCATCTTGGCTCCGCCTGTCCCTGACAACGCAGCTACTAACTGATGCCCGATGCTTAAGCAGGTGACCCCTTAAGACAATTTTGCTATCGTGGACGGACACAAATTTCCAGCTAGGGTTCACTCTTGCTATTGTTGTCCCTGTTCTGCTATTACGTGTACGTAGATCGGCACGATCTTCCCCGCAAGGCTGGGCACCTCGCCGGGAACCACATACAAGGTAGACTGGTGCAGTAGATACGTAGGTAGCTCAAGAAGAGATCTTCATGCTGCCATATAATCGGAACACCAGACAAGACCCTGCTTAGTTTTTGCTCGTCTCACTTTCACTGGTACCGTACGGAATACTTTACAGGGGGCACATCGCACGCTGTTCTGCTTTCCTAGCAGTCTGTCTACCCTATGTCTTGTGACCGGCCAGATTAAACCTAGAATCTGCCCTAATTGCGGAAGGAAAAGAAGCAACGGGGAAAGACAGCAACCCCAGCCTAGTCCCCGGTCCCGGTCCCAGGATCAGCGAGCTAGACCGGGGAGGTACTCGGGCGCCATCAAGATGCTGTTGGTTGATGGTAGTTAGTGGAGTGGAGTTTGAAAAAGAAAGTAAGAAAGGAATTGCCAAAAGGTCTTGCACACACAAGAAACTGCTCGTTCGAAGCCGCGAAGTGAAAACAAGGTTGTGCGACAAAACTCCTTCAAGGAGTCCAATCACCACCACCACCACCGCCCCATCTGCAATTCTCGATTGTATTAGGCTGCTGCAATCCTTCGTCCGTACTTCGTACCACGCAGCACATCCCCAACTTCATTCCCGATTTCTCCTGCTTGACCTCTCCCGAAGTGCCAGGGCCTCGCCAAACCCCAGGGCATTTGTGATCCATTCGCCCTGACGTGGCACCTCAACGCCAACGCATCCCATCGTGAATGCCCGGGGATTGGTGCCACCCCCGGCTCATGCCCCGGTTCATCCCACCCATCGCGTGGTAGTGGAGTTTTGGGGGATTGAAAGGTGTGGGAGGGGCGGTGAGATCTCTCTTTTTCCCTCTCGTGTCTTTCTCTCATCTGCACCCGGTGAGCTCTTTTTTTTCTCTTTCGCCTCCCAACCACCCGGGAATAGGTAGCGTAGCTACTCCGTACATAGCGTCTGGAGGGAGCGGCATGGATCAGGGGGCATAGGAAGGAGGGTCGCCTCGTGGGAGACGGCGCCGGGTTGCGGCAGCGCCGTTGTCCCCGGGATATGCCAACTGTTGAGTGCATGCATTGGCGGCCAGAAATCGCGTCCGTGGTGGGCGCGCGAAGCATCCAATGGCTTTCTCACCGTGTCCGAGGTACGAATAGACGTGCCGTTCTCGTGCGTACCTGGATCTGTCGTCCCAGTTGGGGCGCATTACTGCATCGCCGTCACTAAAAGGCATCGCCACCTCCCTCTCTCAGTCACCGGTGAAGCCAGATCAGGTCAGTACTCAACCGCGGCTGGCACGCGCTGGCACGGACCAGAGCGAGTGCTATGTAGGATGCATCGGAATGGTATCATGGGCTAGATATTCCCCTCAATACGCTCGTGCTGAGTTATTCAATCTCAACGCTAACCCCTCTCTATCTCGTCTGCTTCGGCTCCAGCTTCAGCTTCCGCCTCAGCTTCCGCCTCAGCTTCCGTTTCTCCTTTGTCCGTGCCTCTCCATCTGTCCAATCCCGCCTGCCTCGGACCTGCGCTCCCGTCCCTGCGGTACCCTGCCGCCTTGACGTTTTGCTTCTGTTTCCCCAACTTGCCGGCTCTCCCGCTGTCCAAAGTCATGGCCCCTTGCAGCTTGCATCGCAAATTTTCAAGCCTTGTCGAATCATCTCGATGCGGTGGCGCCTGGGAGTCCTCGCTGGTCCTGCTCAGTCCTGCCTCATGCACGTACACTTTTGCCCCTTGTACTCGTTGACTGACAGCGACTCGAGTCCCAGCTGGATAGACGCTGTCACGCCGATTTCCCTCCTTTTCAGCGCCATCTCCAGCGTCCCCCGGATTGGGTAACTATACACGATCACTGTCTCCTGATCTGGGTTCCTTGTCACACTTCCTCGTTCTCCCAGTCGGCTTCTCCAAACATGGGCCCCTTCCGTGCTCCGGTCACCTCGAGCTTCTCCAGAAACTCGGGCGGCACCGTCGGAATGTATTTCCGTTCCCGTTCTCGGTTCAGGCCACCAAACCCAGCTCCGTATGACACGAGCATGTCTGTCACCGAGGGTAGTGTGAAGGGTAGCATCAGGGCGGGGTCCAACAGCAGGTGCTCTGGTGCATCGTCATCGTCCGAATAGTCGTCCTCGTGAGGGCTTGTTGTACTCCTAGGCGTTTCCAAGCCGTTGCCATTTGACCGACTCTTGACGGGCGTCACCGGGCTGCTATCCTGACCCGACTTTGGCAGCGGTGACACCAGGCCACTACGTCGCCGTTCTCGCTTAAGCGCTGCTTCCTTCTGTATGGCAACGAGGTATTTCATGGCGCTCTTGGGAAGCCCCTTTTCGCCCACCTCGGGCCTGTAGTGATTGGCCGTATGGATGAGCTGTTGTGGACTGAGCCTCTTCAGCTGCTGAAGTGTGCCCACCAGCGCCTCCAGGTCGTCCGCGTCTAGGGACGAGAAACACTGGAGCCACTGCAATAGTTGGATGACGGGTGCCAGGTGTCTGCGAGCCGCCTCCGTCGTGGTCTCTCCCGATGAACGAGACTCTCCTCCCTCGAAATGCTCGGCCTGCCTGTTGTTCGTACGAGCCCAATCCTCCAGTATGGAGATATTCATACGGATCTGCATGGCTTTTGTCCTTGCCAGATACTTCCGGTTTGACATGATTCGGTTGAATAGCTCTGCTCCGATCCAGTAAAGAAGCTGCGAGATGATTTGGGTCGTAATCACTGAGTGGATGTCGTACAAGTCGAGCACAAACAGGGTGGACGAGAGGAGGGAGGTAACGTTTCGGGGCGCTGGCTTTGCCCGCTGCTTTGGCGACGGAGGACGGAATCGCTTCTCCAGAGGTTCCTCCTTAACCTGTGCTTTTCGCTTAAACAGCGTCCACTCGTTCTGGAACGTAATGTCCTCGAATCCGGGAATGATCTCGTGGTCAAGCATCGCCGAATCTAGCACCTTATCCAGACGTCGCTCTGCATCTCGAACAATTAAGATGAATATTTCGTTGATCAGCTCAGCAAGGTGTGCCTGGAACTCTGAGGTTGCCTCGAGAAGTCCAGAGTCTTTTTTCAGGTAGTGAAGCAGGAGCGTTGCGTTTGAGATCCAAAAAGCCAGTATCGTCATATCCCACTGGAACCTTTCGACCACGTCGTTGATACAGTCCATGGCCGAAACCAGGAGTCGCTCTAGCAGCTCTGGGCTTGAATGATAATGCGCATACCTCGCACTCAAGAAAATCATGTTTGCGGGCACGGGCTTTTGCGATGGCGATCGTTGGGGCGTCATCTTGGTGATGATAATGTCTAGGATCCGATCTAGTTCGTGTTCCTGGAAGACGAACATTTGGTCGTGCAAACATCGGCTCCAGTCGAACTCTGTTTGCTCTTCCTCGAACTCATCAACCGGCTGGTCATGTTAGTACCGGCTTGATTAGATCGGAGGGGACTGGCACACACCTCAGGCTGGTCATCCATGCCCACGTTGCCCAAGTCAACCTCAAGATCTCGGGCGCTCTCCATCATCAACCGCCTTCGCATCTCGTTTTCTGCCATCTCCTCCTCGAATCGGTCCTGGGAGAAACCAGGGCTGTAAAAGTCATCCGTGACGCCCGCATTACCAATGTTGTAGCCGTTGTCGTGGAGGTAGTATGACATTTCGCTATCTGGAGGAACAAAGTCAAATGCCGTCCGTCCTGATGAAGTCTTCTGATCTGAAGATGCGTTGTTGTCTAAAAGTAATTTGGCGATGCCTTTGTGTCGGTTCGTCATTGCCCACATGAGCGCAGTCCATTGATTCCGATCTTGCTTGTTTACATCTGCGCCGGCATCGATTAAAGCATGCACCACCGTCTCATGGCCCTGTTCTGTATATCAGCATATTTGCTGGTGGATGGAGCAGGAGAAACTGACAAAACAGCTGGCATAGATGAGAGGAGGCGTTCCATCCTCGTCCTCGGCATTGATGTCAATGTACTCCTTTGCCTTTCCGTCCAAGAGTCTCTTAATCCTTTCAACATCTCCGTTGCTAGCAGCCATGTTCAGGGCCTTTTGAAGCTTATCCGTCTTTTCCGAGTCTGACAGCTCGTCGTTGTTGGCGATCTCATGTTCATCGTCGAAACCAGGACCGGCTTGGTGAGCTGCTTGGGCAGCAAGCATTTCCAGCAATCGGGTATCGCTATCCGTTGGCCCTTTTGCAACATCGTCATCAAAGTTACTGTCGTTGAGCGAGAGGTTGCCAAAGTTCAGGGGCTTCGCAAGGGCTGGCGTCGTGAGAAACTGAGACTGGCCTGGTCATTCGGCTACGTCAGTTGATGCGCGCAGGGCAATGGGTGATAGGGCGATGCCAGACGAACCTTGCCAACCATCGTACATCTCCGTCTCAGGGACGAGATCGACTGGAACATGTCGCCGGTCGTCTAAAGACTTGGGAAGGTCAGACGGCAGGGTGCGGGGCTTCCGGTGCCCATCGTTGGCGCCGGTAGAATCCCCTAGATCCATGGTGGAAGGAGGGGCAGAGCCAGACACCGGGTTTGGCTCATGGAATGTCGCGCGTGGAGGGAGTTTGCGGGGTTCGCGGGGAGACGGTGGGGAGCTGGAGATGTCGGAGAAGGAGGGATTACGGCTCGGAAGGTGCTGTCTTGCAGAAGAGAGTGTAGGGCGCGTTGATATCGTGCGAGGTTGTCGTGGAGGGTAATGCACCCACTTGTCTGATAATGGAGAAACAGACGTTCCGGTGTTGTCTGTCTGTTACTTGGAGCTGGCGCCTCCCTTGTACGGATGCCAGGCGCAGCGGAGCCACAAATGGTCCGTGCACGCCACATCCAGACCCAGCTGCTTGCAGCGTCATCTCCCAGATTTCCGCATTGATTACTCCGTAGTGACGGTGACGATCCAACCTCGCCAACTCGCTCCGTTGGGTCGCTGCCTTGTGCCGACGAGATTAAATTGCTGACACATTTGGTTTTGAATTGATGACGGACGTACGAAAGCAGGATCAAGGACGCCCTGTGATGCACTGTGTTGCCGGACCAAGCGAAATATTCAGCCTTGGCCTTGGACCACCATATTTTGTCTGCCTAATACGGAAATGCTGCCTAGGTAAGGTACTTTGAAGACAGTGGATTGGCCTCCTACGCCGCTCGCTTTCCAAACGCCCTCAACCTCTTGACTCCACCATCAGGAATCATGATGAGCTTGACGTGGGTCGCTACGGAGTCCTTGGCCGAGCTGGTGAAATCATGCTCCTGGTCCGGGCCTGTCTTGCTTGGCGGCACCACCTCGTTCCAGCCCTCGGCGTCGGCTGCTGGGTTTCCCTCGCCCTTCCACTCGACGGCCTCAACTGCCACCTTTTGCGGGAAGTTGCCTCGGAAATGCGCCGTGTCCACCACAAACTTCTCGACGTAGCCAGGCGCTCCGAGCTTGATGATGGTCCAGTCAACGTGGCCCTTGGTACGCGACCGCGCCGTCTCCCAGCCGTCGCCCATGTCCTTGCCCCGTCCCGGCAGCAGGAGGTTATCCTTGGTGCCGAAATGTTGATCGCTGCAGGACACGGCAACGCCGCCGTTCTGAGCCGCCGCGAGGTCGAAGACGGCGTCCTTGTCGTCGGGGAAGACGGGGACTGCGTGTCCGAATAGGCGGAACCGCGCAATACCGCCATCGGGGTACATGTTTAGTCTCACGTGCGTGTACTGCTTCTGCGTGGGCGCATCCAGCTTCCAGCCGAATCGCTGCGACGGACCCCCCTCTTGAACCCCCAGGATGGTCTCCCACTTGCCCCTGCCTCCTTGCCATGACACTACCTCGTCGTCGTCCTGGCTGAAGACGCCTTCGACCGAGACTGCCGGTGCGTGGTTCCCTGAGAAGAAGGCTGTGTCGACCTCAATTCCCTCGACAGTGCCCGAGGCCACTCCTAACCTGATGATGACCCAGTCGAACGGCTCGGCGTTGTGCCGCCGGGTCTCCCAGCCATCATACCAGGCACCCGTAAAGACCATCTTACCCAGTTGTCGGATCGGCGGGGTGGGAGTCAAGAGATTTGCGGCCTCGGCGAACCATTGATCTGAGAAGGCGAGGATCTTGCCTCCCAGCGTGCCAGAGATCAGATCTATCCATGACACCCGTCAGTATTGTGACTGGTATTGGAACCAGCATGGAGCAAAGACGGATGGCTCACCAATGCATGTCGATCGGAATGTCGGGTCAATTTCGTCGGGTTGAAGCGACGACGCCTTTACGGAGTCGAGCTTATAATCAATCTCGTCTGCAATAGAAGCCATGGTGGGTGAATGCGTACAGATGTATCTTTTTAGAGATCAGCGACTAGACTTGTAAGTTTCCAAAAGGCAGGGCGTCGGGCTATTCTTAAACGGCCAACACAAGCTTCGTAGTGCGATTCTAGGCGAATAAATGGATGCTTTACTGACGCTTCTTATCTTTATCACATAACTATTACCCGCAGCATTACATTGCTGGAGGCCGGAGCCGGAGGGGGGGAAGATCTCGGCCACTTCCGGTGGCCGCCGGCGCCCACGAGAAGACGCACAGCGCCGGCGCCATGCCACGCCAAATGGTGTTTGAGAGGCAGGCCCTAACTCCAATGGGCACGTTGGTGATGCTTCACAATGGCTATTGGGTGCTGCAGATGCTGCTAAAGTATAAATCCCACCTTGATGCTCTTTTAGGGTTCTTGGCGATGAAGAAAAGCTGGGGAAATATTGCCGAGTGTGTCTCATGGACCAAGTGGTTGGGTTCATGACTACGAAGTACATTAAGTAGCAACGCACCGGCGAATAGAAGAGACGCCGTGGGCAGTTGTCCGGTCGCTTGGCTGCGTCGCGTGGAGGACGCTTACGTTTACAATGCCTCGACTCACGCGATCCTTATCCCAAAGCGCCCCCGCCGAAGACCTCTTATCAGCTTTTGACAATAAGATGCGCTCGATGCCATCGAGTAATAAATACTCGAGCTCGATCTGTGTGACGAGATTGCCGGGCGTCATGGCGGAATTGCCCTGTTCCTCACGCTACCCCGCGCTCCGCGCTGCTGATTGCAAAAGGCGGCTCCTGATAGGCCGAAGCTTGCTCGATTTCCACCAGCCATCAGTGACGTATATTGACGTACAGTAGTAGGACCGCTCGCAGCTTGGAAAGTCAACGACGTGTCTTACCATTCGCAATTGCCAGGACCGTCATTTGTCATCGTTCCTCGCGACTCCTCCTGCTCTGCCTGCACATGAAAATCCACCTCGCAACTCTGCCAGCCTGCCATCGTTCTCTGTAGCTTCAAGTACCCGGTCATCACTTGATAGCCTACGGATAATTCTCTACATCTAGCCTTCTGGTTTTCCGCCGCGTCCCTTGTCGGCCGTGTCCCTCCAGCAGTCTTCCAGGTTGTCAGCCCAAACCTCGTCACCACAGTCGAAACCCCGTGAACCTTCAATCCAACAGTTACACGGGTTCTCAGGCACACTCTACTACAGCAGTCAAGATGGCTAGCGCGACGGGCATCCCGGAGCGTCGTCTATACTCCGACGTTGAGCCTGACAGCGCCGAGCGACGTGAAAGCGAACCACTTCTTGGCCGACCCGGCGATGCTTCCCAAGAAGAAGGCGTGCCAATTTTTAGAAACCTCGTGCTCGGTAGGCCAACATACATGGTCTCGAAGTGCCAATGCCACACTCGCTAATGCGTTCGCGTGTAGGAACTGGCATTCTTGCCCAGCTGGGCATCATCCTCCTCGTCGCCCTCATCTGGGCCAGCGTGCTGACCAAAAAGTTGATCCTCTTCTCCGGCCACCCGCTTGTGCAGTCTCTAGCAGTCCTCACTCTGACCCAGTCCATCCTGACTCTGCAACCGACCCATACCGCCGAGCAGAAGCGCATCGGCCAGCGCATCCACGCATCACTCAACCTCGTCGCCTTTCTCCTGCTAGTGGCCGGCGTCACCATCATCGAGTACAACAAGTTTGCCAACCATGGCCCCCACTTCCACTCCATCCACGGCTACCTTGGCGTCTTCACGTCCATCTTCCTCCTGCTCCAGTACCTTGTCGGCTTCACAATGTGGGCCACTCCCGCTCTTTACGGTGGCGAGCAAAACGCCAAGTCTATCTGGAAGTACCATCGCTACAGCGGGTATCTGGTTCTTGTCCTGCTCCTGGCGACTGTGGTCAGCGCTGTCGATACGGACTTCAACAGGAGCGTCCTCAAGCTGAAGCTGTGGGCGACTGCTTTGCTGTCTCTCCTCGTTCTCGTGGGCGTCTTCCCCCGTATTCAGAAGCAGAAGCTTGGGTTCAAGGCGCCATCCTCGTCATTGACACATGACTAGAGGAAGGCACAAGTAATATCAGATTCACTCTCGCAAGGCCAACAAACTGCATTGTTTGGGTACTGTCTTGGAGAGCGTGAAATAAGCTCTGCCACCAAGCTCTGCCATGGGTGGGCTTTTCATACCTGGTTGGTTTCTTGTTACGATGCTTCGTTAACTTCAAAAGGTTGGTTTTCAAGGTTCGCAACTACGGGGCGCTGAACTGGCGTCGGAGATACGTCTGGCCAGGATATATAAATAGTTAATTGAGCCCCTCTAGAATACAATTATTCTCCTCAACTCTCACCATCATACCACAGTGGTACTTTAAGCTTTACTCACAACCGCTCCTCACACACTCTTCTTCTTCAACACCCATATTAAACTTCTTGACCAAGTACTTCGAAAAGAACAATCATGCTTGGCAAGGCTCTCATCAGAGCAATGCCAGTGGTCTCCCTCTTGGCCCTAGGGTGTGAGGGAGCACCCAAGACCCCCAGCATCTACAGGGGGAGAGAAATATGTGAAACAAATCAATGCAGGAAGATGGTCTATGATATGCGCCAGGCTATGACGAAGAAGGGTGAAGAAGTTGATCCATGCGAAGATTGGGATGAATGTAAGCAACGCCTCTCCCCGCTGAATAGATGCACTACTAGATCTTTGCTAACTGATGTGATGTGTAGTCGTTTGTGGAAATTACGACAAGCAGGATATTCTTCAAGGTTCAACGTATATCATGGATTTTCGCGATGGCCAGGAAGAAATCACCATGATGTCGCATATGAAAGATAAAATCCTCTCTCTGCTTTCGCTTGTCGTTGGCAATGCTTGGCAACCTCACGTATGATACTTAAACTCGACTTTGAAGACTTGTACAAACACACAGACTAACAAATCAATAGTTAAACCAGCCTCCACCAAAGGGAGCCGACAAGGAGACCTTTCAATCCATGAGACGTTATTTTTCCACATGCATGAATACACAAGTCCTCACGCAAGCCGTTCACGAACCCGCCATGAAAATTACCAGAAAGATACAGGATGCTTTCAAGAGATACGAATCCCGTTTTCTCGAAGACAAGGAGAGCAACCCGGAGCCGATGGTCAACGCAACCCAGGCGGTGGATCTTCTCGACCGGGATATTATCCGCAACGTAACTCGCGAGATGGCCAAATATCAGATCTGGGCTTTTGCCAAGTTCGCGCCGCAGCAATCGCTTTTCAATTCGGTAAGTTTGAAGGCCCACATTGAGAACAACGAATAACAACTGACACCTTGCCTCCAAACAGTCTGAGATGAGAGTTGGTGTTGTGCCTTATATCACTAAGGGCCTTCTTTGGAAGGACATTTGGTACGAGGATTGGTACGCCTACAAGTACAAGAGTATCATGGCCGGTTTCTTCAAGGACGCATACAAGGATCAGTGGCGGGCCCACGACTATAAAGACCTCGCCAAGCAGGTTTACAAACTGGAGCTCGACATCCTCGAGATTGCACCCCCTCTTGAGGCCTTTCGCAACATCAAGGTACATACATGTCTTTTCCTCCTCATATCTCCTTCACGTAGAAATCACTAACAGTTAATATCAGGAAAACACTGTCAGTCTCTCAGCCAAGGACTTTGAGGAATTGGCCCCAGACCTCATGATTCCCGCGGTTATCAAGGACCAGCCAGGCCCAGTTGACCGCCCACCCATGAAGAACCTCGATGTCATGTTCCCCGAGTACTGGAAGGACCTACAAAGGACTCTCGGGAAAACATCGAAGGCCGCGTTGCGAGCATACTTTATCTGGCAAACGTTCCTGCAGACACAGGAGCTTATGGAATCAAGTCAAACCTTCCAATACCGTCGTCTCCTAAGGAAGCTCGATGGAACAGTACGTGAATCGTTATCTTGGGGGAAATAGTTGCTAATTACTTGCTACAGCGAGACGTCCCCGATCGCAGACCCCTGTGCATTCAAAGGACGTACAAGCATTTCGGACTCATGATGGCCACTACCGTTATGGGTGGTGGATTCGACGGGAAGAGGGAGGCAGGTGTTGTCGAGGTGTTTGACAACATCAAGGACCAGTACGTCAAGATGTTCAATGAAACGCCATGGATGGATGCCCAGTCCAAGAAGGGGGCTATGAATAAGGCCAAGAAAATGAACATCATGACCGGATTTCAAAAGGCGGTAAGTCAGCAAGTATGGCCTTGCTCATCTCTCCGTTGCTAATCATGTCGACGCATAGGAACCCAACCTGTTAAATTGGGACGACATCAATAAATTTTACGACGGCATTCAGGTCACGGCAAGGAACGGCTCCTACCTGAAATGGTCACATGCGGACGACTACCTCCGGATCCAGTCGTGGTATGCCGGAGAGGCGTGGTCTAAAGATCTCTACACACCCCCAAACAAGCATAAGTGGCTGGTGAATGCTCTGGACATGGAGACCTACTTCTCGCCGGAGCAGAACAGCGTGGTCGTCCCAGCAGGCCTCATGATGCACCCCCTGCTCACCAACGACTTGCCCTCTTACTTCAACTATGCTGCCCTTGGTAGCATGATGAGCACCGAGATGGCCCATGCCTTTGACAAGGTTGGCGGCGGGCTCTCGGTGAACGGCACCATTGACGACTGGATGACACAGGAAGACGTGGGTCAGTTCAACGCCCGCCAGCAGTGTTTTGCGAACAAATATGACGAGTACAACGTGACGGACGTGTACCCGCTCAATGGCAAGCAGTTTGCGGGCGAGGCTCTCGCGGACACGCACGGCATCGACATGGCATACTCGGCTTGGAAGGCCAACTTCAATCCCCGCAAAGAAAAGATCATGCCCGGGTTCTTCGAGTTCAGTGATGATCAGATGTTTTTCGTGATCCGTTCTATGTTCCACTGCTCCAAGAGGCGGCGCCAGTTACCACGGCTTCAAGCAGGCTCGGGCCTCACGCTGCCTCGAACCATCGACACGTGGGCGCCGTTGAGAGACTCGAAGGTCTGGAACGAGGCGTTCAAGTGCAAGCCAAAAGGGCCGATTTGCAGGGCCTGGGGCGAGGATTCGGACGAGGCCAAGGGCCTGGTGATGCAGAAGCCGAAGAACGAAATGTGGCCGCTGGACGTGATGACGCCTTCGATAGCGAAGGCGAGGGCGTGGCGCAGGGTGATGAAGAACATTGCGAAGGAAGACATCGGCATCATCATGCCTACACCAAACATGAAGACCTGGAGCTACAGATCCGAACTGCTTATTGGCAAAGACACAACTCCAGTTGAAGCGAGGGAGATTAGGGCGAAGTTGCAGGAGGCGCGGAACAGGGCGGTAGAGATCATTAAGAAGGAAGGCTTCATGGAGCCTTTGGGATCCCAAAAGCCCTGGCGGTTCCGGCTCGAGGCGAACAAAACTCTGGCCGAAATCGACGCAGCGCAGAAGAAGGAAAAGGTTAAGGCGAAGGACAAGGAAGGTAAGCCCAAAGCAGATGAAGAGAAGACCTACAAGAACACAGGGCAGAAGAAGAAAGAGGCAAAGGTCGGTGCCGAGGAGGGGAAAACCAAGGCGGGGGAAGCAAACAGCAGCAAGGTCACAGCACTGGGTAAGGCCGAGGTGAAGGACAAGGAGAAGAAGCCCGAGGTTGAGGATGAACATATTGACGAGGACACGATGGACAAGGTGGAGGGCATGGAGGATGAGTACTACGTGGAGGATTGACAGGCAAGGTTCATACGATAGATACGATTGATGGCTTCCGCCGCCGTTTCCGGTAGCGGGTGCAACGATATGAATAATAGACTGCATGATTGACAGATGATAAGACGCCAAGACTATAGGCGCGATCCTTGGATAGAAGTGAGGCGGATAAGTGTCAGTCCCATGTCAGGATTCCATGTTCACTGTTTGGAGCAAGGTGGCAGATGGACGGTCAGTCGATAACCCACTCCGAATCCTGCATCGACAATCCAAGGCAGGACCGTAGTTAATACCAATATGGTCTAACTTATTAGTCTACCCTTCTACGCACTTCATACCACACTTACGAAGTACTGGTTCGTCGACGGTGGCCCGTGGATGCCACCAAAACGCGGGGGCGTTCTGATGACCCTTTGGCGGCGGCCCAGATTGGTTAGCAAAATCATTGTTTTTCAGGTGAATTTGTTAGTCTCTCCGTTCACGTTCAAGCTTAAGACAAGGGCCAAGGCTCCGAGGGGCATGAACTACTACGTACAGATTGGCGTAGGTTCCGGCCCCTTTCCAGCCACATGGTCCCAGGAAGATGCCTGTGAGCAGAGCCGCGCAGGGCAGGTCGGAGCCGGCGATCCCTGCGACGGTTCGAGCAAAGATCTAGAAACTAGCAACGCAAGACGAGGCGAGAGGGAATTTCGGTGGATCGAGTGCCGTCCCATGTCCATTCTTTCCACTTTTCCTACCCTATACCTGCAGCGATCGGACAGTTGACGGGTCATCCGCCATCTCGGAGACAAGGGCCTGAACACGTGTCGCCCTGCGTGACCGCTTCCCAACCTGGATCTGGCTGGGATCTTGGTGGCACGCCGCTGACGTCACAGCGCGTCGCCAGGAAGCAAAAAACGTCATGCATGGGGGCGACTCCAAAACTTGCCGCTGCTTCAGGCGACGGTGAAAAAAGCACAGCTGCACTGCACTGGCTGGAGGCACGACCACGAGCACGACCACGACCACGAGACAATTGAAACCGAACCCCGTCTGCTGACAGCGGAAGAGCAGAACGGGGCGACGGGGCGTTTCAGCCCGCCCATGTTTGAGTTGTTAGTTAAGGCAGAGAGGCAGCATAGTTTTGATATTTTCGCTTCGACTACGCATGTACGAACACAGACCGGTGCCGGGGCAGGACGGAAAAGTCATCGTCGAGGGGGCCCATCGAAGTGTGGGGGGGGGCGGAGGAGTGGGAGCGAGAAATCCTTCCCATCACCGTTCGGTGCGCGTCGGCGAATGGACACCAGCGCCTCTGTCCTGGCTCATCATGGTTACACGGCGGTTGCCGACCAGCATGAACAGCCTTGTAAGTTGTTGCAGCTTGGTCGTCGACGGCACTGGAATAGAATTGCCCGTAGGCTACGGGCGACGGTGGAGGGCGTCAATAAACTAGGTAATATGTAAGTGTGAAGCAGGGAAGCAAATTACCTACTACTATGTATAGCACTGGTCACTGGATTCGATAGCGAGCAGGGGGCCAGGTCGCTTCCCCGGCCCCCATTCCGTTATGTCCAGGAGTGCCCACGAGGGCGCGTGGCATGCCGAGACGCCGAGACCAAATCTGTGCGGCGTCCGTCCTTGGGCAAATTGAAATTGAGGGCTGACCCCAGGAAAGACGTCCCCACCGGCGCCGTGTCAAAATTTCCCTGTGCTGTACTGCGCAGTCAGTTCAGTTGACGGTGAGGGGGGAGAGCGAGGTTAGAGGGTGATGGTTGAGGGCTGCAATGCTCGATACTGAAGGCGAGGAGCAGTCGACGAAGAGGAGTCGACGACTTAATCTCTCTGCCCGGCGCGAACCGCCGGGGGCGGCAAGTAATTTGATTTGACGATTGACGGATGGCGATGCCCCCGGACGTTGGAGGAGTCAGCATGATGTCAATTGGGCGTCGAGGGTAGCCCATATTTGCTTGGCGCTGCCGGGGGGCGGCGAATAAGGAAGCTGGCAGCCGTTTGGTTGTGCTGCGCGCAGTGCTGCAGTTGGTGCTCATGACGTTTGACGCTCCTGACTAAGGGCAGGTATACCTAGTCCGTAGTAAGGGGACCAACAGGGGACGGAAGACCCAAGCGCCATGCAGGCAAAGGCATACTATGTATATCGATGGATGGATTCGATGGGCCTTGGCCTGTTCGCAGAGTTTGCCTATCGAAATCTGGGTTGCGGTGGGATGACCCTGAAAGAGGGATCGCCGATTTCGAAGGGAAGCACGGAGTGGAAACTGTGGAATGGCAAGTCCTCAGGCGGGTTCTAGCGGTTAGCGTCCTGCATAACAGGGGAGTCCATGACCAGGAAAGGGTTCGAGGGTCAAGAGTCGCACTGCGTTGTATTCGAAAGTCATGTTGGGTGTTTGATATGAATGAAGTTGCGAGGCTATGAGAGCAAACTAGGAGGGAAGGCATAATAGTAAGTACCGGGGAACCTAGGAAGTGTTGGTAGCTCGATCCTTGATACTACGTAGGTAGCCTTGATGGTGGATGGCGGCCGATGGATGAGCGAGCGGTGGCAGCCCGGCAGCGTAGCCCGTCCGCCGATCACTGCCTTGGCTTTGGGATTGGCAACGAGGGTCCGGGACAGCGGCCGAATACGTGCAGAAGCCGAATGGATGAATGCACGAGGAGCGGTACATTGTGCATTGGACATTGGTGCACTTGCGCGGCAGAGACTGTATTCGTA
The DNA here is from genome assembly GCA_003934905.1 of Neonectria sp. DH2. Taxonomy (NCBI): domain Eukaryota; kingdom Fungi; phylum Ascomycota; class Sordariomycetes; order Hypocreales; family Nectriaceae; genus Neonectria; species Neonectria sp. DH2. The sequence continues at coordinate 777,134 of RQWH01000002.1, read as the reverse complement.
AATGGGTACCTATGGTTGCGCAGCCATTGCAGTCCCTCCGTGGGTCGTCATTATAGAGGAGGAACGGTAGGTATGTCAGGCCGTTCAGGCATGCTGGGGAGTCTGGGACAATAATAGGGTAATAGAACGGGTTTTGGTGGAGTTTTGGAATGGAACCCGAAGTGGTGTTGCAACGGAGGCGTTCGGGGGAACCAGGTTTGCAGAACTTGCCAGGCAGGGGGGGCGGAGGGTAGTGGAGAGGACCGCGTACATACGTCAGGGAGGCGGTTCAAGTTTGCAGGCTAATATCCAATATTGCAGTGTTTTGTTTTCTTGTCCCCCAAGGTAGGATTGCCATATGGCTCATTGAGGGAGGTAGTATAAAGAGAGAGGAGCTACAGTGAAAGGGGTGACCCTTTTTGTGCTTTTGTGCGACTCAGTACAGCGCGCACAGAGGCACAAAAAAAGTGAGGCACAGTCAGAGAGGGCAGAGTGGGCAGAGTGACGTGAGTAAAGAAATCGAGTGACGGACTGACAGTGTAGATGGACTGGGTTGGCCCGGCTTGGTGGCCTGGAAGGCTGGCAGGGGGGTCGCTTCTGGGCGCTCTTTTTGGCAGGGGAGGGGGGAGGGGGGAGGCGCTTTTTGGTGGCCCCCTTCACCTACGTCATCGCAGACCACGTCCGGGGCCCAGTCCTGAGCTACGACGATGTGCCACTCAGGGCACTCAGTCGCCCGGCGATTCCACTTTTTCCCACGAGCATGGGCCATTAAACCATCATTCATAGTATTCATGGCCGGGGGGACGGCAGACAGCGGACAGCGGACAGCGGACAGCGGACAGCGGACAACGGGGGCCGCTCTAACAACGGGCCATCCAAGATTGGTTCTATGTCTTTGCTCTCCGCGACCACCTGCTGCTAAAGTAAACCTCTGTGTCTGTTACTTCTTGTGAGCCCTCTTCCAAGCCCTCTCAATACCACCAAACACCAGAACCAGAATCAGACAGGGCTGGCCTTGCCTTAGCCTGCCTACCTACCTTGACTACCTGCTCCAACTTCCGCCCACCACCACCACCACCACCACCACCACCGTCTCATTATTCTCTACCAACCCAACCCACTTCCCCCAAAACGGACACAGGGACCAGAAACCAAGACGATTAGAGGCCGGCCACCGATACCGAATCTCCCCGATCTTCACCTCGAACCGCCTCCGTGCCCGTTGTACCGCCGTGTCTGCCGCCCGCCCTCCGGCTTCTTCAAAGTAGACGCGCCGGCCCCCCCGTCTCTGAGCTGTGCTCTTGTCCACCTACTTGTCTCGGGTCCTGAAAAAAACCCGGAAGGGAAAGCAAAACGGAAAGAGCCTCTCGCTGCTTTGCCGTCCCGCTTGCTGGCCCTCTCCCGTCCACCCGAGCGCCTTCACCCTCGCCTCCACCCGCTCAACGCTTGACGCTCTGTTCGCCACGTCCTCTCCTCGCATGCCGTCAGCCTTCGTCCTCCTTCCTGTCTTTCAGCCTCCGTGCTCGCCTTTCCCTGCATGAGGCATGCCAAGTCCCACCTCGCCTTCTTCCTCTCCGTCCTCGACGCGTCAGTTCTACTCGCCGACCCGCCTGTCTAACCCCAACCCCAACCCCAACACCAGCGCCAGCGAGTCGCTGTTCCTAACCCCCCAGAAGCTGTCCTCGATTGCTGTTAAAGATGGAGGTCTAGTGCCCACGTCGGCTTCGACTTCGCCTGCGACTGCGACTGCGACTCCGAATGCGACGTCCAAAGCGCGTGACGCAATGATGGATTGCCACTCGATTCCCCTCCCATCTTCGCCTCTAGATGCCCCGGCAACCTCCCCACGTGCTACCAGGACAATGAGGACACCGCCTGTCGACGAGAGCTCCATTTCCGGGCCTCAGGAAGAAGAATGGGCCATGTCACCGGACACTGTGCCCACCGCATCTTCTGAGGACCCATCAAATCCGCAGCGGCCAAGCAGCCAGGAAAGCCCTGCAACATTTGGTTTAATTTCTTCACAGCAGCAACTCCATGACTATCGAGAAAAACTGGCTAGGGACCTCGAGCGTCGGGAGCTGTCTGCGAAAGGACTAGGTCCGACGCCAGGAGACAAGTCGCGAGTTTCGCCAATCCCCGAAGAAGGACTATCAAGTTCGCCTCCACAGACGACTTCACTCTTGACCACGACGTCTACAGAGTCGGGTGCTACTGTCCGTGGCTTTGCGACTCCTGCACCCATCGCTGGAACCCCGTCGTACCCGTTCCCTAGAATGGCTCCCGCAGGCTTTGTGCCTTCGTATATGCACCGACCCTTTACCACCCTCTCCCCAACCGGCCCCCCGCGTTATTCCAACTTCACCTCGTTTGAGGCCATGGGAATTGGCGCCCAAGACAAGCTCTATTCTGAAAACTCTACACCCGCCTCCAACTTCACCTTCAACCCGCCCTTCATGTCGCCCCAACCGGAAAACATGGATTTCCCTAACCCTAACCTTTACGACCTATCGTTGATGCTCGCTGCCGAACCTGGCCTCGATGCATGGTGGGGCACCGTCGTTCAGATCATGAAGGATGTCTACAAGGCCGAGCGTGTCGCCTTGGCCGTGCCAGCTGACACAACAGACATCGAAAATGTCCCCTGGGGCCAGAAGGCCACTTATAACGAACACAAGGAGGATGATCTGAGCCTAGGTTACATGGCCAAACAAGGCCACAGTAACGCCGTCCCCAGCAGTGATCAGGGGGGTATGTCTGAGGGCATCATATCAACCCCTGATGACACGCTCAGGGTTACCTCTGCGCGGCGACCCGGCCTGTTTAGCCGTCATTCCTTCACATCCTATGAAGAGAACAAGGAGAAGTCTCAGGATCGATCGCCTCAACCTTCTCGACGGCCCTCTTACTTGGTAAGAAGCCACAGCAATCTGCCCCCAAACCGCGCTATGAAAGCCTCGCCAGGCGATTATGCACCACTTAACAAGACAGCTCTCGACGAGCATGACGCCAATGAACAGCACATCCCAAGCTGGGAGGCACCTCTCGTGAACGAGAACGAGGGTCAGGGCCGAATGCTACCTGTTCTGCAGGCCCTTGACTATGAAGCAGACCCTCTCATCGACCACAGCGGCGTTATGCGAGTGCTTGAACGCGGGAGACCCATCGCACTCACCAGAAGCTATCCCTATCTCTCCAACGAAGTTCCTGAGCAACCCAACCAGCAAAAGCCCTCTTCTACAGATACCGTTTCGGATTCTTCTAGCAAACCGACCCACAAGCCGCGGTCTGAATCTTTCTCAAAGCTGTCATCCATTTTTAGTGCCGCGGCTGCCTCTATTGTGCCAACTCGGAGCAAGACACATTCGGGCGAGAGAGCAAGGGCGTTGGCTTCGCGACGGGAGAATCGACTGGATGAAGACAGGCCGAAGCCCGTGACGCCAAAGTACGAAGAATTCGAACAAGCACCCCCGTCTCCCTGGTCACAATCCCCGGCTCCTTCGCCTGCCGTCCGCGCTGATCCGAAAGAGAACCCGTTCTTCACTGACGCCATGGTTGACGAAGATTCTTTCAACCCTGCCACAGGAACAAGTGACTACACTGGAATGCCCCCTCCAGAGGCGATTGGAGTCGACAATTCGTGGACCGTGCTTCATATCCCGTTGACCCATGTTCTCCTATCGAAGCCAAACCATGCCTTCAAACTTGACAACTCTGTGATGGAGCAGAAATCGAATTCTAAGGCTAAGGGCGAAGGTGACGTTGGCACGGAAGAAGCTGGTCGGCGCACACCAGACAGTATTAAGAAGGACAAGCCTGCCCCAATCGCCATTCTATCAATCTTGAGCCCAATTATACCCTACCCTTCGAATCTACGACATTCACTCCAACACTTGGCGCCGCACATGGCCACGAGCTTCTCCCTTTGCCGACACTATACCAACTTGGAGACAGAACTGGCAGGAATGCAGCGTAAACGACCGCAGACGGCAGGATTCGGTGCGGTCACCTCTGATGGGCGTGCGCTGGAGAACATGGCGTTCCTGTCACCTGATGACCCAGTTCCTCATCAATCCATCGCTGGAAGCATCACAAGCCCGAGTGACTACTCCTGTGTTTCCAAGAGCGCAACCGGGTCTCCCATTGGTACACCTGGGTGGGATCAGGGATCGTTGAACTTTCTTGCAGATAAGCGACAACAACCAACCCCAAGTCCAGGTGGCATGTCTATGTCCCAAGGGGAAGGATATTTCAGTGCAAGACAAAGGCCGACATCTTCTCGGCAAGAATCCTTTGGCCCTGGATTCCAACGATCTAGGAGAGGATCTAAAGAGAGCTCGCCTGTCGAAAAGCGTCAGTCTCGGTTGGCCAGCGCGTCGTCGTCCCAAGACATTATTGATACTGCTACAACTGTTGACAGGGCAGCTCGCAACACCGATGAACTCCCTGGCACTTCAACAAAGAAATCGGCGCTGCCGGATCCTCAAGAAGTCAGTATAAACCCATGGGCGTTGCAAGCATTGTCGAAGCTATTAAGAATTTGACTGACTTTGTGAAGACCGAACATGGCCAATCCCGGCACGGACACACGATGTTGCACTCGTACGGAGCAGACTTTGCCTCTACCTTTCAGTCTCTGCCTCCAAGCTCCACACTCACCAGCAGGTCATCAGCTTTCCCTCAGCTTTCTCGGAGCGGCTCGATTACAACCTCCGCAGTCGACATGCCCCCTCCGTCTGATAGGTTGAAAGGCCTGATTCTAGACTCACTGCCAGCGCATGTCTTTGTCGCTCTACCGCAAACAGGCGAAATAGTTTGGGTGAACAGTCGATATCTGTCATATCGAGGACAGACGGCAATCGATCTGGCAGCAGACCCATGGGGCAGTCTCCATCTAGACGATCGCGATGAGTACTTGAAAGCATGGAGCCATTCCGTTCGAACTGGAGAGCAATTTTCCAGGACTGTTCGCATTAAACGATTTGATGGTACCTACCGTTGGTTTTATGCCAGAGCTGTTGCATCAAAGGATAAGCGGGGTGTCATTATGCAGTTCCTTGGCTCATACATGGATATTCACGACCAACACATTGCAGAGCTCAAGGCGGCAAGGCAGGAAGAGATTGAGGCCTCTGAGGCGAAACATCGATTACTGGCCAACCTCATTCCGCAAATCATCTTCACTGCTACCGAAGACGAAGGTATTACATTTGCCAACGAACAGTGGCTGTCATACACGGGACAAAGTTTTGTGGACTCACTCGGCCTGGGATTCATGGATTATGTCCATCCTGATGATTTAGCAAGATGCAGAATCCCTGCTACTCAGCCGCCCAACCCTCTCGGCCGAAAACGAGAAGCCAATAACGGCGTTTACTTAGGATCTGTCTCTTCCGAGGCGACCTCGACCAGTACAGTCCACGCACAGAATCCTCAACCGGCCTTAGACACCACTCTACCCTCCACCCACCAACCACTCACTCGAAACAGTAGCTCGGATAATAGCTCTGCTTACGAGTGGCCAGCTGATCTTACCGAGCTTGCTCGCAAGGGGGTCATTAAAGTTGGCACGGACAGTAATGGTAGACTCTCATACACCACTGAGGTGAGGCTACTGTCCAAGTCTGGAGAGTACAGATGGCACCTTATTCGATGCGTCGAGATCGACACTATCGACTTTGGCCGAGGGTTGAGTTCCTATTTCGGCTCGGCAACAGATATCAACGACCACAAGCTCCTGGAAGCCAAGCTTAAAGAAGCCATGGAGTCCAAGAGTAGGTTTCTCAGCAACATGTCTCACGAAATTCGAACGCCTCTCATCGGTATTTCGGGCATGGTCAGTTTCCTCCAAGATACGACATTGAACGAGGAGCAACTTGACTACACGAACACGATTCAGACGAGCGCCAACAGTTTGATTATGATCATCAACGACATCCTTGACCTGTCAAAGGTCGACGCGGGTATGATGAAGCTGAAATTCGAGTGGTTTCATACACGATCCCTCATCGAGGATGTCAACGAGCTTGTTTCAACCATGGCAATTGCCAAGCGCCTGGAACTCAATTACCTGATCGAAGCAGATGTGCCTACTTGGGTCAAAGGCGATAAGGTCCGGATACGCCAAGTCTTGCTTAATGTCATCGGAAACGCCATCAAGTTTACCTCAGAGGGCGAGGTTTTTAGCCGGTGCCGGGTGCGTATGGGAGACGGGGTAAATGTCAACGAAAACGAAATCATGCTTGAATTTGCAATCATGGACACCGGACGCGGCTTCTCTGAAGAGGAAGCTGAACTGATGTTCAAGCCATTCAGCCAAATTGACGGAAGCAGCACCCGTCAGCACGGTGGTAGTGGCCTAGGCTTGGTCATCTCGAGACAACTCGCTGAGCTTCACGGTGGCAAGATGGAGGGCAAGGCTATCCCTGGGAAGGGATCGACCTTCACCTTCACGGCAAAGTTTGCTCTTCCAACGGCAGATGATCGACCTAATATTCCCGACAGCCCTGTACCAACCGCAGTGTTTACTCCGAGGCCAGAGGTGGTGGAGAATCTGCCTGGAAGCATCAAGCCGTTGCCCCCGCCCAAGTATATCCGTCCCAACGAGGCCCTTAGCCCTATCACTGATGTCGTGTTCACCTCCCCGGGTGTTATTTCGGCTGGGAGCTCGAACCCGTCTGTTCACTCGAGTCGATCGCAGGCTACTGATCGGTCGTCCGCAACGTCCGTGAATACCGGTCTGGCTCGATTTAGCGAGGCTGCCAAGGCCAGCGGACAAGATCTGTCCCAAATGAAGCTGGAGATGCCCTCAGGCCGAAGCTCCCCCGGCTCGACTCCGGCACCTGGTGCCGCAGACCAAGTGTCGCCCAAGGACATGCGTCCGCCGATGTACTCGATCCTCATCATCTGCCCCCAGTTTCACAGCCGCGAAGCCACGACTCAGCACATTGAGATGACTCTCCCAAAGGACGTGCCGCATCAGATCACCGCACTGGCGACAGTTGAAGAGGCGCAGACGCTGATTGGGGGTGAAGATCCTATCCGGTTTACACACATTGTCATCAATCTGCCTTCAGCTCAAGCCATCATCTCGTTGATGGATGAAATCACCAAGTCGCAAACCATCGACAAGACGACCATCGTGGTTCTCTCTGACTCGGTGCAGCGACAGGCGGTGTTGAAACTAGCAGCCGATACAAAGGAAGAGGCGTTATTTTCCGATAACCAGGTGACCTTCATTTACAAGCCGGTGAAGCCGTCCAGGTTTGCTGTCATCTTCGACCCTGATAAGATGCGCGACCTGAGTATCGACCGCAACCGCTCAACCGCGCAGCAGATGGTTGAGAACCAGAAGGCTAGCTACTTGGAGATTGAGCGACGCATGGGCAACAAGGGCTACAGGGTGCTGCTGGTCGAAGACAATCCAGTCAACCAGAAGGTGCTTATGAAGTATCTCAAGAAGATTGGCGTTGACGTCGAGATCGCGGTGGACGGAGCCGAGTGTACCAACATGGTCTTGTCCAAGTCGCATCAGCATTACTCCCTAATACTGGTGAGCACATCCGCCCCTACAGTCCCTTTCCCCTTCAAAGAGACAAAAATCTAACAAAAATCTATTCAAGTGCGATCTCCATATGCCTATCAAGGATGGCTACCAGGCATGCCGCGAAATCCGGCAGTGGGAACAAGACGCCCGCTTCCCCAAGATGCCCATCATCGCACTATCAGCTAATGTCATGTCGGACGTACAGGACAAGTGTGTCGCGGCGGGATTCAGCGACTACGTCACGAAACCGGTCGACTTCATCGATCTCAGCAGGGCCATGTCTAAATTCTTCTGAGAGGACCATTGACAGACCATGCTCAGTTCCCTGCTCTGATGCCATTTGATTTCTGAGGCACTTCTTCTCTCATACTTCCTCCGTTTAATGGCTTGCTGCTGCTGCGCTCTTCTCGACCCCTCTATACCCAGCTCTCCTCCTCCGCAGCAAGCCTGATTTTGGGAAGCGCAACGTTAGAATAGGTTCGAACGGACTACCAACAGGTGGACAACAATGACCACAGGGAATGCCGGAGCTTAGCGGAGGGGAAAGTTGTCCCTATTCATCAGGCTTCCCTTGTCCTTGTAATGTGGTTAATTATCAACTTTTCTCATGTGCTATGATACACATCCTATCTTAGCTACTTTTTTGCCCACCTCCTATTCCTCATCTTTTTCATTTCCAAATTCCACATTCTGTTTCGGCGTACCGATTTCAAGGGTCTCATTTTTACATAATATGGAGAACAAGACCCCCATGGAAGGAACTTCCCTCCTGGTGGTTACGGGTAACGATGGTTTTCATTTATTTATAGCTCACAGCATTGTCTTCTGGTTTATGCTTGGTTTAGGGGGGGCTAGGAGACACGGTTGAAGGGCAATGAGAAGCGGGGTTTCGGAGTTTTGCATTTTGTTTAATCGAGATGGGGAGAAGGGGGTATAGCGCCTTTTATGAATGATGGCTGGCGCGAAATATGCCCTCCGCTGCTGGGCTTAGGAAATGGAAATGGCAACGGAACGGGGTTTCTCATGTCTTATAGACGTCGTGGAACAGATTATCGGTTGGTTAAGTTCATTCAAGAGCAAACTAAAGTGACTCAAAACACTCAGCAACTTCAACTAGTGAAAGTAGACTACCAAATGTCTCATTGTTCCGATTAGGTAAATGCTTTTGTTCCTTAGTAGAGTGAAGACAATAAACACCTATCGAGTAGTAACCATGCCCCGGCCCCCAAAACCATGCCTGCACAGTCTATATCAGATTCCTTTTTGACAGTGCTATCCAAGAAGATTCCTTTCCTCTTTATAACAAAACAAAACAAAAAACAAGAATGAATATCGTGAGCATGTTCCATCATGGAATCCATTAGTCATTAATATCGAGGAGCGTATCAGTAGACGCTGCCTCGGATGCTTCGATCCTCCTTCTCTGCGTGGTCGAGATCCTCGGGATCGCCCTCGGAGGATTCTGGGGAAGCATCGCCGAGGCGGTTGGAGCGACGGGGTTTGTTGACGCCGTTTTCATCAGCGTACGTCAGCTTGTCCGAGTAGTCGTTAGGAGTGGAACCGTTGGTTCGAGTGGTGGCAGTGTCTTTGATGCTTTTCTGGTGGGCGTTGAGAGAGGCGACCCGGTGGAGGTTGAGCTCATCCTCGGAAGCGTCAGTGTCGGTGTCGGCAGCGGAGGTGTGGCCGGAGTAGGTGCCGCCCCCGTCACGGCCGACATGGAGGTAATGGGCCTCAGCCGCGTCGCTGAGAGAGGAGCCGGATTCTCCCTTGTGAAGGTTGGTGACGTCTATTTCAGGCGGTTCCCCATCGTCGTCGTTCTGCTCGCCATTCTTTTGGAGTTCAGTGGCCTTGGGCTGATGCAGTCGTGATCTTCGCGCCACGACGGGAGAAACTGCCGTGTCGCCAGGAGTAGCCGTCTCATTATCCTTCTGGCGTAAGATTTCGAGATCATCGCGTTTGACGTAGTGGCTGCTGTGATTGCACCCGTTCGGACAGCCACCCCAACGACGGGTGACGATGAAGGTCTTTGTCCGCTGCAGCTTCTGGCTATCCTTCTCCCGTTCCTTCTCGTCCTTGTCCTTGTGGTTGTCCTTGGAAGCTCGCTCGCGACGCAACTCCGACCAGGTGCGAAGATTGTTCTCGAGGAGGTATTTGCCGTTATCCTGCTTCCGCATCTTGAGGAACTCGCAGTGGTTGATGTTGCGGAGGTCTTCGAAGTATTCGACGGTGAAATGATACCATTTCATGAGGAAGACGCGAGACATGAGCCCGTGGGTGACTGTCAAAGGATCTAAGGTTAGCGGGCGACATGGGTGGCAAGGAAGAAGACGGCACGTACCCAGGACACAGACGCTGGCGAAGTCGTCCTCACCAAATTGGCGCCATAGGCTCTCGTTGAAGCCGCTGACACGGTCGTATGCGTCGGCAGCACTCTCGCCGTTGGGAATGCGGTAGAAGAAGTGGCCATAGTCGGCGCGCTCCTGCCACATGCGCTCCATCTCAGCACTGCAGGGCTGGAAGTTGCCAAAGTCCTGCTCGCGGAGGCGGGGCTCCTCGTAGACTTTGATATTGGAGCGGCGGAACGGCGACGGGTCGGGGTCGTCTGAGGTCAAAGTGGCAAGGATACCCTCGGTGGTCTCGCGGGTGCGACGATAGGGAGAGGTGAAAACTTGGAGGGTGTCATCGGGGCGAAGGAGGTTGCGGAGGCGGCGGCCGGCATCGTGGGCTTGATTCCAGCCCTCGGACGTGAGCTTGACGCGGTGATCGGGGATGGTCTGGTGGATATCGCGGTTTTCTGTAGAGAGAAGAGAAGGATCGTTAGGCTGGAGAGGGACAGATGGAATTGGGAGAGGGAGGCGTACTGTTTCCTTCGGATTGTCCGTGGCGAACCAAGATGATTAACCGCGGTTTTGTCATGCTGGGCGGTTGTATGTGTGGGTGGAAGGGTGGGTGGGTTTTGAGGAGGAAGGAGGAAGGAGGAAGGAGGAAGGAAGAAGAAGCAAACAGTGAGTTTGTCGTCGGTATATAGCAATGCTATGAAGGTAGGTAGGTATGTATGTATGGATATAGGTGGGTGGGTTGGCGGGCGATGTCGTCAAGTGGGTGGCGGGGTAGGTGGTATTTATTTGACACAAAGGCGTTGGGGCGATGTGATGTGCAGTTCGTAATGTGCAATGTAACAACAAGAGAAGATAGGCAGGATTGGGAAAGTCGACGAAGGGAGAGGATGTGCAGCTGTACTGTACTCGGTATGTGATGTTGGTTGTGAGTTGTAGTTGCCTCAGTCAGCGGTTGCAAATGCCGAGTAAGGTAGACTAGGTACGTGGGTGGGTAGTCACTACAGTGCTAAGAGTGCGTGTCGTGGATGCGGTGCGCTTCGCACACCAAAAAGCGGTCCCCGGTTGCGGTCGGCGCACTGTGCAGGGTACACTGTACATATTGTGAGGCGCCATGTTTCCGAAAACGTTCCCTTCGCTTCTCCCCTTACCCCCGGCGCTTGTGCTGCTGGATGTGCCCGAAGGCAGCCAAAGCAGCCAATGAGCGGCGCCATCTGAATCCCGCCTCAGGCGAGCGAAGGACAGAAATCTGCAATCGCATCTGGTGGTGGGTGCAATCAGTCACTTCCAGCTTAGCGCCGCATTGGCATGGGGCGATTGAGGCCCGTGGGACCACCGACGAAGAACCATGAATATGGGGACATGGGGACATGATGGAGTCATTGGAGGTCATCGGCCCATCCACACTGTTCACCGTTCGCTTGCTCCAGGGATTGCAGCAGAGCAAAAAGGTCCGTCCGTCGGCTGACAGCTTTTCCATCTGGCGATCTGGGCGATAGCAGCCCTCGGAGATGGAAGTCCATCGCATGGCACATATGCCCTTGGAATCGCATGATCCTCCTCATAGTGCTCCGTACGTATGCGATCCAATCCGGGAGTGCAGTGCCGCCCCAAAGCAGCAACACCTCCGTCCCGTTTGTTTCTTTTTCTGTTCCCTCTCACATACGACCAACCGCCATCTTAGATGTCGTAACCACTGGTTGGCTGCGGTTGTTGCCGACTGCCGTCTGCCGTCTGTTGTCTACCGTCTTTCGCCATCGTCATCGCCGCGCGTGCGTCTTGTTTCCCCAATTGGTTGGCCGGCTTCATCTGGCCGAGGTTCCCGTCTCGAAAACATCCAGGTCTAGATCCAGGTACCTACCTATCTACTTAGATAGGTAGTACTAGTACCTACAACAGGTGCGGATACGGATACTTCGTACCTATGCTCATCGTCATGCCTCCCAACATAGCCTAAAATCGGGAAGCAACTCACACGTTGTTTCTGTTCCAGGGGTCATGACCAAGCTTTTGTCGCAGTCGCAGTCCCTGTCACCGTCACTCCCGTCCCTTAAGCTGCGCTGCCATGGCTTGCGGCTACCACACACACACACACACACTCACAAACCCTGCCCGCTGCCTGTCTGTCTGCCTGTTACCATAGCCGTAGCCGTCGTGTGCCTGGCACTAACTCTAACTGCCGCGCGCTTATCAGCCTACCCTCGCCCATCCAAATCTTGGCACCTACCACTCAACCACCACACCTCAACCCCATCACATCTCATCTTTTTTCCATTCCGCATCCCCTCCCCCTTCACGTGCAATTCTCCCCAACAACACATCATCGCTTCGCCCGGACTTACCCCAGCTCAACTCGACTCTAGCTTTACCCGGCCTCCCCCCTGCGAGTATCACTATTCCCACTCACACTTCTTGAGAGAGCCCGTCACGCGCCCCCCCATCGGTGCGCCCATCTCTTCCTCAACGCTCCCACCCTCGCGCGCTTCGTCCGAGTCTCGCGCCGCGCCGGCTTCCCCTCCCGGCCTCACGCGTCCCTCACCCCATCCTCTCCTTTTATCTCGTTACCCCCATCACTCATCCTGCAGTTGCTCTCCCGGCCCTCCCGGTCCTCCTCTTTCCCCCGGTCACCTCCAGTCTCACATCATGTCCGCCCCGGGCCCGGAATCCGTCCCCACCTCGGCCGACCCGCGCTCTCACCGTCCCACCAAGAAGCGCGCCCTCACTCCCGTCTCCGCCCAGGCCGCCTCCGTCGATGCCCTCTTCGCGAAGCCCGAGCAGTACATCCGCATCCCGGACCCCACCGACCCCTCCTCCTCTGCCCTCGTCCGCGCCCCGCCCCCCGAGATCGTCACCAACGTCCAGGGCTCCTCCGCCGGCGCTGGCTCTGGCGAGTTCCACGTTTACAAAGCCAGCCGCCGTCGCGAGTATGAGCGCCTGCGAGAGATGGACCAGGACGTCAAGCGCGACAAGGATCACGTTCAGTTCGAAAAGGATAGGGCCGAGCGTGAGCGCAGAGACGAAGAACGCACCAGGAAGAATCGCGAGAAGCGAGAGAAACTGAAGTCCCGCAAGGCCAACAAGGGAAAGAGCTCTGCCCTGGCTCCTGGCAAGAAGCTGTCTAAAGCATCACCCACCGGGGAACAATCCGGCAACGATGCCGGTCAGACCGCGAAAGAGAGGGATGCTATCACCGCAAACGACAAGACAAGGGAAGGCGATGATAAACCCACGACGACTGCAGAACCAGCAGGTCTCATCATTCATGACGATGATTAGACACATGTGCGACGTACAAGCACACAGAACTACAGGCACGCACAAAAAGGTTCCCAACTAGAACACATGTAAAGTAAACAGGCCACGAGGAGGAGACTGCGCCGGACAGGCAACTATTGATTCGGGAGGTAATTTGAATGATACCCATTTCTTCATCTTGGCAGATGAAAACCCCAGGGCGACCGCCCCAGGCCCTTTTGTCTATCTTTTTTTCTTGTTCTTCGGCTAGTACAGGGGGTATGACTGGTCCCAACACACACATCTAAACCATCCCGATGCTCCTATCCGCCACATGCTCGTCACCATCCTCACAGCTCTGCTGCCACTCTATCTCGCCTCTCCTCAATCATCGCCGCCGCCGACGCCGGGGGGACCACCGTGCGCCTTCTTGGCACTGCAGATATCGTCTACTCGGAGGAGGAGGCAGGCAGCCTAAGATTCGGGTTAGTACTCGTAGTTCAAAAAGAGGAGTCGAGTCCTTGGCTAAGGACGGAGAACGTACCTCAATGGCCGTCTTCAGGCTCTGAAGCTTGATGGCCTGGGGTTCCCAGACACCGTACTCGTTCATGTCGACAATGGTACCGGTGTCTCCGTTAACACCCCATGAGCTCTTACCCTCAGCCTGCTTGGCACGCAGATCCGTCAACACACGGACAGGGCTCTTGCCAGCGTTCTGAACCAGGGTTCGGGGGATGACCTCGAGGGCTTCCGCCACCGCCTTGTAGGGCCATTGCTGCACTCCCTCGATGCTCTTGGCTAGCTGGCTCAATCGTACCGAGACGGCCATCTCCGTAGCACCACCGCCGGGGGATAACCGGGGCGAGAACATGACGTTTCGTGCCACGCCCATCGCATCTTGGAGGTTTCGCTCAATCTCGTTGAGGACATCCTTGGAGGGGCCTCGGAGGAGGATCGTGCAGGCCTTAGGGTCCTTGCACTTGGTGAGGAAGGAAAAGTACTCGTCACCGATCTTCTCGATCTCGAACAGGCCGCACTGGGTGCCAACGTCGGAATCCTGGAGGTCCTCCACGCGGTTCACAATGGTGGCGCCAGTGGCGCGGGCTATTCTGTTGTTGTCGGTCTTTCGCACTCGGCGGAGAGCTGTGATGTTGGCCTTCACGAAGTAGTGCTGGGCCAGGTCTGAGTTGAATTAGTAACCGAGCCATAGAAGCGGGCATTGTTGGGGAACTCACCGGAGACTCCCTTTTCGGTGATGACAAGATCGGGCTTGACGGCGATGATGGCTTCGCATAGGGACTTGACTTGCTCCTCCTCAATCTGAAGAATACGGTTCCAGTCGTCCTCCTTGGTTATCTCAATGTTGGTTTGCGACTCGCCCTTCTTGTACTCCAAGGGGCAATCCAGGAGCACAATTCTGGGGTTCTCAATGCGCCGGCGCATCTTGGGATGTGTGATGTCCTTGTTCAGCATCAGGCCGTCGAGAACCTGGCTGTCCTCGATCTCACCACCGGGGACCTTCTCCACTCGGGCATATCGCTTGATGTCGACCTCGGTCTTGCCGTTACCGGCCTCCCACGTCACCGTCCGGACAGCTGTGAGCGCAAGCTGGCACATCTGGTCCATCCATCGTGAAACAAACTTGGTGCCGATGGACGACGAGATAAGCTGGTACATGGCCTTGTCGTCGTTGACATCGATGGGCGTGGAGATCTCGTCGATGATAACGAGGGCATCTTTTAGGGCGCGCTTGAAGGCGGAGATGATGACAACCGGGTGGATGTTGCGGTCGAGTTGGGGCAGAGCTTGCGCCAAGATCTCACCAGCTGGAGGATGTCAACATGGTAGGCAAGGCCAGGGGAGTCGTGGTGTCCCTTACCTAGGATGATGACAGTTGTAGTTCCGTCACCGACCTCCTCATCCTGTGTCCGGCTGAGCTCGATCATGCTCTTGGCGGCGGGGTGTGACACCTCGATTTCTCGGAGAATGGCGTGGCCATCGTTTGTGAGGACTATACCGCCCATGGGATCGAGCAGCATCTTGAGCATAGCTTTGGGGCCGAGGCATGATCGAATGATATCAGCGACCCTGGAAGCTTGTTAGCTGGCTAGGCACGCGACGACAAGAGGGGTAGAAAAGACAGGGACGGCGAGAAACGCACGTTTTGGCAGCGGCGATGTTGGACAGCTGAGCTTTTCGGCCGATCTGTCTTTCACCACCACTGTTGGTGTCTGTTTAGGAGGATTTGTCAGTTTCTGAGGTTGAGTCCGGAGGTTTTGGAGCGAGGTGGCTCCGAAGCGGGAAGCTTGGAGAAGCAAGGCGCAGGGGGGGGGGGGATGGACGCACTCATTACCACCACCGGAGCCTGCATGATGGGCGAATTCGCGTTGGAGGTTTCGGCTCGAGGGAGATGGAATATGGACGGAGAGATAAGGACGCAATGGCGACGAGGGCCACAAGGCAGTCAGGTCGAGAATCGAGGATATTTCGGATATCCAGAATTCGGGGGGGCGTGGAGAGGGACTGTTGAGGGGCGCGCACCAGAAAAGTTCAGTGGTGGATGGGAATTTTGGCGGGGAGGTTCGAAGTGCTGAGTTGGACTGGTGGAATGTTAACCCGCCCCCGCCGCCGGACGGAGAGCAATGGAAGGCGAGTAAGCCCAAGGCGACCTTTCCTAGTTCGGCCAGTTTAGGCACACCAAAGGGCCAAAAGGGCCCGTAGCTACTTCAAGTACCTTACCTATGGTAGGTACGGTAGCTTAAGCTGCATGGAAGTCCCCGTGACTGTTGCTGTACCTGTTTACAGCTGGAGGTTTCGGAAAATTAATAAAAAAGGTGCTTGCCTGCTTGTTTTAGTCGGAGAGATATCTTTAGCAACAAGAGCTCCCAACTCCCCGATTGTGGCGGACCGACGTCTTATCTCACCTCTCGGGACCCGAGCGCTCAGCTCCGCCGCTCACCGGATCCCGACACCGCGCCTCAGCCTTTCCTGAAAGGACGCACTCTGATGTGTTCGCTCTCTCGTCGTGCTTTAACCGAGTGAGTGCTTAGATCAATGATCACGCTCGGGGATGGAAAACGGGAGCCTGGCCTCGACCATCGTCATTCAGGCAACCACTTTTCACCGCATCCTTCATCTTGCCCGCTAACCCCGAGGGCCCGTGATGATATATGTCAAGCCGAAGCAGAGCAAGAGCTATTCTTGGACCAGAAGCGCAAGTGTTGTTCAATACCGACGTACCATATCCGAGCGGAAGAGAAGAGGAGAAAGTCACCGGTATGGAATGCAAGCAATACTGTGATGACACCACGTGAAAGGATGAACCGGTATCCGAGACCCATGATCGATCCATAATGTCGGAACAAGGTCACTTTGGTTCGAACCTACGCCCGCCGTGAGTTTATTGAAGTGCAAAGTTCTGTGCGGGTTCCGATCACCTTTAAAATACAGCTGTACGCCTGCTTGGTTGACCCTGACATTTGATTATATAGGCCTGTCGTCAGAGACAGTATCCCCAGTGGCCAAAGCAGCGGCTGTCAGAGTCAATGAACTTAAACGCTCTGATGTCCACGACATCGAAGACATAAGCTGCAACAGTGACAAGCTCGAAATGGCCACGGCCACCTGCACTCCCCGAATACAGTGGTAAAAAAACGGAAGTCGGCAATTCTATATCAACCAAGAGAGTGCTTGTCCTAGCTCGGTCTAAATGGAAGTTGTTCAAGCGTATGCTAGGTATACTGACAATCCATTTCCGAGGAGACAGCCAAACACAACAGTGCGAATCTACATCTACATCCGGTGCTGCACGTTGACGAAACGACTGGACATCGTGAGGAGCTCATGTCTAATCTGAGGATGCTGGCATGCTCACCTCACAACCTGTTTCCAAAGTCAGCGACACGTGGAGAAGCCTTAAATCGAGCCTGATGCCTTTGAGTTGCGGGACTAAGGAACCGCCCGGTCTGTAGACCATAGCAATCTTGAACGAAGCTTGAGTGCCGCAACACACGCCAGCAGAAAGTGGTCGGCCGTTTCTGCTGGACGATACGCCATATTCGTCCGGTTGAACGAGGAGTCCTTAATATGGTCATCTACGAGAGCTTTCGTCTTGTCCGCTAATGACAGAAGAATCCGAAAGAGGGTCGACAGAAACTGTGGCAAGGAACAGCTAGTCTTTCTGGGAGCGACATCGTTTTATAAGTCTGTCTTCGCATATACCGAGTCGAACTGTGTACATTGGCATTGCTATCATTCAACGAGAGTGATGGGTTTTATCACACTTCGCTGTCACTTCTTGTCTACAGAATGATGAGGCATCACATACTAAGCATTAGGAGGGCGAAATTGCATCACTTTCCCAGGAACTTGGTGTCGCCTCGTTGGTTGAGCATTGCCCGTTATGCTAGTGCATTTCACTACCACTACCATATTTCTAACTAGAGCATCCGTTGCTACTTGAGACACCAAGTGGGCAATACCGGCCCAAGAAGTCCAATCTAGGAAGAAGGGTAAGGACCAAGTCCAAGTCCAATCACAGAGTTACAGGTCGACTCCTAGGTCTCCTGACGCATCAACTGGCTAGATCCAGCCATCTACCTCCTTTGCCTCAGCACTTATCTCACTTCTTTCGGGAGGGGGGAGGGCGGGGCTGAATTCGACGCTCAATTCCAGGCATTGTCGATCGGCAACTTCTTGGTTCTGGGTTAGCCGTAGCCCAATCAGGTTGGAGGCTTTGCCCGGGCGGGAAGCTCTGGGCAGGTTGGAAGCCTGGAGGAGCGGCTTGAGCAGACGGGAAGCCCTGAGTAGGTTGGAGGCGCAGAGCAGGTTGAAAGCCCTGGGTTGGTTGGAGGCCAGGTGGGAAGCCTCGTCCTCGCTGAAAGCCTTGTCCGGGTTGGAAGCCTTGACCAAAAGGGGCGCCTTGTGTTCCCTCGGGACCGAACTCAACCCATGCAGCTCCAACCTTCGATTTGACCTCGACCAAGCAGGCGAACCGCGACATAGCCTCCTGCACACTCGCCCATTGTCCCCGGTCCACCTCTGCCAGCTCCTCAATCTGGTCCCACCACTCCTCGACATTGAACCCAGAGTAATGCGGCACGTCCTCCAGCCACAGGAAGTCACCAGGGAGAGGTCTTTCGTAGAACTTGGCTGGCTTGGCCGAGCACGAGAAGCTCGGGCGGCCGTCTTTGCTGAATTGAAAAGAGATACAGCGACGGCGGGGAATCCCTCCCAAGTACCCTGGAAGAAATTGCTGGTTGTCAACTGGCACTCTTGTTGAAGAACCGCCGCTTCCCTGGTTGGATTGTGAAGTCTCCAAAGGAGGATCCTATGTCTCCTTGAGTTTCACCACCTGCAGTGACGGAATAGCGAAGACGAGCCAAGATTCTGGGATTGGAGTCAACTCGGGAGGGGCTCTTCCGTGGGTCGAGAGCAAGGGCTTGGTAATCTTGAACCAGACCCAGGTTCGCTTGTTGCCTGATGCATCGACCCTATTCATGTGTGAGCAAGTGTCTTCATTTGGTATCATGATTCAGTGAACTTACAGGTTGGTCTCACACATAACGATGCTCCCCAGTGTGGCGTCGATCTTCTGCAGTACGTGCAACGACTCCAGGAAGTCCAGTCTCTCTTTTCTTGACATTTGGAAGAACGGAAAATCCTGCAAGTTGTCTGCTTTTCCCATGCGGGGCTGGGGAATACCCCGGCAAACGAGCGAGTCCAGCTGGAGCATCCTGTATCCGTTCTGTCGAGATGCTTGCTCGAGACAGGCAAGCAGGCCAAATTGGGGACAGTTCTTGGATTGTTCAGTCCCTGGGATGTATGGTTGCCCCTCCACTGGCATGATCATGGTTTGGCTTCCGAAGTCAGTAGCGAGTGGTGTAAAGGGGTACTCGTTTGCGGCATCTATGTGAGCCTGAAGGCGCCGGCTCGAAGCCACCCTAGTCTCTGTGTCAGCAAAATGTTCAACGTCTCGGCGATTGCAGATGTTGAAGCTGAACTCACACATAGGGCATTCTGCCGTCTCTGTGGCCGTCTCTGGTCCGACTTTCAAGAACAAGGTTTCTACCTCGCTCAGGGCGATCGTCGTGGAGCGGGTGACGCATCATCTCGCACGTGCCGTTGCCGTATTGCGATGTTGCGATGTCGTGCGCGGCCAAGTCAGGCCCAAGGCGTGGATTGACGTGCTGAGCAATGTCGGCAACTCTTTGCATCCCAGTCACGGTCAGCATGTCATGCTCAAGACCCTGAGATCGGAGTCGCGGGTTGTGCTGAAGTGTGCTGGATATGGTCTTGGCATACGCCCGTTTTCTGTCAAAGCCCACAGAGACGCCTTTGAGAAGCTTGTCCGTGATGGAAAGCTTGCTGAGTTCCTCACTGAGAGGAGGGTGGGCATTTATATCTGTGATAGCTCCTGGGACCGGTTTGATAGTTTTATTGTTCAACTCTTTGGCGTTTGCACGGTGGACTTTGTTAGAACTCGTCTTCTAGAGTGTTCCTCCTGGTGACTCGTGCATGAAAACAAGCTTGGTTGCCTCGATTTCCGATTCAACATTCTCATCAAGTCTGGCTCTCTTGTTGTCGACTTGTTCAGCGTTGGGGTCTGGACTGAGGGTGCGCTTGCTATCCCCGAGAGGTTGTGACATTTTGTCGAGAATGTCTCCGAAAAGATGATGATGAACGGGTTGAGGCGTAGGTTTGTTTGTTGTAAAGGAGAGGGTTGGGCGCTCCTGCTGTGGTCTTTTCTATGAAAACACATTCGCGTAAACCTTTCTAAACACAATGTCCACTTCCGTTGTAGTGTTGTCAGGTGAACCCATCACTCTCACTTCACCAAAGTCTATTGCAAATGCCAGGCAACAATACACAACAATACCTGCACAACAAGCCTATAGCAGGCCAGCTTCCATTTTAGGAACACCAGCCATTCAGTTACTTTGAACAATGGCCTTCCTCAAGCCATCGAAGCAACACAATTCACTTGGCTAACAATGTGATTAAGTCACAGGAAGGAAGGAAGTTCCTTCCAAGCTGATTGGCCTGAGCCTGATGCTTCAGCCCAAAGGCGCGATGCTTTTACACGCATCAGACTTATTTACCTTTGGGCGCCTAGGTCGAATCTCTGAATCGTTGCTGACGGGGCTTCTCAATCAAAACTCACTTACAGTCTGCAATGCCTTTCACAACTCGAGCACCTATTCATGCACGGTATTGTTCTCCAGCACGTCATTGACGAGCTGAATTCGGGAATCAATCAATCCCCGCTCAAATTAGGAGCATTGGCCTTTCGAGCTCCACGATATAATTAACTTACGGCCTTGGGTTCCTAGTACTCATCGTCAAACCCGCCAAACCCGCCGCCCTGGTGCGCCTGAAATTGCAGCACGTCCAAGGTGCCTTAGTCTGGTTATTCTTGGGCACTCTGGAGCATCTCGATTGCATCTAGATTCACTCCTTCGCCAACACAATCTTCCGCATCCCCCTGACCCTGTTTGACTTTGTCTCCTGCCAACAATCCTTCCGGGCCGTTTCGCCATAGCAGTCACCGCCTGCTAAGGACGGTGTGCACCGGCCCACATACGCTAGATCGGTCCGCAAGGAGGCCCGTGACGGCGTCGAGATGGGTCAGGGCCGCTCCCCGGCGTCGGCCTTTGACTGTTCGACGCCATGATCGGAGCGGAGTCCTTCGCCGGTGTTTCAGCGCTCGCGAGCAACATTTATATCACAGTTACGCAAGGCTCCAAGTGAGGGTGTAAGGGGATGGGGGGGCCGAGGAGGGAGACGCTGTGCTTGGGTTTGTCCCCGAGAGCCTGCGTCGCAAGCGTCCCTGTCGGCAACTTTCCCAAGCCCAACCAACGACGTAATTATGTAGGCCCATCAGGAATTCAGGCCCAGGCCCCGGGTCTACGCCAAGAGTCCTCCCCAAAGATTACGCCTGCTGCCTTTAGCCTTCAGCCCAGCCCAGCTCACCTCGGGCGGGTTTTTCCTGCACCCAACGCAAGGCCCTAAAAGGTGTTGAATCCAGCCCAGCGGACCGCACGGGTAGATCCCGCTAGCAGCAGATCCAATCGGAACCGCGAGCCCGGCGCCCGTCGACTGAACATGGCTGAGCGATGGCTTGCTCCGTGACTGGGAAGCGTCCATCGCGTCCATCCTCAACCATCTCGACGGGTGCCTAGTCTAGCCGTCTTGACGGGGCCAACCTAGCGAGATGCATCACCGGCTGCTGCTCTGCCACTGCGTGCGAAGCAGGACCCCTCGAAAAAGAAAATCCCGGTTCGCCAACTGAGGCAGCCCATCCAAAAACAAGGATGCAGAGATTTCCCTCCGCCCTCCCACTCGAAGCCCACACACACGCCTTCATCCAATCTTCGTCCACTATTCGTCCTCGAATCGCACGCCGACACACCTCGACGACGCCCTCCCCCCGCTCGACCTTTGCCCGATGATCGTGCTTGTTGGATTCCGTCACGTCCACGTCAGCGCCCACGATGAAACTGGCTTCTTCTTTCGGGTTCCTCGCAGGAGAACATCCAGCCATTGCTACCAATCTGCTGCCGCTCCGTGCTCACTCGGGGAGGGGTTTCCCTTCCTTGAGGATCCTCCCTGCCGTCACCATCGTGAATGGACTTGCGTATACGTACGCATCTTGCTCTGCTGTAACCCACCTCGTTTGCTCGTCAACCATGGCCATCAATCCGCTATGTCGGTTGTGCTGACGACCGGGTACAATGCGAGGCCTTTTCCCCCCTCGGGCACTCTTTTCCGCTTGCCGTCGTCCGTCGTCCGTCGTCTTGCTTTAGCTGGCCCGCGGCTACCACCGCCGCGGGTCATTAGGCATCGTCGCCGATCAGCGAATAAGCACGTCGGCGGGGCCTTTCAACCCGAGCTTTTCCTGCAGCCTGTCAATGCAGGTTGATCGCGATACACACCCGTCAAGCCTCAGTTTGCCTTTTTTTCTTCTTTTCTTTCTTATAGGTCAGGGGCGTCTGACAGCGTCGGAGGACTGAGACCAGTTGTTGAACTTGCTGGACTTGCTGGAACCACCTGGAAGTGAAGTGAACTAGCAAACGCCGGCTCCATGCCATGACCAACACCAAGACCAACATGCCGGGACCAACATCGTAGGCTAAACTGTCATTTCAGCCTTCATCAATCATCAAGTGATGGGGCAGTCTTAGCGGCCATGGTCCAGACCTCTGCCAAAAGCCTAAATGACCTCGAGATGGATGGATGGATGTCGCTCAACAGCCCCAACGTTGTGTCAGCCGTTACTATCGTGAATTTTCACGACACCTAGGTTAAACTTTTTGCACTTTTGCCTCCCTCGTCCGATCGTAATCAAGTCCGTCCGAATGTTAGCGCATATCCCCCTCTAAAAAAAGTTCCCGCCTCCGCCTCCAAAGTGCCCCCACGACCAGGAACCTGGGGATTGAAGGGACGGCCCAGGAAAAACTAACACAATTTTCGTGGTATAGCCTAGAAAATTTTACTCCAAAAAAAGGCATCATCCCTAGTACTGGTGCAACATCGAGCCTCTCGGTTCGGAAACGTCTCACTGCCACCCCTTGAGAGGCTCACTTCGCCCGGTTCCGTCGAGGGGCGTCCATGTATGAACAGCCCATTGCTCGGCGAAGACGCCTCGAGGTGAATGAATCAAGAGGACGCCCCCCGTCTTATCGACACTACGCCGGACGCCCGCCCCCGGAGTGAAACGCCCCCATTCGCCTCCGTGGGGAAGTCGATGCCCATTGCTCCCCGTCGTCGTCGTCCACGGCCCCGTCAGAGACTCATCAGAGGATCCGCCAGAGGGAGGATTCATCAGAGGGAGAAGGCCGGGCAGCACCGCACGTCCGCAGTCTCCGCAGTGTGTCTCCAGTCGGCGCCGTCCGGCCGCGTCCCCATTTCCATCGCGGTTGCTCTGCCGCACCACGCAGTCTATGGAGCGACGAGATTGGCCGGGCTGTGAGGCCCGAGGCAAAGAAAGACCAAGTACTACGTGATAGTAGTTCCTCGCGCCGTGAGAGGTGTGACAAGAGGCGCTGCAATCCCCCCCCCTCGACTGTTCTGTACATGGTTCTCCCCAAAAGCTGGATGAATAGTTGAACCTAAAGTCGTTGGGCCTGGGTTCCAGAAGCCTGCCATCGTCTCCTCCTTTGCTTCCAGCCCATTATTGAGCTGTATGAACCAGCCACAATATTCCCGGTGGATCAACGTCCTGAAGGAACATTTCCCGGTTCGCTCACAAGCCGGGCCCGGTGTTGGCAGCTGTGACTCTCGCCGGACTGAGACAATGCGGAACCTGCATCATTACACATGAGACAGTACGCCAGCACGCATAAAGAAACAAGGCGTCGTGGAAAGAAACATGCCTTTCGCATCTGAGAATCTGACAGGGCAGCTGAATCCTAATACCCCATTTAAAAAAAAAATCGCAATATGTTCCCGCTTGTCAACGGCGAGCCACACACCCTTCCGGTCTTCCCTCCCAAGTAAGCCTTCAAGCCAGCCTCACGCGCGGCATATCCACGCATGTTGAGACAATGGCTTCGGCGAGACATGGAACCCCACGGAATTGAGTACGAATATCTCTTTTGCCGTCAAGCCTGCTCCTCCAGTTCAGCTGAGGAGAAAATTCTGCTCCTTCATGCCTTCCGAGCGGGTCTTAGAATTCATGTAGTAGTACCACGAGTCTCCAGACAGGAGCCCTTTGCGTGATTCCCAGAAGTCAGAAAAAGCATTGCCGGGCAGGAAGATCTGCAAGCGCAGGCTAGCCCGCCCATTCGCTAGGTTTTAGATCATGTAGTATCCGCGCCGGGATCCAGGATGACACTTCCAATCCCAGGGACTGCCACCAAGCTATCAGCACCTGCAGATGGCTATCCTGCAAGAGGCTCGGCTCCCTGATGCCGGGAAAACGCGAGCGGGTGAGCCGGTACTGTACTGTATGTTCAATCCTCGAAACAAAGCAACAACACAACCACAAAACACACATCGGCACAAGCCGAGAAGTGAAGTTGATGGAAAGGAGACCAGCATTTTCGTGGCACTCGCTTGTCGACGCCATAACTGCCGATTCAACCCGGGCTCCTCTTTCAACACCAGCTATGCGTCGTTGGGACCTTCGTGCATGGAATACAACGTGGCTAGGCTTCGCCACCAGCAATGTTGGAGGCTTTGACTCTTGGCTGACGACACTTCATCTCTCAAGGTGGTTCTATTGGGCCGCCCAAGGCACAGTTTGCTGCTGACAGGAATTTCGGAGGCTGAGCCGCGAACATCGTAGACTCTATTCTGTATGGCCCAAAGAGCATTGTGGCTGACACATCTCGAGAACACGGTTGCCAGACACACCTCGGACGGAAAGGTTCGAGACAACAGGCGTGGCGAATTTCCGAGCCTAAGCTGGTGGTGGTTCCTCGTCTTTCTGCGGTCCAATTGCCAATGGTGGCCTAGGGGGGCGAGGCAATTGTCGCACTTGCGTTGTGCAATTGCACCCGCGAGGCGAGGTGAGGCAATGGGAGAGTTGGGCAATGGGATGAACCTCGCTGATGCCCGGCATGTGTTGTAATTGGCAACCCGCCACTCCGCAATGGGTCGATGGGGAGGGGCTTAAACCGTACTTGAGCTGGTTGCCATTGGGCCGCTCCAAAGGGGAACGACAACATGCCGTCACGAATGCTGAGGTGTACGAAGTAAGAGCCGTTGCATGTGCTGGAGGGTCCAGTTTTAGACGGTTCCATAGGTAAGGTTCCTGGATATCAAAGTGGGCATCATACAAATATTCGGCCCCAGGTAACAGAAAACCGTCCAGCATGGGGAGTGCTGTGGTGTAGTATCATGTTTCTGTTCATCAGGCGTAGAGCAAGTTTCAAGGCAAAGCTGACCATTCGGACCGTGAGCCGTGGGTGACGACGGAGGGGATGATCCACGTGGTGAAACCAAGGCAAAGTCCAATAAGCCCGGCAGAGCTCCCTCACATATGTTGCAGGGAAGCCTTGGGTCGTCAATGCATAGAGATTGGCATCGGGGGTGAGCTACTGAA
Source organism: Neonectria sp. DH2 (assembly GCA_003934905.1). NCBI lineage: Eukaryota > Fungi > Ascomycota > Sordariomycetes > Hypocreales > Nectriaceae > Neonectria > Neonectria sp. DH2. The sequence goes on along the minus strand of RQWH01000002.1, from coordinate 751,993 downwards.
TAATCAATCCTTCAGAGCGCCTTAGAAGGGAGAGCTGCGGATCAGACGTGGGGCATGCTGCGTTTCGAAACCATCCGCTGGTGTCCCAGTGTTGAGACTTCCGTGTACGAAGTACGTGTTCGTAGACCCAGGACGTGTAGGTTACACGAATTGTAAAGAACCCCCCTGCCTTTTTCATATGCCGAAGCAATGGGTGCGTGAGACTTGTCGTGACAGTGGCTGACTGTCCTGGAATGGGGAACGGAAATGATTTTTTTCTTCTTCAATCCGAGGTACTCAGCCGAAACAAACCCAAAGGGGCTGATCAAACAGGGTCAATGATAACAGTCCATGATGACAAAGAAGGCACAAGAGCCGGATCAGAAATCCCGATCCCGATCGATGTGCCGCCGCGCCATCATACCTTACTGTAACATGGCATCGGATAGGCGACGATGAATCTGCGCAAGACACGGAGCAGCCCGGGCAGATTCCTCGCCAGAGTCAATCGACGGCCCTTACCCATGGCTGACGGCGTCCGAAGCCTAGCACTCCCGAAAGCGGTTGTCGTGAGAAGGCAGCGGGAAAGCGCTGGCCAAGCCTATCTCGGGATAGAAAGTTGCAATGGGCGCCTTCGATCTCGTTCATCGAGCCATGGGCAGATATTGGTCTCTCTCCCCGGGCCCCTCTCGATGAAACAGCCCACTCGAGTCCCTATCAATGCCGACTGAGCTCTGAAAATCTGCCGAAACCCCATTGTGTGTCTGGGGGTTTGTTTAGCGCCCCAGGCTGGATAAGGTAGGGCGCTTAATATTAGGGTGGTATTTTATTCCTTTTTTTTTTCCTCCGAACGACGGATGCCGCCGACGATGACATCGTCCTCGACCGATGGACGGATGACCAGCCAAGCTACTGGCACGCCACAGCCAGGTTTTGTCGCGGGTTTGTTCAAGGCCAGCGTCGCAGACGGGACGGCAGGAAGCAACATTGGATGCCCAATCTCCGTCTTCAGTTCCATCTCCATCTCCATTCCCATTCCCATGATCCCATCCAATGCGTAGCGTTGCCTGCGAAAATTTTTCCCGTGTCAGTGTCAGTCAATGTCAGAGTCAGAAGCTTGCCGTGTCTGTGGTTCGCCGGGCGGGGGTGAAGCCCGCATTTATTAGCACACAAGTCACAAAGTCAGCAATGCTGGTTTCCTAAAACAAAGATGCGTTGGCAGAGGAGGAGACAACGGCCCGCCTTAGCATGACGTTATAATGCTTTGATGGTCTGGGGCAGACCGAGGTGTGCCTGAGAGCGTGCCTGAGAGCGTGCCTGGCATGCCTTGGAAGTAAGTGTGTCTGTGCTTGGGATTCGTGCCTGGGACGTGTCTGAGCCTGTCCGGCTCGACTCGGGCGTGGAAGAAGATACCCGCATCCCGCTACACCACCCCCAGCAAGCTGCAACGCCCGGCGCCCGACTTCCACTTTGGGCAACCCAGACAGATGATAATGATGGGGAAAAGCAGATGCAAACTTGTGGCCGAGAGCAAGGCTTTGCGGAGACGACGCAGGCCAGGTTGCATGCAGTGCCGGCCGGAGTTCCCAGAGACCAGAGACCAGGGCGACCAGGGAGATGTGGGGGGACGCCCGGGTATCGACCATACCATTTGTCCCGGACTCCCTGGTGGTATCATGGCATGTCTGGTGGTTCTGCGGGAATTGTCGTGGGCCCATGGGCCCATTCGCCCGTGGGCGGTGGTGCAATGCCATGGGCCTTCTGTGCTGTGTCAGGTGGCCGGACATCGGGGAGAGCTGGAGTACGAAGTGCTGGAGAGCTCCAGTGCTCCTTTGAGTGCGACCGCGTGCTAGACTACGAATACGTACTGCAGTAATACGTAACGGCGGGAGGAGGTGGTTCGCGGCCTCGGATGGGCTGGAAGCATGATCGGGAGAGCATGACACGTCTAAGTTTTTTTCTTCAGTGGCCAATTAGTTAGTGCTCATGCTGTCAGGTTTGCCTCCCAGAACTGCCAGACTCGCGCTTCTTCAGAGGCCCCATTGCAAAACTAGGTTTCAAGCCGCCTCTAGCTCGCATCGCATCGCTTTAGGCCGCCCATCCGCCGGACGCTTAAACGGGGAAGCTGGAGCTCGCCTTCCGCCTGATTGTCTTCAGTCCGTACTCCGCAGGCCGTGGGTCTTCGGTTTGGGCCCGTCACCCGTGGAACCACAACGGAACCTGCGCTTGCTGCCGCCGCTGGGCCTGACGTGGGTACCTGCCTGCCTTCCGACTCCGGCGAAGGCCATCCCAGTCATCCCAGTCATCCCAGTCACTCCAGTCACTCCAGTCAGAGGGCGATTCCCAGAATCCCAAGTGCCGTGAATTGTTTCTCCCGAGACGCATTAATCGAGGGCTAATGAATTATGGGGTTGCATGGACCGAGACAGCCACAGGGCGAGGTATTGAGGTAGCGAGGGAGCGTGCGAGGGACATTGTTTCGTCTCAAAGTGGGTAAAAAGTCTTTGGCTATAGTATGCTATGCTAATGCTATTCTGTGCTATGCAGTCTTCCGTGGTTCCTGTCAACATTGACCCAATCACCCGTGGTCAACGGCCCCAAAGCAGCGCAGCATCCCCTCCCAAAGACATCCCAAAAAGACCGGCTACTGTGCCTGGTCATCCCATGCGCCTCGTTCTTGTTCAAGTTTCCCAAAAGTGATCCGTGTCGCCCTCAACGGGTTCCAGACACTGCCGTATCCCAGATATCGTGATGTTTCCCCTTAGCTCCAATTGCTCCCGTGGTCCATGTTCTGAAACAACATGCGACGTCAACGCCAACCTGTATTTGGTACAAGATGCCCATTGTGGCTCTCGTATCCCGTCAACCCATAATGGATAAAAAATAATAAAAAAGATCCGCCCGGATGATCCCAGCGTGTCGACTCAGATAAGAGTCGTTGTGAAAAATAGAAAAACAAACTTTTTTTGATATGCAGTGCTCCGGTATAATGCCCGTCTTGTTACAACAAACAGATTGGTCAAAGGAAAAATGCGTGTGTATTGTGTGGTGTGTGTGGTGTGGTGAGTGTCGTGTATGTGTGATAGTCGAAGTGAGTTGCGAAGTCTTAAAAATCAGGTCGGTCGAATGTGACGCGGGGTATATGATTGAGTTGTTCCGACCAAATTGTGGTCGGGTTTGGTTTGATGCATGGTCTCTTAGTACGACCGCCTTCGCTGCATCCTCACTTGCTCGAAGGAGACGGCGTAGGCTCGGAGTTCTCGTCTCGTCTTGTCCGACAGCTGACCCGATTCGCTGGTCGTTGAGGTGCTCTGGATGGAGCAGAGGCTGCTGTGTGAGCTCGACGGAGTGAGGACACGGGTGGAGGTCTGTTCGGTGCCAGTAGGCTTGGAGGTTGGTTGCTGGAAAGCAGCGGTGCCGTAAGGCTTTGCGTTGGTGAAGTCGTAGGCGGGAGACAGGTAGAAGCCAGCGTTGGAAGAGGACCGAGTCGACCACGGGTAGGAGGTAGGAGAGAAGCCGGGAGAGCTGGCTTGAGAGCTCGGGGGCGACGTCTTCTCGAAGTCGGCCAGTCTGCACGACTCAGAGCAGTAGGCGTCGCTTGCAGTGTGAACCTGCTTGTCGCAAGCGAGGCAGAAGGAGTGAGTCCAGAGATCATCCATTGCTGCGTAGGGTGGTTTGGTTGTTGTTGTTGTGAAGGGAAAAGGTGAGTCAGAGACGAAAGAAAGTCTTTGCGTCTCGTCAAATCTTAGAACCGGCAAAGCCAGAAGGAGTAGTTGGTCAGGCGGGTGGGTTCGAGGAGGTAGAGTTGTTCGTCTCGTCGGAGTCGAGAGGTGAAGAGATTACAAGTGTAGAGTGGAACAGTTGTAGAGCTTTGGTCTCGTATCCAGGCAGGCCAGCAGCTCGAAGAGAGAAAGAAGTGATTTGCAGAGAGGGAAGAAGTAGTCGAAGTGGTGATGGTGGAGAGGAAGAGGATGATGTTCGAGGGCGGAGGAGGGTTATGTATATTCTGCTCACCCACCAGGCACACAGCCTGGCTGGTGTATGATCAGTTGCGAGAGGACCATGGCGCTAGCTTGTACATTGCCTAATAAAATGTGGAGGAGAGTACCACGGTCGCCCACGGTCGCCCACGCCCACCCAAACCAGCGTAGCTCTTCAGACGGGGCAGAGAGGGCGGCAAGGATGGGCCTAGCCCCACCTTATGCCCTGCAGCAGACACTAGCACCCCGCCAGCAGGGATCTGCTTTAGGTGCAAGGTACGTACCTCCATCCACGCAACCCACGGCGTCAACGCCTGTTGACGCCTTCACGCCCTCCATGGCTCATGGGGGGCGCGCCCAGTGGGTGCGTGAGCAGGATAGGAGGGGGTGTCGCCAAGAAGCCTGGGTGTCTCAGGCATCGGAGAGGGGTGGGGGTGGTAGAGGGAGGGTGTGAGGGCATGGGCGAGGCGTGGGTGAATGCTCCAAGGCGTGAAAGGCGTGCTGGAAGGCGTGTGAGGTGCAGCCAGTTGCTCGCTAGAGTGCCCCGGAGAACAGGCGCTGAAAGAGGGCCAACTCAATACACCAAGACATCAAGACACCAAGACGCCAGACATTGGCGTGTGATTCCTCCTTGGCTGCGCGGGCTGCGCGGCGCGGCGGGCTGGCTCGTCGGTTAGGTAGGTGCCATAGTACGAACTGCGAGATGAAGAGAAAATTTTCTGACCCTTCGACCCTCTCTGCACAGTCTGCTACTACGTACGTACGACGACTCGCCCATTTCTAGCGAGAGGATGAGGTGACTCAGACGGGTGCTGTCTGAGGGCCCTGAGGGCTATGAGGGTCCCGGTTTCCACCGCGAGGGCATCAGCCGAGATTTTGGCTGGGGCCTGGGCTGATGAACACCACAGCGACATCGGTGGTGGGCAGATATTTGCCTCCGCTGCCTCCAGAAGGCCAGAGCCTGTGCAATTCTGCACGGCAGTGTCCGCACCACACTGCGCACCGCCCTGCACAAAAGGGTGTGCCCTGTCCCGTGCCCTCCCACGCTCCCACGGCCGTGGTGTGAGCCTCGTCCACCAGTGGCCTGCTCCTGTGTCCACTGCCAATTTTTCTCTCTCACGGATCAGTCGTCCTGCTTGCGTTTCTTCAGCGAGTGTGACCTTTTCGCTGCTGGGGGGCAACGAGGGGGCCCGGCGACAAGCGGCGGACACCCGATAACAGCCGCAACTCTGCTTCGCTCATAGTGCAATTGCCTCTCAATCTGGTGTGACGGCCTGCGCGATACTTTGGCCGTGTTGCGCTGCGCTGTTTGACTGGGTCTCCCTCCTCGCTGGCTGTTCATTTCAAGGCCCAAGCTTTTTGCACGCCTGGAATGGACGCCGATCGGACACTCCCAGACTTGCCGGACTGTCACCAAGCACTGGCTGGGTGTGGGCGGCCTGAGGCAGAAGCGCAAGGCATGGGGCGGCCGCAGCTCCACGCATTAGGCTTAGTCTGTCTCTCGAGTAGAGCTAGACGCTTTGTGGCATGGCCTCCTCCCGCAAGCCCCTCTCCCTGTCAACCTCCACCTCCCATTCTAGGAGAGGGTCCACCCTTGCTACTCCGCTGGGGCACGCAGGTGTCCACTGCGGCCAGGTGCTGTGACTTGAGGCCAGTCCAGAGCCTGAAATTGTCTGGCGGATTTGCACATCTCGGTGCAAGGAAGACAAGAACAGACGTAGTAAACCGCCTGGAGCAAGGCCAGCTGGGATACGATAGCGAGACTGCGAATTACGAGAGGCACAGACACGGCATCGTGTTCAGCTGCAAGGCCGGGCATGTCTCCAAGTCCCAAGTCCCAAGTCCCAAGTCCTTGTTGAGTGAGATGGATGTGCACTTCGTACTTCGTACTTGGCGCAGCAACCCCTAGTCCTCCACCCACAAACATCCATCCGCGATCCAAACACAACCATAGCCAGCCAGATATGTCTCGAATTGGCAACTTTGCACGTCGTAAACTTTACTTATTCGACATACCTGCAGCTGTCGCTTCTGTCAACTTTACGCCCCCAAGGCAAGCACGCATGCGCGGAATCCAGACCCTACACTACCCTTGGTGCACTAAAGCCAGAGAAGTTGCAGTGACGCCATCTTTCGCAACTGCGCAGCAGAATTGCATACTTCCATCAGGTACGAAGTACAATCCGGGGGTTGTGGGCCTCCCCCATTCCGAGAGGGGGCAAGATCAAACCGCCTAATGTAGATGCAGTACAACCCTCTGCCTCTTCCTGCACTAGGTCTATCGCTTCATTGGCGGCCGTCCTGCACCCCAAACCAAAGGGCCAATGTACTGCAAACAACCTGCCTGCCATGATTATCTGCAACGCCAGCCCCCATCCCATGGTGGCGACCGTTACACCCTCAAAGACAACCTGGTCGACGAGGGTTTAACAGCCAACGCCAATGCCAACAGCTGCCCTCGCCACCAGAGGCAATTATCGTGAGGATCAGCCAGCACGATCAACAATCTGGCTAGGGAATTGGGCCATGATCCGACCCTCCGCATTGAAAGAAATTTTCTTCCGCATTGCCACTTCCTCATGCATCGTGAGACTCTGTACTATTTCCTTCAGGATGAGACAGGTGGTTTTGCATGTCCAAGGATGAAGCAAAAATGACCTGACATGACAAAAAAAGGCAGGATATCCACCAGCATCCAACGGTCTGGACCGCATGAGCTGTCTACAGAACGACAAGCCTCCTCGTACAGTTGAGACATGTCAACAAGGACATGCTCCGTGACATCCAAAGCCAACAACCAACGGCCAACGGCCTGGGACTCGGTTCGTTCGCTGCACCGTTGTAGTGCTTCGAGAGCTGAGCAACGACTTACAAGGGATCGTCAACCAGCAACTACAGTGTAAGCCACCACGAGTTTTGTGTCAGGTAAACTGCCCAATCTCTCCAACCCCCTGTTCGACCGGGCAATACTGTGCATCAAGACTCCAGGTCCACCACTCCCGCATTGTGGACAGACGAGCCTCTGTTTTGTCTGTCTCTATCATGACAACTGACGACGACAACTGAAGCCATGTGGTACTGGTTTCTGTGGAGGCTAGCTATGATTACTAGTCCGCGTTCGTTCACACCTGCTTGGGCGGCGGGGGCCGGAGGGAGGCTAGACAAATCACAGATGGCCTCGCCTCCCCACACCCTCAACTCTGTTTGGTCCTAGGTCGAGCATTGCCACCTGACCTTCAGTTCCAGGTTCCAACCTCCTTCGGATTCAAAGCAACTGGATAAACCAAGGTTCAGCTGTTGGTTTGCATCCATCTCGGCTCTGAAGCAATGCCTTGTCCAGGCAAGCAAGAGCCTGACGACCCAGCCTGCCAGTCTGCCATGCCGGCCGGCATCGAAAGGATCCCACTTGCACATCACCCCAGGGCACGCCATCAAATACATGGACAGCCTCCCCTGCCAGGGGCCTAGATAGCGCCTGTGGGAGGATGAAAGCCGCTGCATGGCTCTGCAGCAAGGCGCCCCGTGCCTTGTCTTGGTCGGGACATCCAGCGTGATCCTCCAAACCTCTACCGAATTGGGGCGGAGTTGGCAGTTGGACGCGGACGCGGACTCAGCTCCCTGTAATGAGACCTGTTCGCTTGAGGACGGCAAGGGCCTCTCGAAAAGGCTTTCCCATTGCCCCAAATGGCGTTTGTTGCACTTGAGTGTGACTGAATATGACGCCTTGGGAGCGGCCGCTTCAAGGTCAAATGTCTGAGGCAAGGTGTTCGGGTCACCGCAGGCTATCACGGATATCCAAAAAAGAGCAACCAACTGCCTATGTAACGTCATCTGGAATGCAACTCGCAAAATCATCCTACCAACCACACGCTCGGAGAGGAGGGGCGGGTTGGATTGACGAACGACGGGTACAGATGCAAGACCGAGCCAATTACATGATTGATGCCGCAGTCAAGTGCCTCCCACAAGCGTGGGCGCCAAACCCGGGTTTCACCTGAGCTCTATCAACGCCGAAACGTGGGAGACCAGACTTCCATGGACCATGAAAGCGTCGTCATACTGCTGGAGTCTTGGGTGATGTAGAGGCTGTGGTGGAGTTTTCCCTCGTGCCGCCGCGAATAACCTACCACGAACCTCCACGACTGGGTTCTGCCGGACAATAAGAAGAGTTGTCAGAGGTGCTTGCTCTACAACAGATCAGCTCGGCTGGCAGTGCAGATCCGCCCCCCAGAGCGTAGTTGACGCTGCTGGTGAGGATGCATGTCTCGACTAGTCCGAGGAGGATGCATGACCCGAGCCTGGTTTGAGAGGAATCCCGGGCAAGGCTGAGCCAAAAACGTCAACGTCACAGCGTGAGACGCAAGTGCCGTTCGAAGAAAAGCAATGTTTGCTAGGGATCGACTATCAAGATCATTGATTGTCTTGTCAGGAACGCTGAACTAGCCCCACCCCGTAAGGGGAAACGGTCAAACGGAGCTGGATTCCCTTCCCTTACCCCCACACTCAAGTCAATCCGCCAAGGCCGAGCAGGTGCGAGAGATGTTCGGCTTTCAGCATCGGCGTGACCCTCTGAAGCCAGAGGGGCTAACAATGCGCCCGCAAGCGAGCCGGTAGAGATACGGTACACATCGGCTAATATCAGCGAGGACTTATCGGGTGGACAACCGAATTCTGTGCCTTAGGTGAGAAGCCCCCCACGCTCCCTGATCAGGTCACCCAGGTTTCCCAGATACGTGCATCTCACTTTGGGAATAGGCTGGTTTCTCTTCGGACGATGCGCCGAAATAGGAAGTCATCCCATAGCGAAGCTCGGCAGGGTCCTCGGCCGAAGCCAAGGTGGTGCGCGCCCCATGGACCAAACTACACACAAACTACAGCAACTCTAACCGCACTGCGTGTAGCCAGGCTGGTAAGTCTGGAACCAAAGTCAAGCCCTAATTTGAGAGACTCCATGTTGGCGGGCATGCCATGCCAGGTTAAACTGTCCGTTCTAAAGCGTGGGCTACTTCGGGGGGCCTCGAAAGACCATCTTGTTGGTTGATAGCCCCATGGCTTGGAAGCCACGAACAGATGAGAGGATGTCAGGGCAAGTCAACGGCATGTCGAAGACTAGTCAGTCCGACGCACTGGCCACGCGGGAACCAGGGAGCTCCCTCGTCGGCAAGCCCTACTACGGTGCCATAGCACGTAGGCAATGGCCGCTCAATGCTCAGGGATCTCTTTCCCTGGTCCCGTCAGGAGTTTGGTTTGATTGCGGTCTTGTTGATGAGTTCGGAGGCATCGGCTTCACAGCTTGTCGTCAAGACGGGCATACAATCTCAACCCGATATGGTGAACCTGCACCAGCTGACTGCATTCGTGATACACATCCACCAACCATCCCCAGGCACGGGAACTCCTGGAGGTGTGGATGCTCAAGCTGACCTCAGCATCCGACTTCTTGAACCGGATTCGTCCATGGCTGCAAGCCAATATATCCCAAAGGAGATGACGAGGCGTATCGAGGAAAAGTTTTCATTACTTTCTCCAGCCTCGAGCGTCGAAACGGCCTTGAAAGGAACAGAGCTCAGCTACGCCTTCATGCATGGTGATAGGCGGATGTGTTTCTCGCTCCCGGCCTGCCCGATGGAGGTGCACCCTCAATCCCCCCAAGCGGACAGATTATCGAGAGGCGCCTGCAACGGGACGAACCAGCACAGCCAAAAGGGTTCAAGGCAGCGTAAAAGCCCGGAGGCGATCATGCGGGGCTCGTCTGGTGGGCAGTGAGAGGCAGCTGGTCGTCTCGTGGTGGTGGGCTCACAGATCACCTCACCCTCCCGCCCAAGCGGCCTGGGTAACCCTTGGTCCTTACCTGGAACTCCTAAACTCCTTGGGACCTTGGCCGGTTGGCCCCAGCCCCTATTCGTGACGACGCCCGTGCGGGCAACGAGGTGGCGGTTTTAAGGTGAAGATGGGCAAAGGCCCAGACAGGCCGCAACGAACACCATACAGGGGGCACCGAACTGGCTCGCTGGCATGGCGGCGCTAGCAGATAATGCTGGGCTACCATATTTAGCCATCTTCGTCACTAGTAGCGCTAAATTGAATACGCAAGAGCAAAACCAAAAGGAAAAAGGAGGAAAAAGGAAAAAGAGAAGCCAAAGCAGATCGGGTACGATGCCGCTCCGCTGACAACAAAGCACACACATTACAAGTAGCGAACATGCCGCTAGCAGGGCCATGTCCAGCTGTCATCGAACTAGCGGGCTGTTTTTGATGCCAGGGCAGCGTGGAAGAGGGAAGAAATCTCTGGTCAAGCTCGGTTCTGTTTGTTCGGTTGTGGTACCTTGCATCAGCGAACTACGAACCACGGGCATTGCCTGTGAGCTTCGGCAGCAAGGCTCATGCAGGTCAGGAAGCGAGACGAGGAACAGAATTTGACGGGAAACGAAGAACGAGAAGCAGCCAACCAGCTTGCCAACCAGCTTGCCAACCAGGCCTGTTGCAGAACCTGCTGAAGACAGTCCAACCGGTCAGCAACGATATCAGCCAGCCGCCTTGTTGGGCAAAAGTGTGGTTCACAGCCTGGTCTGGGGCGTAGTGGTGTGGTGGTCCGCGGTCGTCCGTGGTCGTATGTGGTGCCTTTCGGGAAGAGTGTGCACTCCTCATTCGTCAGGTGACAACGGTGATCTGACAGTCAGATCCGGAGAGCGCCAACAAAAAAAATCTTTCTTTTTCTCCCCAAAAACCTCCGTGATGCCCTTGTCCACGAGGGCCCACTGCCAACAATTGGCCCTGCCATTATCGAGGGTGCCAAGAGATATCCCCAGAGTGTCTGTCTCCTGGACAAGGCTCAGCCCATGGCACTCGACCCATTGATGGAATAGCGCTGCGCCCAATCTGGCATGATCGACGAATAGTCTGCCGTGGTCGTCCTTGAAGAGCTCTCCACTAATCTAGCGCTTCCTGATTCTAACTACACACCCTCCCGTTTCGCTCTTAGCTCAAATGCTGGCAAGCTGGCTCTGCGCCGCTCGCTGAAGTTTTTTTTTCCTCTCCTCAGCACGCTCTACTGCCCCCTGTCATCTTGAACGACGCTTGTCAAGGAGCCCAAGCTTCATTTCGGCTTTCAGGCGTGGAGGGCGATGGAGCCCGGAAGCGGATCGGCCGATTGGAGTGACGACATTGACAGGGCCAAGCTAGTGCGGATGTCCAGTAACGAGAGAGGACTGACGGACCCAGGTTAATAATAAAGTGACACCAAGATGCTGTGAGGTGATGCCATCGTGAGATTGGGTTGTGCCATGGGGACCAAGCTCCAAAGCGGTGGGGCATCGAAAAGCGTGCAGTATCGTGACATTGCGACAAGATTTTTCATCATTCCAGCAGCGAATCGTCATCCTGGCCGGCGATTGAATGACTGTGCGTGCTCTCCTCCAAGGTTCCAACCGATCTTTGGGGCAACGAGGCGAAGCGCTGACGCCGTGATCATCGGGTGGCCCGGCATTGCAGTACTTGTCTCGAATTGCGTTTGATTGAGTGATTGATTGACAGGCCCGGATCGTCGAGAGCACGTTTCGAGAGCCCAGCCCAAGCATTACACCATCCATTCTCCAGTTTTTTATCCTTTCTCCCTCAATCTCTCTCCTTCGCTTTGGCTTTTGTCTGGCTTCTCCAGCAACCGCAAGCTTCCGACGAAGCCGCCCGTGGGCGAGGGCATGCCCGGTTGATTGGCCCACATGCGCCTCAAGTGCCGTGTCATACTAGGATTGGGCGCCAGGGACGAACGACATCATCGAGTTTGAACCATGAGCCACGCGGCTGAGAAGGTTTTTCTTTTCTTTTCCAGTGCTTGTATTCAGTCTCCCTTGCCTTGGGCTTCCTCGTGGTTTCGCCGCCACCTTCGCGTGTTAAGGCTGAGTCGCTTTGGATTCCAGAAGATCAGGGTCCTGCATCCACTGTTCCCGCCTGGCTCGGGGGGAGGAAAACTCTGTTTTGGTTTATCTCTGCTAATACAAAGATTTTCGCGAGCAAGGTCCAGGCTCGACGGGACTGATTGCCCCTGAGATCCTGAGATAGGTAGCCGTCCGGTAGCGTAGCGTAGGAGCGGGAAGGGATGGGAGATGCTCAGCAAGTGCTCACTCAGACACTCGCCCACGGCTTCGCTTCGCTTGGCGTCGGCGGCAGGCCGGAGAGAGGGAGACGCCGGGCTGGGTGCGACGCTGGAAGTTGCCCGTGCGGCTGCGCCCGCCTACTACTACGTACTGCTACGTACCTATGAATACCGTACTAAGGCCTAAACTCTGACCTCGGGCCCTGACCTGGCCGCTGCCGTGTACACCTTGGCCTGCCCGAACCTCCGAAGAGATTCGAGTCCAGGGAAGCACAGTCATTTCTCAGGGGACGGGCGACGGACGGGCGACGGACGGGCGCGGCGAGCTGGCTAACGGCGGGCGGCGGGATGATGGATCAAATGCCATGGATGAGGGCCTATCTGAGGGAGGTGCAGGGCGGAGCAGGGGCGACGGTTGGTCAATGGGCAAAGGGCTCAAGGGACGATACGTTTCCGAGATTCTAGACCCTGCGCGCAACTGGTCCTGGCATTTCCAATTGCGATGCGTACAACTTACACTCGTGAATACCTAGTACCTACATACACTCACATCACACTTTGCCTTCAACTTACACTTATACTTTGGTCAGAGACACTGGCCGGCTTGCTGGGGCCTCGGCGAGTCCACTGTTAGTGTCAAATGGGGGATTGGGGGTTTTTTTTTCTTCTTCCTATCTCTGTTCCTGCCGCGACCCTGTGCCTCTTGCCGGTCATGGCGTAGCATCGTATCATTTCCACCCACGCTCCACGCTCCTGTGGCTAGCCGATCTGACAGATCACAATCCTCCCCCGCATTTCTCACAACTGCAACGGCAACGGGGGCCTGGCCTTCTGTTCCCTATCTGCATTCTGTCCAAACAACAGCGGGCGCCTGTGCCGCTGAGCACATCTTGCAGGTTGCCGGCCGTAGCTTACTCCCTGGCGAACAGGCACATCCTCGCAAGTCGCAACCCTTCGTTCCAAACTGAAAGGGGCGGGGGGGGGAGGGGTCCATTGGCAAACAAAAGCCTCCTCCGACCAGACACCAGACATGGGGATGGGACAGTGGTCGACGATCCCGTTGGTTCCCCTCGAGCGCTAGGGGCTTCAGGTGTCTGCCTGTGCGCTGCCTGGGCCTGTAAATTGTTTGCTGCACCTGTACGCTCTGGGGAAAAGGGCGTGCGGCAGAGACTCAGGGGCCTGTCGCCTGCCGCCTGCTCGCCTGTCGGGTTCTGCCTCATCGTCGATAACGACCCGTCACCGTCAACCGTCGCGACTATTGAAACCGACTCTCCGAATGAGGCGCTGTGCAGACCTGCGAAGAGTCTCTGGCAGGTGGCTTGGATCGGCTGAACGCAGTGTAACCAGAGTGTTCTACAGAATGGACCGAGGGGGGGGTTCGACTGCTGAAAGGAGACATGTCAGGTTGCACAACCGCCTCGTTTGGCCGAGCGACCGTGGCAAGCACGACTCCAAGAGGCAAGGCCGCGACGGCGTCGTTGCATCGCAGCTCACCAACTGTTTGTCAAGGTGGCCTGGTGGCCAAGTCTCAAGCAGTTCCAGCAATTCCAGCAGTCCCAGCAGTTCCAGCTTCCAACAGTCCAGCACCCAGGCAGGGCTCCTTTTTCTCCTTTGCCAGATATTTTGGGACGTCGGTGCTCAGCCGCTCACTCACTGCTGGACTCGGCGGAGTCGGCCAATCACGGACGATGCTGGTGTTCCCCAGATTGACTTCCCCCAGAACTCCACCTGCAGAACCGACGCTAGACAGACTCGCGGAGGCTAGGTGCTGGTCGCGGAGGTCTCCTCTGCAGATGCCCATGCGGTTGGTGGCACCCTCTGAAAGACGCCGCGTTGACGAAGCATGCAAAGCCCCAAAGAGATGAATGACATGGGCTGATCTACGTTCTGTCATATTACTTCCCTTAATTACCTGGCGAACTGACAACCAAACCGACTCCCTGGCCTGCCTAGTCTGTGCGGTGCGGTGCGGTGCGGTGCACGACATTGGCAGCGTCTCCGTGGAGGTCCCCTTTGTTCAGAGCCTTCCCTTAGAGTCTAGTCTAAGTTAAGTCTTGGACCACGGCCTCGGATTTGTCAATAGCGCCGGGTTCCTTTGGTGGTCATTCGCCTCCCGCCCAGTCTGCCGCTAGAACCGTACCGCCAGCACGAAGGCGTTTTACTCTGAAGGGATGGCCACGGGGCCTCCATATGGCCCTTGGAATTCGTCACCGATGTCTCGCATATCCAACAATGGAAGTGTCTCCCTGACACCGACCCGCCGACACGGAATCTCCCAGGTCCGTTGCCTCGGGGTGCTTACCTGCCGGCGTCCAGCGCCCATCGTCAGCGAGAAGCCACCAACGCAGAACGCAGAACGCAGAAGAGCAAACAAAAGCTAGATGGGGGCCGGACAGGACAGAGGCGCCTGGGGTCCAATCCTCTAAATGGCAGTCTGTCTCCAATCGCCTGGACCCTGAAGTCAGCCAGCATGTCCATCTTTGCTCTGTGACGACATCTTACGCCAGTGCAGCTGTGCCCCATGCTATTCTCCTTTCGCATGCCTTTCCCCTCACTTTCAACCACATCGCCAATCTCATTTCCAACAACCCCCGCGCCCTTGCGCTCGTTTCGCCCGGCCTTGGGGTCACAGGGACACGAGGTGATTGGCAGCGCCGTCTAGTTGGCGTGTAACCAAGGCCATTCCCCCTTGGACACCAGAGACCATTTAGTACGGTACAGTCGGTAGTCTACTTCGTACTGCATAGAACCCGGGGGGGGATGACAGCGGCCAAGGTTTTCCTGGAGAAAATGCGGAGGTGGCGTCTGGGTGCTGCGCTAATTGTCTCGGTTGTGGGCGATGGTTCTCCATGTGACCAGTCTTTTTAGACCAAGACAGGCAATTCCTGCAGGAACTCGTGAACCCAGCCTTCTAGTGCTCGAGGGGGCCGGTTTGCAGGATCTTGATGACATGCAAAGCGCCGAGAGCGTACCGCACCCCCCCCCCCCCCTCCTGGGACTTTTGGTTTGAGCGGGTGGCCGGCGTGATGGCTCACGGGATCTTGAGGATGATCAGTGACGACCTCCTGTTTTACCAAGAGTAACATCTTCAACTTCTACTCACGTGAGTTGCGTTGTGCTTGTGTCGGCGCGTGTTCCAGGGTAGGGAAGTTGGATTTTTGTGGCACTGGTCCGCTTACAACCGACCTGACTTGTGTAACTGGTATCCTTCTGGTTGGTATGGCTTTATCACGTTGCACAGATAGTGCACTCGGTGGCTTTGTATGCTTCGATGAGCTGGTTCTGGGACCCAAGCCTCCTGTGCTGTGCGACTCATAATGTTGACAGCTTCCTGATTTCATACATTGACCTATCAAACTCGGTAACATCTGATTCATGATGCAACTCTTGCGAAAAAGACAACACCACCAACGGGACATCCAATGCTGTGTTATCAAGCGCAACAAACCACAACAGTTATCACCAGGCCAGAGTCATCTGCACCTCTTCCCGACACCTGCAAAGTCGCCGAAACGAGACTCCAATCCACACCGAACATCCCTCTCCGTTGC
Organism: Neonectria sp. DH2; assembly: GCA_003934905.1. NCBI lineage: Eukaryota > Fungi > Ascomycota > Sordariomycetes > Hypocreales > Nectriaceae > Neonectria > Neonectria sp. DH2. The sequence continues at coordinate 736,391 of RQWH01000002.1, read as the reverse complement.
TCCCTACGTTCTGTACACTCCTGACGAAAAGCAGTGCTCATGAAGTCTTGTCAACCCACCAAAAGCCCTGCCGTGTTCCGTCCGCGGTCAACCGTCCCCCCGCGCACGGGCGTTCCCTTGCCCAACACGACCCTTCGTGTCACCAAGGCGTCGACCCGAGCCTGCCTTCTGCACGTCGACCCCGATGGGGCGTTCTCTGTACACTTGGGGGGACGTGAACGCATGTGCGTATCCGAGCCGGTGAAATGCCGTCGTCCGGACCGGTGCGGGTAGCTGCTTTTCTTGGGAATTGCCGTTCTAGGAGAGCTGCAGACGGTGGCAAGATGTCTTGTGCGAGGTGAAGGAGAGGCAGTGGATATACTGGAAAGGTAAAGTGTTGAGTTCTCATAGACGGGCGTGAAGCTCGATGCGAATGATGTTGGGAGCTCATGAGACTGGTGCGATGGGACGAAGTTTTCATACAGGTTCTTGTAGGACTGTCGATGTGCAGTTGCTGGGCCTGATGAATATCAAGTGAAGGACAAGATAATTCCGACGAGTGCTTGCCCTTGACCCACCGAAGAGTTTCATTGCTACCGTGAGAATCGAGGAATTGTGCAAAGTTCACAGGAATAATCGAACAGTTCGCAACTGAACACAAGGCATTGAGACACGACATCGTCACCCCGAGTACGTTCCCCCACTATCCCACCAACTATACTCTTGAGTCGTCAGAGAACAATTTGAGGCCACAGAAAAGACGTGGAGACAGATTCATCTTAGAGCAGAGAGACATGGATGGAACACACGTACATCATCATGGGAACTCTAGTGGTCTTAGTGATATCAAAGTAGAGTTACTGCTGGGGACGAACGAGTTCCCAAGCTGCCCTGATTTTAGCATGTTGCTAGGACAGGTATGCCTGCTCAAGCATGATCGAGGGACATCGTCTGATAACAAATCTTATTTATAGTTGTGATTTACTCGAATGGTCATGAATCGTTCCTCGTCTGGCTGAATTCCCATCTTCCTTGAATAATGTCACTATCCTTTGCAAATCACGTTTTTGCAATAACCAACAAACTCCTTCTACTCATCTACTGTTTTGCACTTGTCTATTTCAACGTCACCAACTCCTCGGCGCTCGTGGGGTGGATGGCCACACAGCTGTCGAAGTCGGCCTTGGTGGCACCCATCTTGACCGCAACACCAAAGCCCTGGAGCATCTCGCCGCTGCCTTGACCCATGATGTGCAGACCGACGACCTTCTCCTCGGGACCGGTCGTGATGAGCTTGTAGTTGGTCGGGCCCTTCTGATCGGGCTCCATCATGGCGTAGTACATGGCGGTAAAGCCAGTCTTGTAGACCTTGATGTTGTCCTTGCCGTACTTCTCAACGGCCTGGGGCTCTGTCAGGCCGATGCTGCCGACCTCCGGGTGGGCGAAGACAACCGAGGGAATGTTTTCGTAGCTGAGCTTCAGGTTGGAGAACTCGGCGGGCCCGAAGACGCGATGGGCAAGACGGCGGCCGGCGGCGATGGCGACGGGGGTGAGCTCGGCCTCACCAGTGACGTCGCCGAGGGCGTAGATGCTGTCGACATCGGTGTTCTGGTACTCATCGACGACGATGTGGCCCGACTCGCGGAGCTTGACACCGGCCTCCTCCAGGCCAATGCCCTTGGTCTTAGGGGTGCGCCCAATGGCCCAGATGAGGTGGTCAACGTCGGCGACGACGGTCTCGTTGCCGGCGTCGTCGCGGTAAGTGACGGTGAGCTTGCCGTTGGCGTCCTTCTCAACCTTGCTGACCTGGGAGCGCTTGTGCAAGTTCACGCCGAGCCTCTCGTACTCCTTGGTGACGGACTCCTGGATCATGGGGTCGAAGCTGCGGAGGAAGGTGTCGTGGCGGATGAACAGGTGAGTCTCGGTGCCGAGGGCGTTGAACATGCCAGCGAACTCAACGGCGATGTAGCCGGCGCCAACAATGGCGACCTTCTTGGGCTGGGTGTCGATGTCGAAGAATCCGTCGCTGTTGATGCCAAGCTCGGCGCCGGGGATCTGAGGTGGCGGGGTGGGCTTGCCGCCGACAGCGATGAGGATCTTCTTCGCGTTGACAACGACCTTGGAGCCGTCGTCGAGGGTGACCTCGGCCTGGTTCTTGGCCAGCAGACGGGCCCAGCCGTGTAGGTACTCGACCTTGTCGTTGCCGAGATTGCGCTCGTAGATGCCGTTGAGGCGCTTGATGTAGGCGTCGCGCTTAGTCTTGAAGGTTGACCAGTCGAAGGGGGCCGTCTCCTGGACAGAGAAGCCGTAGGCCTTGGAGTCGTGGATGGCCTCGGCGAGAGCGGCGGCGTTGTAGGTTACCTTCTTGGGCACACAGCTAGGAACGGGTCAGCGGGGATTGTTCATATGGAAATGCCGTGGTCCAACATATGTTGATCAGGGATCGGAATGGATGGATGTGGCGGTGGACTTACCCGACGTTGACACAGGTTCCGCCGAGTCGCTTGTTCTCGACAACCATGACCTTGGTACCATACTTGCTGCTGGCCATGCGCGCGGAGCCGAGGCCACCGCTGCCGCCGCCAATGACGAGGTAGTCGATCTCCTTAGTGATGGGAGCCATGGTGCGCGCAGATGATGACAGTTGGCGGGACAGGGAAGCTATTCGCAGCGGGGCTGTTCTCGACGTCGACGACAAGGAGGATGTGCGCGAAAGGAGGGCGAAGGCTTGCATGGGCAAAGCCTTGTTGAAGTATATGCTACGAGCGGAGGAGAGAGCGCGTTGGCGGGGGAGGGAGGGGAGGGAGGGAGGGAGGATGACGTCTTTTTATGCGCGGCGTATCTGCAGAGCTCTTTCAGATGCGGTTGGAGAGGGCGGACCGGATGGAGTTTTGGAGGGGCAGGTCGGCGAATCCGAGGTGGGGAGGGACCGAAACTCTGATTACAGAACAGACAGGCAGGCAGAGAGGGATGGATACACAGCTAACAGGCCTGGACCGACAAGGAATCGAGGGATCGAGGGATCGAGGGATTGGTGCGATTGTGTAATCAATGGCCGCGAACGAGAGCCGCAGAGATCGATTTGAAATCCACCTCCCCGACGGGAAGTTTTGGTTCTTTTCCGTTTCGGGCCTTTGGGTGGATGTCGGTGGTTGTTGCTGGGAGCCGAGCCACGGCTTGACTGAAGGAAGCACATGCTGCTAGTGTATTAAAGCATGGCATGGAATCAATCAAGCATGTGTCCATTCTCTAAAAGCAAGCTATGGAATCAAACCGTGCCACTATTTGGAAACCTGGGAAGATTTGGAAGATTTGGAAGATCAGGGCGCCCGCCTGCATGGTTCCCAAAAGCCCGACTGCGGCGACCACCACCGAGGTCACTCGCCGTTCGTCGCCGAAGGTACTCCGGACTTTTGAAGGAGACCGAGCAGGTATTTGAAATCCCAACCATGATCGGGGAAACATCATCTTTCACAATATTCCATCCATAGGCTCTTGTTGGGAACATCAAAGAGGGAACAATTAAAATGTGCACATGCTACGAAGTCCTTGCAATACATGCAGCTGGCCGAGCCCGCAGAGGGGATTGAAGTATCACGTCATCATGGTGGCCAGTGATGCACTTACGCCAATACATCTAGCTCCGAGACGAAAACCACTGTGCTTTTTATTGATGGCTAACTGGCTGGGCGATGTCTCAGAACTACATTATAGCCTTTAGAGCTCTCCTTTGTCTGTATCTTACTACTTAGGTACGAGTAGTCTATGTTCCTGTGAACCTGCCTGCCTAAACAATACTCGACGGCTCGTGGCTCTCCAGTCATAGGCCAGTCGGTTGCCCTAATATGCTCTGGACTCTGCCATCAGATAAGTGTGGCTTGAGTGAGTGATAACGGCTGAGCGGCGTGACACGCACTGGACGTGCATGGCTGGATGTAATTGAGGCCTTGACCTGCAGATTGTATTACTTCCCTGCATCTGTCACCCGCCTCGTTTCTCGAAACCCCGAAAGGACCTTAACAAACAATAATTCGTTGTGTAGTCCTCCCATTTGTATACATTCACTTGGTCTTTAAGATGTCTGTTTCATGGTGGAAGAAAGGCGACGTTGACATAAGAGTGAGGCTTCTTGTGGCTTAGATCGTGGCCAGCACAAAGTACGTACTTTGCACGAAACGAACTGACAGGAACCCCCCAGTCGGTTGATTCGCGTCGGGTCAGGTCTTTTCTTGGGGCCAGTTGAGTTTGGTGCCTAGCTGCCCAGTAGCTGCCCAGTGGCTGAGGTTCCTCTCCAGTGGCCGTCCAGTAATCCTTCAGCGCTGCTTCAGTGGGCGACAGACCGCGGCGTCAAGCTCGGTCCTCACTAGGCCCCAGGCGCGGCGGCCCACCTGCCGTCTGCCGCAGCTCTAGCTTCTGGTTGGTCCATTGCTCGCTCCGGGTAACAACACCAACCCCCCAAACTACCAGGCTGGTGATCTCCATCCCCAATACCTGACTTCGTCGCCATCTTGCACCGCCATCAGAACTCCACGCGCGCCACCTCGCTCCTCCGCCCCTCGCCCTCCTCCAGCGCCCCTCCAGCATCCCTCATCAACCGCAAACCGACGGCCTCTTCGATCTCCCGCTCCTTCCTGCGTATCTCCCGATCCTCCCGCCGACGCCGCCAGGCCCAGACTCCTTGTCCTGAGCTACGTGGAGTTCGCATGCGCGACAATGGCGGCCGAAGCAGTCCCCGAACCTGGTAATTCACCTCTCATCCCCTCATTGATCCATCCGATCCTCCGTTTATGGCTGACTGACCATTCTTCTAGCTGCGCCTCCCCTGAACCTCTCCTCCGAGGAGAAGCGAGCATACGGCCAACTCTTCCGACAGGCCGACACCGATAATGTTGGCGTCGTTACCGGCGAGATTGCCGTCAAATTCTTCGACAAGACGAGGCTAGATTCGCGCGTCCTAGGCGAGGTTTGTCTGCCTTTTACATTCCACTCGCTCGCTCCCCTGAACTAACCGTCCTGGTTACAGATCTGGCAGATTGCTGATAGGGAAAATCGCGGTTTCCTCACCCCCGCTGGCTTTGGCATCGTCCTCCGACTCATCGGACACGCTCAAGCAGGGCGCGAGCCTACCCCCGAAATAGCCCTCCAGCAAGGTCCTCTTCCGCGATTCGATGGCTTCGGCCCGCCCCTCCCGGCCGCAGGCATTCCTCCACCACCACCCGTGCCCATCAGCTCGCCGCCTCCTCCTGCCGCCCTCCAAGCTCAAAGCACTGGCGGTCCCATCCGAATCCCGCCGCTGACTGCCGAGAAAGTTACTCAGTATGGTGGCCTCTTCGAGCGTCAGCCGCTGCAAGGCGGAGTACACCTCCCCGGAGACCAGGCAAAACAGATCTTCGAGAAATCGGGCCTTCCCAACGAGATTCTCGGAAGGATCTGGCAGCTCGCAGATACTGAGCAGCGTGGAGCTCTGGTTCTTACGGAGTTTGTCATTGCTATGCATTTGCTCACCTCCATGAAGACTGGTGCTCTTCGAGCTCTGCCTAGCATCCTCCCAGCTGGCCTCTATGAAGCCGCCTCACGACGTGGTCCTGCATCCCGCCAATCCTCAACTGGCCCCGGCATTTCTGCCATTCCACGCCAGGTCAGTGGCTCCGCCCAGATGCGTACTGGGAGCCCCCTCGGACGTCCTCCCATGTCTCCTCAAGCTAGCGGAACGACCGACTGGGCAGTGAGTGCCGCCGACAAGGTTAGGTTCGATCAGATCTATGCCGACTTGGATAAGTTGAACAAGGGCTTTATCACTGGCGAAGAGGCAGTCCCCTTTCTCAGCCAGTCCAACCTGCCAGAGGACACACTGGCTCAGATTTGGGACCTCTCAGATACCAATTCTCAAGGACATCTCACACGCGATCAGTTCGCCGTTGCGATGTATCTGATCCGGCAACAAAGAGGAGGCCGCTCAGTACCGTTGCCAAGCACCCTCCCGCTTAACCTGATCCCTCCCAGCCTTCGAAACCCAGCTCGTCCACCCACCGCGAACTCGGCCTTCGATGCTCCACCGCCCGTGGTACAACCGCCGCCTCCACAGCCCAAGTCTGCTCTTGACGACCTGTTTGGCCTGGACTCTGGCACCCCGAGCCCGGCGCCTCCTGCGGTGGTTCAGGCCCCCATGTCGACTGGAGGATCCAACGCCAACGATCCATTTGGCACCGGTTCCCATGTACTCGCGCCGTCCTCTCCCATTAGGCCAACAACCACTGGTACCTCGTCATTTAAGCCCTTTATCCCGTCATCCTCATTCGGTCGAGGCTTGGCCACAACACCTACAGGAGGTTCAAGTGGCTCAGGTCCAAAGCAGACCCAAATGCCGTATGCATCTGAGGATCTCCTTGTAGACAACGATGACGAGGCCAGCAAGAGTATGTCTGGGGAGACTATGGAGCTCGCTAATCTGTCGAACCAGATTGGCTCTCTGTCAACCCAGATGCAAGACGTTCAAGCTAAGAGGACTACTACTCAGAACGAGCTGACCCAGGCCACCTCTCAGAAGCAAAACTTCGAGCAGCGGCTTGCTCAGCTTCGCACCCTCTACGAAAAGGAGGCGCAAGACACCCGTGCTCTCGAGGAGCAGCTGAAGAACGCCCGTACTGACACCCAGAAATTGCAAGCCGAATGCATGACTCTGGATGGTACCTTTCGGGATACCCAGACCCAGCACCAGCAGGTTCTGTCATCTCTGCAGGCAGACCAACAGGAGAATACGAACCTGAGGGAGCGTATCAGGGTTGTCAATGGAGAGATTGCCCAACTCAAGCCTCAGATCGAGAAGTTGAAATCGGAAGCCCGGCAGCAGAAGGGGCTAGTGGCTATCAACAAGAAGCAGTTGTCAACGACCGAAGGCGAGCGGGACAAGCTGAAGGCGGAGGCTGAGGACCTTGTCAAGAGCAATGAGGACCTCTCCCGCCAGGTCAACACTGGCTCTCCGGCTTCCACGTCGGCCCAGGTCGCGAGTCCTGCGGCGTCGACTGCGAGTGGAAACAATCCCTTCTTCCGACGGACAGCTAGCACTGACATTATGGGAGCATTTGCATCCCCTCCGATCAAGAACATGTCGGACAAGTCATTTGACGACGTCTTTGGTCCTTCGTTCTCAGGCAGCACTTCCGGCACTCCGCCGCCGCCGCCTGCGTTCAAGCCGCAGAATACTGGCGCCTCCTCAGCCAGCGTCGGCTCGTACTCAACTCCTCCTACCTCTTCTCCCGTCATGAGCCGCCAGCCAACTCTTGCTGTTGACCCCCCTGCGCCCCCTGAGTCGAGACAGATTAGCTCCAGCTTCCTTCCCTTCGGTGACCACAGCGAGTCATTGTCCTCCTCGCGTCAGGTGTCACCTCCGGCGTCGCGTGTCGATGACCCGCTCCATGGCTCTTCAACCCCCATCCCTGCTGACCTAGCTGGGGCTGTGAACAGCCCCTTGGGTCCTCCGCCTAGCGATGACACAGAGAAGCCCGAGGCTCAGAGCGGAAGTGTTGACCTAGCTGATGCTTCGCGCGAGGCTCACGATGACAGCCCCCCGAACCCTCTGGCTGTGGCCTCCACGGCTCCCGAGACTGCCGATCCTTTTGGAACCGTCGACGAGGCTAAGGCCAAGGCTGATTTCGAAAATGCGTTTGCTGCCTTCACCACTGCCAAAACCCTACCTAAACCCGCGCCAGAGGCTACACAATCCTCTTCCGTCTTCGACTCCGAGTTCCCTCCTATTTCGGAGCTTGAGCGCGATGACGACTCCGACTCAACTAGCGATCAGGGAGGGTTTGAAGACGACTTTGCCCCCGCATCGCCCCCCACGAAGTTGAGCGGTGAGAAGGACGGTGCTGAAGAAGGAGGAGTCAAGTTGGGCGCGGAAGAATCGAAGACGACCGCACCGGCCAATGAGGCAGTCTTCCCGTCTGATCCTAAGGAGAGGTATGCACACTTTGGGTTTTCACGTGTGACCAGAACGACGACTAACTTAAGACAGCACCGAGCAACCGTCGTCGCCAGCAACGGTGACTGATACCCAGCGAACAGCCGTCGATGACATCTTTGGCTCGGCCGATACCGGGCCAGCTCCCGTTTCCAAGCAGACGCTGCCCTCAAACCCTCCCCAGTCAAAGGGCGCTTTCGATGACCTGGAGGATGATTTCGAAGGCCTCGAGGACGCCAAAGAGGGCTCCGCAGATGATGACTTTGCCAACATATCTCGATCCGGTCTCGATGAATTCAACCCTGTCTTCGACAGCAGCCCCCTGCCAGCCAAACCAAGAGCGAGTCTACGGCATTCGGCAACGAGAGCAGCTTTGACTTCGTGTCAGCAAGCTCGGCTGGCGCCCCTAAGCCACCTGCAAGCGGCACTCAGACGGCCGCCGAGGCCCAACACGACTGGGACGCCATCTTCTCGGGATTCGACTCCGGGAGCACCCCGCCGGTACCCGCTGCTTCCGCTGACCAGCAAGCTACTGCCAGCGGCCCTGCCCAGTCACAAGAGGACGAGGTTTGAAGGATGATCCTATTTTGAAGAGGCTCACTAGTATGGGCTACGAACGGGATAGCGCTTTGGATGCGCTGGAGAAGTACGACTATGATGTTAACAAGGTACGCCCTCCATTCACAGCTGTTGCTCCCATCCCAATCAAAGCTAACCGTTGTCCGTCTACGCAGGCCGCAAACCACTTGGCTAGTCACTCATAATGAAGTGCAACTTTAGGAAGCCCAGTCGCCTTGGAGGAAAGGGCGGGAACACTATTACATATCTCATCTGTTTTCCTTATCCTGTCTTGTCTGCGTCCCAATGAAGCCACCTTGTTCGATAGTTTTTGGGCAGCGAAACCACATTTTCTTATTGTTTAAACTCCGAAAGCCTCCTTCCCTGTGTACTTGTTCTTTTGTTATGGAAGGAACACTCTTAATCACTCTCTGCGTGTTGTATGTAATCCGTTGTTGCGCCCGAGATAATGTCGTGGCGAGATGTGTGTTGGTAAATACAGCTGAGCAAACTCTGGGCTCAGAAACAGCGTCATTGAGAATGTAACGGGACACGATGAGATTGTAGAATGTTTTGATGTTTTTGATCAATTTCAAGACGTGTCGTCGCTGAAGAGGCGCCCTTGCATATCATACATACATATCTCTATTTCCCCCGCTTCTCTGCCATGCCTTTCTCTTCCTCCCCCCTTGTATATCAATGTCTATTTGACTCGTCCCATGATGGTCTCCGGCCCGCGGACCACATCCATCTGGGCGGCCCTTGCCTTGACGGCGTTGAGCATGCTGCGCTCAAAGTCATCCCGCGACCGCAGGACAGCCTCGACCCAGCTGATCTGCAGATCCCAATAGGTGGTCTTGAAGGCGGCAAAGGCGTCGGCGACGGCGTCGCGGTCGGCGGTCAGGAGGCGCAGGAAGGACTCGGTGGCGCGCCAGGTCTCCTTGATGGAGGCGCCGATGTCGGGCGAGGGCAGGCTGCCGAAGAGCTCGAAGGCGGTGGCGATGTCGTTGAAGAGCTTGTCCTGGAAGGGGTCGGTGCGGCGGAACTTGGCGCCCTTGTTGCGGACGGCGGAGAGGTAGCGGACGAGCAGCTCGTCGGCGAAGATCTCGATGAAGATGTCGACGAGCGAGTGGTGCAGCACGTGGCGGTAGTCGTTGACGTACTCCTCAAAGGTCACGACCATCTGCTTCATGGCGGTGTTGGTGTACCACTTGGGGTGAAGAAGTCGGGCATGACGGTGCCGAAGTCGACGGTGAAGATGAGCTGGGCGAAGCGGTTGATGCACCAGGTGCTGAAGTCGACGTAGCCATCGCGCAGGGCGGCCACCTCGTTTTCGGCGCGGTCGATGTAGGCGGGCGTGACGCTGGCCTCGAAGAGGCGGCGGAAGCTCGACAGGTAGGCGAGGCGGCCCTCGTCCTCGTTGTCGTCGATACAGGCGATCTGGTCGTTGGCCGTGGCGACGAGCCAGTCCTGCAGCGCCTGGAAGCCCTCGAGCTCTGCTATCTTGCCCGTCTCGTAGTGTGTGGCCTCGTCCTCGAGCATGCGCTGCCACGACTGCTGGCGGCTGCGCAGGCGCGTGAACATGGCGTCGATGACGCCCTCGACCACGTCGGCGCGCTGCGAGTTGGCCGCGGCGTCGACCTGCTCGCGCAGCATGCGCCAGAGGGCCACCAGGTTCTTGGTGCGGAAGTAGCCGTACTCGTCCTGGTCCAGGTTAGAGCCCTCGACGTTGCGGTCGGCGAAGTCCTTGGTCTCCTGCGCGAAGATGCGGTCGATCCACTCGTCGAGGAACTTGATGATGAGCTCGCGGAAGTCGCGCACCAGCTCCGCCTCGCGGTGGTCCACGACGTGCGGCACCAAGTCCTCCTGGCGGAAGCCCAGCTTGGCCATCTTGCGGTAGTACTTGTCGGGGAAGCCGACGATCTCCAGCGTGTGCGCCGACGACGCCTCATCGCCGTCCACCATGTCGATGAGGAAGTCGTGCATGAGCTGGTGGTAGACGTCGGCGTACGTCTTGCCGATATGCCACTTCTTGGGCATCAGGGGCGTCATGCCAATCTTGACGGCGTTGAGGTCGTTGAAGTACCACTTCATAATCTTCTCGAGCTTGCTCGGGTCGTCGAGGAACTCGTCGCGCGACTGCTCAAACTGCTGCTCGGTGCTGAGCTTGATGGCCTGCAGGAACTTGTCCTTGTACCCGCGGACCTTCTTGGCGCCGTCGGTGATGCTTTGGAACCGCGTCGCCATCTCCCTGTGGTCCTTGAGTGCCTCCTGCAGCGCCAGCACTCGCTGGTCGCTCTTCTCCTCAGCCTCCATGACCACAGCGAACCTCACCACCAGGCCGTTGTTGTCGTTGACGACGAGGTTGACGAGGTTCAGGGCTAGGATGCCCACGTGTTCGTCGAACCAGTCAATGGTCTCGTCGAGGCGTGCAAAGTAGTCCTCGAGCGTCGACTCGAAGCTGCCGTCGTCTGCTCGCTGGATCTGCTCCATAGCGTCGTCCCGAATATTCCGCAACTGCGTGAGCTCGTAATGGCAGGGTAGTAGGTTCGGCATGTTCTCCTTGTCGTCGTCGTCCTCCCTCAGCATATTCTCGACGACGGACAGGCGCTCGTCGAAGGTCTCGAGGTTGCGGCGCATCGTCTCGACGGCGCCGAAGTTGCGGTGGGCCTGGGAGACGAGGTTGATGCTGGCAAAGTCCTTGATCATGTTCTGGGACTCGGAGCACAGCTTGTCGATCTTCATCATCTCGTCCTTGATCGCCTGGACCGTCTTCTGGCCGTCACTCAGCCCCGTCATGCCCGACTGGGTCGTCTCGAGCTGCTCGCGAAGGCCGCTGCGCAGCTGGCTGTCGACGGCGCCCTTCTTGCGCGAGAATTCCAGCTTCAGCGCAGGGATCTTGTCGAGGTCTTCCGGGTGCCGAAGCAGCTCCGAGAGCTTGGGCACGGGTGTGTCGTCCATGGTGGCGGCGGCGGCGGCGTCGGCGGGGGATCGTGAACCATGCGACGGTGGTAAAGGGAGCGCCAATCAGACCATGGTGCGGTGGGCGCCCCAGATGGAATACGTCGTTCTTTTCGGCTCCGAGGATTTAGGTACACGGGTTGTTGTCGTAGGGGCGGAAGCGTTGAAGAGGTCGAGTCTTGGTTGGGGAACGGAAGTGTGTCGTGGTGGGATGTGAGGTTGCAGGGACACTCGCCGAGTACACCTAAGGTATCCATTGTCAGGGAGGTTGTCCCCAGACTTGTGGCTGACGCAGCTCCATCTGGCCCAACCTCCCCGCCAACATGCTGCAGCACAGCCACCGGCGTCAAAACACCAAACAGCCATCTTCAACAATGAAATCAAGACTCAAGCAAGACATAACAGCCAAATCGGGAATGTCCTCTCAAATCCCCGTGATATTCCATTGTCGTTTATATTCCATCACTCTATAATGGGTATCATGCTCCATAAGCTACCAGTACAAGTCTATTATATTTGCTTCATCCTACAGGAACCCCCACTCCCCTCATCCCTTCCCACCCCATCACTCCCGTATCCTTTAATCCGCCTCGCTATCACTTCCTGAACTACTCGTACTGTCATCATCGTCATCATCGTCCTCGCCCAGACTTTGTTCAGCAATCACATCCCCCACCTCGAGCGCGACGCCCTTAGAGTCCTCGCCGTCCGAATGCGCCCCCTCTTCGTCGCTCTTAACTTCGCCCTCTTCTAGATCTTTTCCGCCGTGCCTTCTTTTCTTGGCTGGTTTGCCAGCATTTTTCTTGACGGGAGGGTTCTTCCTCTTATTGGGCCCTAGAGGGGGGATTGTGCCCTTAGTTTCAGGCACAAGGCCCGAGGGAAGCGACTCGTTTTCGTTGAGGAGGTAGACGGTTGGGAACTCGAGGACTTGGTTGTTGGTAAGGATATCGCGGAAGCAGTCCGCCGGTTGAAGTCGTGTCACAGCCAATGGCAGATCTGATCGTGTCCGCGGCTTGGCCAAGAAAAACTGGAAGCGTCGTTTCTCGGCCTCATCCTGCTCTGAGGGCCACATTGTGGTGTCTGCGCCGCGGCAGGCCGCCCAGGTGCCAGTAAAGGGGTCCTGTAACGTGTAAGGTCCACCAGACCATGTCGAGGATGACGGGTCTTGTGAAGGCTCCTTTTGTCCATCTCTTGTCCATCTCTTGGGCTCCTGGCTCTTGAGCCTCTGTTGTTCCTCCAGCACTGCGCGGTATGCCTGGTATAGCGGCACGTCATCCATGACCTTGGACAGGATTCGTACTGTCTTCGGCCTCTCGTCGTCGTCGTCGTCGTCGTCCATATCATCGCCATGGGCCTTGTTCTTGTCCTTGGCTTCAAAGCTCATCCATTCCACCTGCCAATTGATGCGTCCGGTTCGTCGATTGAGTGTGGTGTGGTTCTCCTTCTGCCTCGCCATTCCCACCGGCGCGCACACGATGCTAATGTTGAGCTTCTTGAGCCGCTGGGCCAAGAACCTCTCAAACACCCTCCCCTTCGCCTCTCTCAGTACCCTCGTGACGAGCACCTTGCGCTTGCGCCCATCGCGCCCGGGCTTCCACTTGATCTCCTGCACCGTCTGCGGCCGGAGCTCCTCCTCCTGCACAAGCGCGCGCTCTCCGACAAGAAGTCTCTCGACGCGCTCCACAGACAGCTCGATGCCGTGCAGGAAGTTATAATCGTGGTCGATTCCCGCGGGCGTGCGCAGCTTCGAGGGTTTAACGTAGGCCGTGGCGTCGCGCTCGCCTGTGCATTCGGACCAGGCCTTGTGCTTCTTGATGCAGGCGAGGGAGCAGGTGCTGATGCTGCAACGGGGGCATTTGTATTTCGGCGCGGAGATGTGGCAGATGCCGCAGAGGGACGTTAACAACGGGTCGGCCATGTTGGAATAAGGATTCTGCAGCCGACGGATTCGTATGTTAGGGTTGACGTTGGTGTTGGAGTCGAAGTTGGACGGACTGCGCTGCTACTCTCAGCGATCCTCTCTCAACTTTTTTCTGGGGCCATTGACGCACTGCTTATCTTATCTCGGTATCCACTTGTGGTGCACATCTAAAGTACAGTGTGCTTTTATGTGGATATACACAGTAACGTGCCCATCTTCTCTTCAGAACTTAATCGGACTACGAAGGGATCAAAGTACGAAGTACAACAAGGTAGGGATTTTTCGTTAGTCGAAAGTTCAAAGTCAAGTGATCAGATATTTGAATTCCGAACGTGGATCGTATGCTCTCCACAATTCTAGCTAACATGCTTTGGCGCGAGTCCTACGTGTAGACGTCCGCAGGCCAAATTATATCATCGACGTCCGCGTTAAGTTTTAGCCACAAAGCATCTTGGTTACAAAGCACGTCACAACAGGTTCTTGGTTTTAACGTAATAATTTCTTTAGATGCGCTGCTCTTCAAGCCGAGCAAAGGAGGGACGTGAATTGAAACACACCACTTCTCGACACTATATGCTAACATGATGGGGAATAGAGCGCCTGGCTTGAGGCTGGTACATGAGCGAGCCGGCCCACGATGACACTTAGGAAAGGACAAGACTAAAAGAGATAAGTAAACGCCGTAGTCCGCAGATTTTAATCCAAGCCACCGCCAAATACAAGAAATAGAGAAAAGATGGAACAAAAGTGAGATGTAGCACGTTGTGCCTATGACATAGATTGGCCGCTTCAACAGTCATCATATCGGAAGGAGATGGGGATGCCGTCTATGACATCGTCGTAAGTCTTTGGGATGGATCCTCCCGTCATGGTTTGCAGGTACGATCTTAGCGGGTACCGCCAAGAGCACTGATCCTGGCACCCGACGGTCGGTGCATCAGGGACGGGCTGTGCTTGGCAACGACACCGGTCTCGTGGGAGAGTCCGCCGTTATCGCTTCGGCCATCCTCGAAGTCCTCCTCGTTGTCTTCAACGATCTTGGTAGGGATTTCGTCTCGAAGGTTGTACTGTTGACTGGAACGCTCAGGCGTAGTGGCAGTGGAGGCGTAAGACATCGCCGTGCTGCTCCGGTTGGGGATGAGATCCGGGGTGGGAGGGATACTGGACGCCCTCCCAGACGCAGGCTGGAGGAGGCTGTCATCACCAGTCTCGGATGTGGCGGCGGAGTGGCCGTCATCGCTCTGGGCGGTAGAGAGGCTGCTGTTCCTTCTACTCCCACGAAATTCAGCATCTTGGGCGAGCTGTAGCCCTTCTACCGCAGCCTGGCATTGCTCGGCAATATTGCGAACAATGTGAGCGATAGCGTCCGTCTTGTCCTTCAGGTGGCGGTCGGCCACGTCTCGGAAACTCGAGGACGAGTGTCGCTTGTTGCGGGTAGGGGGGCTCTTCAGCATGCGGTGGTCGCTGTCAGGGGCAACCTCCTCGTCCATGTCAGCCTCGACATCACCCTCACCCTCACCGTAGCCCTCCTCAATCTCCTGGGCCAGGTCTTCAGGCTTAGTGATAGAGTGAATGAGGTGCTCCATGTGATGGCTCTGTCCGCCAATCAGGCTGCGAAGGTGCAGAACAACCCGACGAGCCTCATCGCGCTGTCGGAGAATAGTGACGTTGGTGTGCTGAAGCTGAGAAAGCTCCTTCTTGTTCCTCTTGCGCTCACGCTCAAGCTCCTCAGCAATCTCCTGCTGGAGGACAAGGGCCTCGAGGGCGTCGTCTCGCTGCTTCTCAGTACCAGTGAGGCGGACTGAAAGGCGGGCGTTGTCGTCCTTCTGCTGGTCGATGAGGCCGGCAAGGCGACGGTTCTCTCTCTTGTGGTTCTCAATCTTGACCTTGAGATCTTGAGTCTCTTTGGTGAGCTGCTCAGCGAAGGCCTGGAACTTGAGAAACTGCTGCTTCCAGCTCTCGAGCTCCTCGACAAGGTAGTTGTTGCGCTTAGTAACCTTGTTGAGCTCGGTGTCCATTCGTCCCTTGAGGTTGATGAAGTCCTGCCACGCCTCGAGAGCATCTCGCGAGTACTGGTTCCTTTCGCGAACAATCTCGTTGAGATGGCGCATGGAGACCTTGGTCATGAGGGGCTTCTTGACAGATCCACCGAAAACAGCCTTGATGCCGGTGTTGCGGCCGAGCTTCTCGCAAACGTGATCCATGACAGTCATCACAGAATCCTGATTCCACCACTCGGGGTCCTGAGTGGACTCAACCTCGCCACGCATGACAATGATCTGGCCAGCAGGGACGAGCTTGCCACCACCGTAGGCTGACTTAAGATGGGGGGGAACTCCAGAGGGAGTGACGTCGCCATTCAGAGCCTGTGTAAGACGGGTGACAAATTTGTTGCGCTGGCCGGGGGACAGGGCTGTGGGAGGACTGGAGGTCAGAACAAAGTTGCGGTCGAGGTCGACAACAAGAGCGTCAGTAGGCGCCGTGAAAAGTGAGCGACACTCGACAGTGATACCCAGGATATAAGGACCGGGCTCCTGAACCAGCTCCTTGGCATGGCGGGCGTGGACGACGGGGACGTAGAGACCACTCCACTCATAGACTCGAACGCAGTATCGTACGGTCTCGGCGGCCATGGTCAGCATGGCTGGGTAGTGGCTAACGAAGATGATGCGGCGAGTGGGAGAGATAGCGGCCTCAATAACGCCCACAATGTTGGGGATGGAGAGGCAGTTGAATAGGGGCCACATGGCGAAGTTCTGGAAACCAGTCGGCGAGGAAGGGAATTGATAGCAAAGAGCGTAGTCCTTCATGTCGATGCGGACAAGATCGTTGAGGCGAGGAGCCGGGAAGCTCAGGATGCGGGAGACTTCCTCGGCGTGAAAGAGGTTAGTCGCCTTGTTCCAGTGAATCCACATGCCTCGGAGGTAGTCGCCGAGGAGGTTGTAGAGCGGGTAGCGGGAGAGGAAGGACAAGCAGTAAGGGATCCAGTAGGTCTCGTCGGGGTTGTCGTAGTAGTCGCTCTCAGTGCGCTTGCGCAAGTCACGAATGGTCTCGGCCCTCTTCTCGTCGGCTCGAGACCAGACGCGGAGGCAGATGCCATAGAGAGTGTGGGAAGAATCCTGCTGGAGGACGAAAGCATGGTGAACGCAATGTGGCTGGCTTCGGCCAGTGCAGATTTCGACGTCGTGGGGGAAGCAGGCCTAGATAGAACAGAACAAGACTCTGGTCAGTGACTTCATAGCAAAACAGATAGCTAGAGGTAGACTTACACGCATGGCGGCGTGAAGGGCACGGGCAATCTCATTGTCCTGTTCGAGGCGAGGGCTGCTGCCCAAGATCTCGGGGAGCCAGAACTGGCCAACGGCGCCCTTCATGTGGCCAATCTTGCCTTGAGCGGGAGCTGGAGCCTTCACCCATTGCGAAGGCTCGCGGCCAACACCGCAGACCATGTAGGCATGAGTGAGGGTCTTGGGTGTGCGAGCCTGGGGCTTCATGTTGAGGGTCGAGGGAATGGGCTGTGTGATACGAGAGTGCAGCGATGAGGTGCGGCTCGGGATCAGGAGGTTCTGATCAGGGCCTTGGTCGCGAGTGCTGGGCCGGCCATCACGATCGCGATCGCTGGTCCTCGGACGAGTGAAGGAGGGGTGGGTGTTCAGAGAGGGAGGCATGTTGGGCAACTGGGAGGAGCAAGCCTGGTCGTCGATATCGTCGCGGCGGTTGGCGGTCGTCGTTCGAGAGACCGCAGTTGTTGGCGGCGGATCGGTTTGTCTCCGAGGAGCTAAGCTAACGAGTTGCGCTCTTTGCGCCGTGTGTTTGCTTTTTCCAGCAAAGCTGTCGACAATCTTTCACTTTTCTCTCAAGGGGCCCATTCGCGATCTCGACCGACCTCGAAGGGGGAAATAAGGGCAAGAGAAGGAAACGAAATGGGCGGTAGTGAAGGTAAGAAAGAAGGTGGTGAAGGCGAAGGAGAAGGTTGAAGGGGGGAGGGAAGAGGTGGAGGAGGGGGGTGGGGAAGAGGCAGCGGAAGCGGCAGCAAAGAAAAGCGAGACAAGATGAGACGCAAAGGCAAGGAAGGTACGAGCTAGGGGTACCAAGGTACCTTCTTGACGGGAGGCCCAGCTAGTGAAAGGTTAGGTAGGGTGGTTTAGGGAAGGATAGGCCGGAGTAGGCAGACAGTGGGCGAGAACCGGGGATGGAACCGTCAAAATGGGTGGACAGGCGGGCTTGCGACAGGCTGAGACAGCCGGCGAGCGGGACACTTTGTACAAATCATACAATTAGGTACGGATAGACCGTAGACAATAGGGACAA
Source organism: Neonectria sp. DH2 (assembly GCA_003934905.1). Taxonomy (NCBI): domain Eukaryota; kingdom Fungi; phylum Ascomycota; class Sordariomycetes; order Hypocreales; family Nectriaceae; genus Neonectria; species Neonectria sp. DH2. The sequence continues at coordinate 718,701 of RQWH01000002.1, read as the reverse complement.
CCGGGGGAGGGATCAGGCCCTTGTCCTCTTGTTCCCTTGTTCCCTGGGCCTGGGGTCCTGGGTCCTGGGTCCTCTCGATTTCGCTTTGCGCCTCTGAGAATCCTGCTGGGACCCAAGTCGGGTCTAGGCCCGGGGGGTTATGAAGGATTGGGGGAAGAGTCTCACGGTCTCGGTCGAGTAGTGAAGAGACAGAATTGGACCAGCTGCTTGGGCGAAGAACGGCGACGGGGTGCAAGTGACCAGGGTGTGGGCGCAGGTACCTACATTAGCAGCCTCGTTAAGGAGCCCGGTGTGGCCTCCCTCCGGACTAGGCGTGTAAGCAGGTACCGACAGCACAAAGGCCCTATCCGTTGGCTTTGCTAGGCTCTTCAGCGTCCCGGTCTTGCAGTGCCTTACGTACCGCGTACTTCATACATCTGTACGTATCTCAGGGGCCTTAATAAGGGCCGGGGCCATCAGGGGCACATTGCACACTCACAAGGGGCGGATGGCCCATAATGGTGAGCGGCCAAAGCAGCACCTCGCCCGACAGCAGGTCAGTGAGCTCCTGGACACTACCTACGAAGTCGTGGCGAATGCTGAGGTGTAGTTCATAACATAATCCCGTTCGCTCCAACGGTCAGGCAAGCTTGGGACGCGGGCTTTCGCCAGAGGCGTTACAGCTACAAGCCCATCAGGTACGGTGCCATCCCCCACTCGGAGACACGGACCCAACACCAGACAACCACTAAGGTAAGATCAACAGAGCAGGTGCGCCGCCGGGTGCGCCGAATGGCAGAGATGAAATGGGACATTTGGCGGTGCCCTGGTGGTTCCCGGGGGCTTGACGGTGGAAGCTGAATGCCCGCTGAGTGTCCACCGAGCGAGGAAGCGCAAAGACGGAGGCCCATCTCAGGGGAAATAGGACAGCTGCGGGGCAGTAAGGAAAGTTGCGGATACATGGCGGCATGCAGCTTGTTCCCGCGTGTGGAGCGGTCCTCGATACCCGTGCGCACAGGTGCCAGGCAGTGGCCCTGGAGCTTCCCTCCAGCAGCTGTTGGTACATAGTAAGGCAAGATACCTACCATTAAGGCCCCTAGCTGGGGTAGGACCCCACCCGCTGCACCCGCCCCTGGGCCGGGGCCTCTAGAGTGGGTATCGGCTAGTTGCAAGGGTATTTATTGGATCTACTTGTGGTCGCGACCGGCCTCTGGTTGGCTCGATTGGACAGGATGCAAGGGTCTGGAACCGGGGGCGGGGATTGGGTTCCTCTCCCGGACCACGTTTTCTTGAGAGCCTGGGTACTTCCAGCTGAGAGCGTAAAGTGCGTACATCCAAGTACCGCTCACTCTGGCTTTGGTCACGGAACCAAGTGCAACTCATCACCAGAAACGGTGGAGACGAAACCATATCCCTCAGATCAGGAATTCTGCAAACTTACACTCGCGATGTTCCAACTTTATCTGCTCCGTTTGCGTCACCTTCGTTTTCCTGACATCCTTATCGCATGCCTCTCGTCTCTCTTTCCTCTGTTTCTTGCGTCGAGATACATCTACAGTGCGGTCACCTCTGTTGCTTGTGGCAAGCTATCCGTACAGGGGAGTCGATGTGCTACCCCACCGTCGGGCACCCCACCGCAGCACTTTGGTGCCACACTGGCCAATAGCCGTAGCCAAATGCAAGGCCCGGCACCCAACAGGGGAAATTGTCTTTGCCGATGATGCAGCCAGGTGAGCCGGTGGTGGGCCCCACAAGAGAGAGACCTGTGTTGATTGAGTGACAAAGCAGATTCTCAGACACACCACAAACTGAAGCAAGGAGAAGCAAAGAAAAAGAAAGCACGCTCGCTGCCGTTGGGCGGGCGCTGGCTTGCGGCGACGACGAGAAAGAAGAAAAGAAAAGGCACTCCAAACGTGTCTCTGCATAGAGGCTACTGCGCCAAATTCTGCTTCTACGCTGGCGGCGAAGCTGCCCTCGGGTTCAAGGCGAAAGCCGAAGAAACAGAGATTGGAAAAAGCAATGCGTAGACGAGATTGATAGAAGCCGGTAAGAACGCGGCTGTCGATTATTCTTGGTCCCCCCCCGTTTTCTGTTCGGCTTTATCCGTCTACTTCTTGAGCAGCTGCTGTGGTCCGTCTCTCCGTGTGCTTCGTACATAGTGCAATCAGTATATGTATCATATTTGCCTGGTAACACGTTCTTATGTGAGACACCAGCGACTCAGTTTTGAAATATGATAAAGGTGATTCCCCCTACTTAAACGGACTGCAGGTGACAAACTCACAATGTTGGTCGTCGTCTGTCTCGGACACGATCGACCAGGGTCCCCCTTGAGCAGAGTGGTGACGAAACGAAACAGGAAGACTGCGCGTCGGACGTTGGAACTCCCGCATTTCTGGTCACCATCACACCAGGATCACACCCGAGACCACATGATTCACTGTGACGGGTGCAGTTCACGCAGACATGACAAAAGACGCAAGACCATGTAAGGGTCTGGCCTTGTGCATGCATGCATGCATGCAACGCACTCGCTCATCATCATCAGCACGACATCCGCGACTAGTCGCCCGCGAGGGGAAACATGCCGCCAGCTAGCCCGCCAGCAAAGGCACGAGGAGCTAAGAAAAGAAGGCGAGAAACGATCCAACGTCGTCTAGGCCTGTCCACCAAAGGACATGGTACCGGCGCACTAGTTTGGGCGAGCGATGGGCGTTGGGAACATGGTGGCCTCTAACTATGTTCTATTGCGGGATAGACACAGAGACGAGGGGCGTCAAACCAAGAGGAATCGGATCATGGGTCCGAGTCGTTCCTGCGTCAAGCCTGGTCCCGTCGGTGCAGATGAGGGGTTAGGCTGTTTGCCTTGGATGTTCCATTTGAAAAGTTCCACGAGTGAGATGTGAATTCGACACAAGTGAAGAGAGTCCGAGTGACATGTTCCCTCTTGCAGGGCCCCCGGAGTGATTGATATTGCGGTGGGGTGACGTTTCTTGCAAGGGAAAAGAGACAGACAGATGGGGACGGATCGGCGAGGCCAAAGTCCCTTGCCGTCTCATTTCAAGCCACTCATCCCTCTTCGGCGCCAGAAGATCCCGTAACTTATCTCTCACCTTCGTTCGCGTAGACGGTGGCTTCGTGGCTGGCTTCGTCATCAATAAGGGCAATTATATAGCCCAGTGCGCCCAGGCCCCCCCGCGCAGGGCGGGACAAGCTATTGCAATCGCCTCGCCCTGGCGATTTCTCTGATGATGCGCAAGTGGGTGATCATGTATGCAACGGCAGCGCCACCAGTTCATGAGGTAGGTTCTTGTAGCATACTAAGGTACAGTACGGAAGCCTAGTGTTTTTTTCCTCACAGTTGGGTCGGGGGATCGCCAACTCCATATTTCTGTACAATTTACACGGAGTACAGACCAGCTACTCGAGCACTCGGCTCACGAGGCACAGGATTGTTCGTTTTTTTCACAACGAATCCATGTCAATGTCAATATCTATCGCCTTTGACACAAGTCGTCTTCATCGGGAACATACTCAGACGCAATTACCCGGTCGGCAAAAGCTGCATGCATGGCATGGCATTTACTGTATGCACTGCTAATCAGCAAATGCCCGACCATCACCGTTCTGTCGGGACCAACCCAGCAAATGGAAACCCTTCCTCAAACGTGTCGCAGCGAATAGCATCCAGTCCCTTCCTCAATTGTGTGCACAAGTACCGTGGCGCATGCAGTATCACTTGTCCGTCTACTGGGTACAAGGCGTCGGCCTCGTACCCATGTCTCTCTCGATATTCCCTCGCGTCGGCGTGTTTCAGAAGCCAGATAGCGCCCGCCCATTCCGCGCCAGCGTTGGATGTCCCCCCAAATTGTCCATCTCAGTCCCTCATCACCTTGTCCATGTCCAGCACCAGCACCAGCACCAGCACCAGCACCAGCACCAGCACCCAACGCCCAACCTCTTCCATTCTTCCCAGATCTCGTTGTCGTCAGCCGAGTGGCCCATGGGATCGTCATTAGGCTGAAGAGTCAAATCAGAGAAAGACATCGAACGGGAACTCCGTAGCCACTAATTCCCCCGGTACGATCCCTAGACTCGGTATTTCGTACTCGGTCCGTGTCGACCGAGACCGTCGCGCGTTCGCCCAGCTCTCTTGACTCTTTGCTTTTTGTACGAAGCACTACGTACCCCCGCCTGTCAAATCAAGGGGAAACAGAAGCCATTAAACATCGCACCGATTAAGCATCCCGAGCCTTGTCGGTCCGGAGAGCGAGCGAGCCCACTGATCCTCGTCTTGTTAATCAAACTGCTCGCCAGGGTGGCCGTTGACAGATGGAGCAAAGCCCATGGCATCCCGTGATTCCCATCCCATGCCATACTCAAAGTCACGGTACAAGACACAAGGCACAAGCCACAAGGCCGTATTGAACGCCTGTCCCTATCTGGTCGAGCTCGCTTGCGCCAGGTTTGTCATTGCCATCCGCCGATCCTCCTTTTCGGTACACCCTCCGAAGCCAATGCCATTGAATGGCACTATGTACCACTAATACGCCCGGACCCCTTCTCTGTCTCTTCTCGTCTCTTCTGCCCCCTCCTGTCTCCTCTCTCCTCACTCTCCGGATGACGCTTACGTTGGTGTTGGCTGATGGGCAGTCGACAAGTCACGTTCGTTGGGTCAGACACGAGACATGCTGGAGCCATCCCTTCATGTCTCGCCTCATCTGATTCACCCCCTGTCTGTGTCTTACCCATGCAGCCAAACGGGCCTTCGATTGACTTCGTCCATGTCTTCCATCAGCTCCGAAAAGGAAAAAATTGTTTGAAAATTACAGGTCTCGGATATGAGCTCTTCGGGTGCGAGCGTTTCTGCCTCTTCGGTGTCTGATCCGACTCCCTGTCCCCTCGTAGATGGACGACATCACCCAAGATCGTATCCTGGTCTAGTCAGAGCACAACCCAAACAGACTCGTGGAATATGTAGCCTATAGTCGTTTGACAGATTCATTGCCGAGCATCCCATTTTCCGATTCACTGGGTGCCGATTCTCCATCTGCGGTTACCCATAGCTCAGAGCTACTTGGGACCAAATTCCATGTGCTGTGACAATAGCGCTCTAGGGTAGGTCAATTCGGGACGATCCGTCTACGACTTTCTACCTATGTATAAAATAAACCCATGTATTTCTTAGTCCACGGTGTATCGACGGGTACTCAAAGCTTTGTCCATTTGGGATGGGGTTGCCAAACCCCATGTACTCGTCACCAAGCTAGAAACGATGTTGTTAAGTCTGTATCTCGAGAAAACACAAGACCTGAATACCAATAATCTGTTCTTGGAGTCCACTAATGAGGATTCATAAGACATTCGCAAGTCCTTTTCAACTAAATCAGCAAATAAACATCACGTCGCTAGTATTTAGAATTGCAAACAATATCAACTGGTTCCGAGGAACAGAACTCGTAGTGGTAAATAGCATTGTGGGACTTACACCAATGTCAACCCTACCAACTTCAACAATACCAACCCTAGGCCCCCCAAAACACGTATGATATATAACCAAACATTATGGAAACAATGGACCATTGAGAAAGAAATGCACTGGTATTCCTAACCTAGACCAAAATGTCACATTGGTTTTGACTTGCCCGAGATCATGATAGATGAAACCATAAAGAAAACCACAGACCGAGTTGAGCATTGGCATCGAAAGGTGATACTAGCTAGCCTGGGGCTACGGACGAGGAAGCTAGAACTCTGGGGTTACCATGCTACTGCCCGGGTAATAGATCGAGGTCAGTACTTCAATAGAGCCACACGCGAGGACGAAGCGGAATATGACGATGAGAATCTAGACCTGGAGGCACAAACGACTATATAACACCACCCATGGATCCACTCATGACACAAAATACAGCTTGAGTCTCATCTTTGGGCATTCCTTTTCCCCTTCGAGATTGACTTTCAATACAATATATATGTCTCCTGAATAACGGAGGCTAGGTCGACAGCAAGACTTCCCGGCAAACATCAAAGCACATGGAGAAACGAAATTCCAAGGTTGGACAAGTTCCCAAAACAATTCAAGAAATCTATTAACTCTCGTTTTTAAAGTCTTTCGCCATCCGCATCGTCTGCCAATCTCAGCTCCCATCTTCAGCGCATCCTCACAATGCAACCGCAAAGAGCCAGGACAAAGAGAACCCGGAGCCTTTCATGACATATTTCACCAAACAAGGCTGGAACCACCTGGCCGTTGGCACCCAAAATTCATAATCGCATCAGCATACACACAAGACCCCGGGTGCGCGCGCCCCCTGGTGAGCCGCCACTGCCCGCCAAACTGCGGATGAAGTCGCGGCGCGAGGTGAGATTGGCAGCAGAGTGTCAGACAGGAGCAGATAAGGATTATCAAACGCTTTGAGCGGAAGACAAGCCAACAAGCACAGTAGCTTAGGAGAGAACGACATAACCCGACGACTCAAGATATAGACAGGTCCGCTGACCTCCCCTTGATGAAGAGCCCGTTCGCACCCTCGCTGTAAAACCAAAAAACCAAAACGAAACCCTAGCAGGGAACACACATAGAGAGATGGGAAACGGGCAGAAGAGAAAAATAGCCCAAGGAACAGAAGAGAAAGGAGGGTATATATATGGCTTTCAATGAGCACGCGGCCGTCAAGTCAAATGCAACCATTGGTGGGTAGAGGCAGTCTACTGGTTGATCTTGTCATTGACGGCCGACGTGGCTTCGGCCTTCTTAGCATGGAGGAAGCTTCCGATCCAGGAAAGGGTCTCGTTGCTGACGACGAGGACTGTTGTGACGGCAGCCTTGCCGTGGGCGACAAGTCCGGCCTGCTCGTTCTTCTTGTACTCGCTGGTGTAGACCTGGAGGACGTGGTCCTTGCCTTCGAGGCCCTTGGTGTAGGGCAGGAGGATTAAGCCCTTGGTATCGTTGTAGAGGTCGGTGGTGGGCTTCTTGACGACGGGGAACTTCTCATCGATGCGATCGAGGGTCTTATCGCCGAGGGTGTCGGCCTTGTGGACGTAAGGCGAGACGAACTGATAAGGCTTGGCGAACCATGGGATGACGGGAGCGGCAAAGGTCTGGTAGGCAGCATCGCCGAGCTTGAGAGACTTCTGGCCGTACTCGTTGGACTTGAAGGTGTCGACGCTGTCACTGATGACGGGGTAGTTCAGCAGGTGCTAGAGCAGATAGCAGGGTTAGCATTGTACGGTCCGTGTGTTGCGCGCATCGGCGGGGAGGGGTGGTTGTACCTGGAAGAAGGCGGAAGAAGAAATAGAGTCGGGGACATCGCCATTGACTTGGGGAGAAGCCATTTTGAAGGTTGGAGTTGGTGACGGAGTTGCGGACGAGGCAAGATGGATGAAGTCGGTGGTGAGGGGAGCTTCGCGATAAGCTTGGCGGATGAGGTGAGATAGCTTTGTGTGTGTCTGTCTTGTCTGCGATGACGACAGGATGACAGGAAAGATGGATGGGCGGGAGAATGGTCAGGTACCCTTAGGATCGGTAGATGTGGTTGAGTTGGATGGATGGATGGATGGATGGATGGATGGATGAATGGATGTGAGGAGGAGAATGCTTGCGCTGGGAGGAGGAGGAGCAGGAGGAGGAGGAGTGGGAGGACCGGTGTAGTAGTAGGATAGCAGGAAGGAGGAAGATAAAGAGGAGAAAGTAGGAAGCAGGAAGCAGCAAGGAGATGGGATGGTGGCCAGAGACGGGGCCCTGTAGAGGCTAAAAAGGGAACGAGCCTTGGGATGCGTGTTTGAAGTGATATGGGTGGGACGCCACAGCCTGACCGGCTGGACGGGCCAGGCGAAGAGAATCTACGTATTTATCTCAGTGGAAACCTTCCATGCGCGAGGATTGCCGTCGCAGTCTTTGTGTGTCCATGCCCCCCATGCCCATGGGGGGAGGGAGGAAAAAAAGGCCCAGGCCAAGCTTGGATTCTTTGGCATGTGCATGTGCAAGCAGCATGTGTCGGCCGGTCATGGAGCCTGGAGACTGGAGACTGGAGACTGGAGACCCGCTCTCTAGTTTGGGTACTAGGTAGTTAGGATAGCTGTTGTTCGGTACCTGTTGTCAGTGCGTGCATGTGTGCATGCCTTGTGCCTGTGCCTGTGATAGCGGGCAGTGCCCCTCCGTCTTTGGTTGGTGATCGGCTCGTGCTTGTGAAGGGGAGTGAGACACAGACAGACGGACGGACGGACAGACAGAGACAGACAGACAGACAGACAGACAGATAGATAGCTTAGATGTAGATATGTAGATAGGGATAGGTACCTAGAGAGGCCGGACCAGAGACAGAGATGAGACACTTAGAGATGAGACAGACAGATAGACAGACAGACAGAGCCCATTTCTCCCTCTCCCTCTCTCTTTTTCTCTCTCTATCTATCTGAAAACTGCCATGTACCCGAGCCCATGGATGAATGATAGGTGACGATGATGGATGATGAGGACGATTGAGGGATGGTGGGGTGCTGTTGGCCCGCAGTGACACCATCGGCGCTGGGAGCAGCGTGGGCCCACTCAGCCGCACCATTCATTCCAGGGCGAAATGCCTACTGCGTTCCCCCCCCCCCTGTTGATCTGGCATGTGAAAGTGGCTCCCAGTGGCTCCAAGTGGCTCCAGATGCGTGATGCTTCCTTTTTCCGATCGCGACGCTGGCTCTCTGGAGCCTCTGCTTGCGTCTTTTGACCTCGACCCTCGCCTGTCGTCGCCTCGTCCCTCCTCTGTCGTCGGCCCTCTTCGACTCACCGCGCTCCCGAAGCGACGTCCGAAAAACCCTTCGTCCTTCGCCCTCCGCCCGCCCCCAGCTCCGACCGCTCCATGTCAGCTGCACGCATCTGATAGCCATTAGAGCCGCCTCGCCTCGCCTCGCCCCCCCCTGGCGGAGAGCACTCTTCTCTCCCAGTCGGAGTAATGTGGCCGAGACTCGAGCTCTTAACACCGCCATACCGCCCAATCTGCCACGGCTGTGCCGCAATGCTGTGCTGAACACTACTAGTAGGAAAAAGCCCGGGCTGCAACATCCGGGTAACAGTATGAGCATTCCCCTCACCTACTCGTCATATTTACTTCGTACGTGCCCGAGAATACCTAGACTACATGCCAGGCCAGTCTGTGCGCCTGCGTGTGTGCGCGTCGCAAGGTCAGTCAGTGGCTTGCCAGTTGCGCCTTCAATCTACGGCTTATCTCTGATGCAGCCCGCATCGGTTCGTCTAAAACGACATTCCCTCCATCCTCCATGGCAAACTTGGGATTATGGCGCACAGCATGCATGGGCCGTGCTTCGTACAGCACCGTAGCGTTCACACCCCGGCGGCCAAGCGGACCCGGCATCATCATACAAGTAGACCGTGAATACGGACCGAGTAAGAAGACGAACGCTTGCTCTGCTCCTCTGGCATGTCTGTCTGTCTGCCACGAAAACCGGCCGGGTTGTTGATCGCCGTCCCCTCCATGCTGTCTTGCCGAGCGCATGCTGCTCGCAACCTGAGATGGTCAAATCTAAAAACCCAGGTGCTGACTGATAAGAAACTCGCCCCCTTGCCGACTTGGCGGCGCTTCCTCCCTCTCTGCTTCTGCCGCGGTTGACTTCGTCGCCAAAGAACACGAGCTCAACGCATATATCGCCTCGGGAGCCAAGCCCAAACAAGAGAAAGGGACCCAAGTCGTCGCGTCCCTCTGGATCGGTTGGCTCCAGGGCCACGAACCCCCAGGTTTCTTTTTTTACGTCGTTATTTTTGCCGCATCACGTTCATGGATTCGCCCCATGCCCGTGCCTCCGATGCCCATAAGCCGGGACGCGGATCGCTTTCCCCTGTACCCAGCGTCCACGCATCCGGGCATGGATGGTGATTGACCCGTAGCGTGGCAGACAGACGCACCTAAAGTCGCCCCTGTCAAGTCAGTCCGCGCCTCAGGGCCCACTTTCTAGCCACCTTCACATGTCAAGACTCGACGGAAACTCGAGACACGATCGATCGCCATATGACAAAGCGAAAAGAGCAAAGGGTAACCAGTTCATCAATCGAGCACGTTCCCTCAATGACTCCCCTCTCCCGACTTCCTCCCGAGCCGCTCAATGCCCGACGCTCCCAAGTCTCAGCACTGGATCCTCCTTGCCTCCGAACTTCGTGCCGATGCGACGCAACGATATACCCGAGTTGGAGCAGACAATCATAGTGGCATGTTGGGCGAGGTGTCGTCGCCTCATCCCCCCATGACCCATCCGACCCCCAATCCATCCCGCCTTTGCTCGCCAGATGCGGAGCACCTTACTGCTCTCCGCCACTTTGGGTCACGCACATTGGCCCGTCTCTCCTCTGCTGCATCCGCAACATATCACGATGATGCCATGGGACTCAACAAAAGGGCCTCTGAAACGGCCTCTGTGACGACTATCGTATTCAGTACAGGACTGAGAGCCGTACGCGAGGCCGTTGCTTCGATTATCAGATCGATTTCCAACAATACGGTCTGATCCGAGATCGACCGTCTCGGATGCCCGATCCTTGATCCTTTCGTATCCATCATCTGGAGCAAGTAGCAACGTCGTAGTTGGTCCAGATTCGGCCGACTCACTGGATTGATGGGAAATTAGATTTCTTCTGGATCCGAGGATGTCAACATTCCTTGTTCCCGACATACCGAGAGAGGGAAAAAAGGCCGCAAGTACATCTCGAGGTGATGCTTTTGCTCATGCTTGTTGTGGACATCTCCGACTCGGCATGAGTGACAATTAAACTCAACAACGCCTTCGTTGTCACCGAGCCCAACGAGGCGCCAGCCTGTAATCGCCCTAGTCGCCTTTCCCGGACTTTGTAAAGGGAGAACCGTTGGACCACCATTTGTGTCATGTGTTACGCCCGGACGCTTCTCGAGTGTAAGCCTCAAGGTCTCATTGTGGCAGGTCAAGAAAGTTGCATTCGTACGGTGCAATGTTGTAGGAGTCTATGTGTAATCCGAAAAGCTGGGATGTATGGTTAAGCATACCACTGTACGAAATACGTCTACGGCATTGAACCCGCGTAGAGGTGAAGCTCTCCCCTTGGGAGATCATGTCGCAACATGGGGATCGAGCCGGGCGCCCCATTTGTTGACCACAAATAATCTTGATGGGTTTCGCTTCTTCCCATACGTGCTGCCTTTCGTTTCTGGCCATATAACATGGTTCAGCTATAGTCAGAGCGGGGCTGGCCGGACCGACCAGTCGCCCTTCAAGCGAATGAAGGCGAACATGCATCACACTACCCATCGGTTAAAGGGGTACGTTTGGTTGAACTCGAAGATCTCACGGAAGAACGACTGGTTTCGGCGTGTTTCGTTGATTCGATGACTTGCGGCTTGGATAGAGGTTTGATTGCGTGCGCAGGAATGAGCATGTACTCTCGAATAGGCGAACAAGATTTAACTCTTCCTCTTTATTATATCTCGGTTGATTGAGATATGGGGTGACATATACTCACCACCCCTTACTTTTCGGCTTGGTTCTATCGGGGCCTCTGGTACCGAGCTGCTTGGGTCGCGGCGTGGAGGGCGCAATGGGCATTTCTTTGGCTGCGACTCCAGGCGCGTATGCTTTCCGCCACGACTTCTTTGGCAGCTTCCATCCGGGGGGGGGGGACTGGGGGTTCTCCGTAAGGGTTGCATCCTTGCTGCGCTCATCGTGTGCTAGACGATCCATGACCGTCGAAATGAGCTCTCGGATAGGTCCCTGGTGGTCATACTCAGCTGGTTGATCAACTGAGCCGAGGCTTGATTGTTGAACACATGGAGAGCATTTCCAAGCGCGTTCTGCGCCGGGACTTCCAATGATCAGGGTCTGGTGTGGTATACTCCCAGAGCTATCTCGACACCAGGCACCGAGAAGGACATGGCGCTCACGGGTGTCCGTTCGTGTACACGGATCTGACTATTCAACAAGGATGGGCGTCTGGAGGATGCGTATTGTATTTATTACATGTGAACCTGATGGGCTTACCTAAAGGCAGAAGAGTCGTGTCGTTGGAGAACGAGACAAGACAGCGATGTGAGTTTCTGAGGAGAATGACAGATGGTTTCGAGTGCTCGGCGGCAACAATGAGAATGGAACCATGTAGACCAAGAGAAGATGCTTTTGGTTGTTAGTGAATGTTCATGATGAGGATGGGGAAGAAGAGGGACGCGATCTTGAATGAGATAAATCTAAGGACGTAAAGAAAAGAGAAAATAAATATGATGTTGAAGAAGTCGAACTTAACATGGATGGAAAGGCTCCATCCAACACACACACTGACTGGCACCCCTTCCTGCCTCAAGCTTGGCAAGGTCAGTAGGCATGTACATGCATAGCTGCCAAGTCCGATAACGATAAGATAATCCACAAATGGGGCAGATAAAAGAACGATGACGGGATTCTTCCGAGCCTTTTCCTGACTCTGATGTCAAACTCGGTTGGTGCCTGGCAATCGGCCAGAACAGTACAACAGACGCTTATCAAAGTATTCCAGCGCTCAACTAACCCAGCCCTGCCGTCTCAACCAACAACTTGACTTGTCCATCCTTCCAAGACCAGAACCGACGATGACCAGCAAGACAGCCTTGACAAACCACCCTCAAAGCATTTTAGATGCGATTTCATAAGCCAGCCCCAACCAACCATCTCGTCACCCTTAGTAATTCTCCGCGCCCATCCCCGTTCCGTCGCTAGCGGCCCCGAAAGCATCCAAAGCAGTGAGGAAGCTCGGGCCAGAAGCAGATTCGCAACCCGCCGCGCTGCTGATGTAAAAGTGACTAAACCTCCATCCCCGCCAACATCGTCACAGAATGTGGCGCCTCAAGGGCTAACTGACAGCGGGCAACGCCCAGAGCCTTCGTTGTATTTCTAACGCCAGGTTTTTCCTCTTCCCAGAAATGCTCTCTCACATTACCATTTTGCATCGCGCCAGCCCCTTAGCCCCTCCGTCTCCAATTCTTCCCATCCATATATAGACCCCCTTGACCCCGCGGTCTCAAATCTCATGTCGCTTTCACGAAACATCCTCATCTCTGCCTTGATTGCTTTGGCTGCTGCACTCCTCTTCCAGAACCAACTTCGAGACACCGCAACTAACACAATCGCGCTTATCAATAACTACGCGACCAACAACAACATATTCTCCTTCGCCGCCCAGACCGACCAGACCGTCAACATCAACCAGCACCAGCACCCAGATCATCACCTCGTCGCAACCGAAATGTCTGCCCAGCGAGCCATCCGCAAGGTCGTCCTGGCCGTCGAGCAGGCCGAGGGCGCAGGCGCTCGCGTCCGCCGCTCCATTGGCACGCCCCAGCTGCGCAACTTCTCGCCCTTCCTCATGCTGGACCACTTCTCCATCAAGCCTGGCGCTGGCTTTCCTGACCAGTAAGTCCACCTACAGCTGAAACAATTGGCCTTCCCCAAACTTGCGAACCAAGCCAGAGACTGACCGTTATTTTTGCAGCCCCCACCGTGGCCAGGAGACCATCACCTACCTCCTCGAGGGCGGCGTCGACCACGAGGACTTCGCCGGCAACCGTGGTTCCCTGTCCGCAGGCGACTTGCAGTTCATGACGGCGGGAAAAGGCATTGTACACGCCGAGATGCCTCGCCAGAACGCCGACGGCAGCGCCAACGTCGGCCTGCAACTCTGGGTCGACTTGCCCAAGGAGCTCAAGGCCTGTGAACCCCGCTACCGTGACCTCCGTGCCGCCGAGATCCCCACTGTCGACGTCGACGACTCCCGCGTTACCGTCAAGGTCATCTCCGGCCAGAGCCACGGCATCGACTCGGTTAAAGACCTCGCCTACACCCCCGTTTGGATCCTTGACATCACCATTCGCCCCGGCGGCAAGATCACTCAGCCTCTTCCCAAGAACTGGAACGCCTTCGCCTACACCCTCGAGGGCGACGTCATCGTTGGCAAGGACGATCAGCGCCGTGTTGTTGAGCAATTCCATAACGTCGTTTTCGAGCCTGAGGGCGACATCGTCCACTTCGAGGTCGACGCTGGTGCCTCTAAGCCCGCTCGCCTTGCTCTCATTGCCGGTACTCCTCTCGACCAGACCGTTGTCCAGTACGGCCCCTTTGTCCTGAACACCAAGGAGGAGGTGGCGAAGGCTCTGTTCGACTACCAGAGCCACTCCAACGGTTTCGAGCGCGCCAAGGATTGGGAGAGTGAGATTGGCAAGTCCATGCGTCACTAAACGCTGGATGGTTTGTGTTCGTGTGTCGTCAGGCTGGCGTTGAAATGGGACAAAAAAATGCGCTGAGTTTGCATTGGTATTAATGGGAGCGTTCATCATTGGAAAGTACATCGAGGCATACAGAGTTTGAATTTGTGCCTCATTACTATACTCAGACGAATAAAACAATCATCATAAATGGCCCTCAAAGACCTGTGTATGCATGTACAAACATATTAGTGGCGCTCGGCGGAATTGGAATACACCAATATCATATTTACCGCTGATTGAGTGCGATCCATTCAACAAACTATAACATCATTGGTATCACGGTGAGATTGTACAAGTTGAATGAGCCAAAATTATCTATTAATGTGCTTCAATGAGAGCAAAGAAGTAGAATCCACATCAAGGCCAGGCGGTGGGATGATATCACACACCCTTCCCACAGGTTAAGAGAATGACATGGTGTCACATTTGACACCACAAGAGTTGCCCCTTTGTCATCCTCATGTCCATGCCTCCACACCAGAGAAAAACCCGCCAAAATATCCCCATCCACTGCCGTGCATTCCATCATTTTTCCATTAGAAAGACGAGAGATAAACCATATGCATCATTAACCCTCAAAAGACCTGAGTTGTCCATGTCCATTCACCTCATTTTATGAGTTCCATGCGCCGAAGATCGTCCTGAATCCGGGCCCCTGCACGAGGAAGATGATAAAAGGGGTCCAAAAGATTGGAGGTACAGGCGGGTATTATGTATCAAACATGTGCAACGTAAAACATCAAATGTGCGTGAATACCACCTCAATTAGAGGAGGAAAGCGGCAAGGCCAGCGACGGCAAGCATCGCGACCGGGGCAGCAGTCTTCTGGGGTCCCTAAGAGAATGTTAGTGGGAGGACACATATCATGTTAGAGATCAACACTTACAGCGTTGTCGGATGAGGTGCTGGTGGCGGAATCAGAGCTGCCAGACTCGGTAGAGCTGCCAGACTCAGTAGAGCTGTCGGTGGCAGTGGCAGTGGCAGTGGAATCATCGGTTTCCGTAGCAGTCTCATCAGTGGTAGCCGAAGAGTCAGAGTCGGAGGTCCCGGTAGCAGTGCCGGTCACGGTAGTGACCGAGGTCGAAACATCACCCTTGCTGTTGGTGAAGACGCTGGTGAAGGTGGAGACCTTGCCGGTAGCAGAGCCAGTGATGGTAGTAACAGAGGTTGAAACATCACCCTTGCTGTTGGTGAAGACGCTGGTGAAGGTGGAAAGATCGCCAGTAGCAGAAGCTCCCGACGAGGTCTCAGTCTCGTCGCTCTCAGAACCAAAAGTGGTTGTCTCAACGGCAGAGGTGATGGTGGAACCGCCGGATGTGATGGTGCTGAAGATGGTCGAGACAGTGGCCTTTCGCCTGGGTTAGCAACAGTGTAAACGAAGGGTATGCGAGATACTTACAGAACCAGTCTCGGAGCTTCCGGATCCAGTCTTAGAGCTTCCGGATCCAGTCTTGGAGCTTTCGGATCCAGTCTTCTATAGACAAGTTAGAACATGAATGTCGTTTATCGTCGGGTTTAACTTACGGTGGAGCTGCTGCTACCCTTGGTGGTAGTGATGGCGACACCAGCACTCTTGCAGACCTCAATGCCGTAGGCGACAACCTTGGAAGCCTCGTCACCGCTGCAGATAGCAGCGGAGCAATCTCGGAGGCCGTAAATAAAGTTCTGGTTGGTGCAAAGGCACGCAACATCGCCAGTGTCGCATTGAAGCTCGCTGGACTTCTCCGCACCGAGCATGTTGGAGGCACAGGTTTGCTGGTTGGGAGTCAGTGATTGTTAATGGCTAAGTAGCTGGAGAGGAACTTACACCACACTGAGGAAGGTCACCGAGGCTCTGGGCAACAACGGCAGTAGCCAGGCCGGCGACAGCGAAGAAAACGGACTTCATCTTGACGGGTGGGTTGGTTGAAGACTCGTTGAAGGTTCAAAAATCTGGTTTGAGGGGTCGGGTCAGTCCAGTGAAGGGAGAGATGACAGGCAGAGGTTGTTGGAAGATTGAGGAAGGCGAGCACAGTTCGAACTGGGTGGGTTATGTGGTGGATGAGAGCAGTGAATCGAAGCAAAAAGAGAGGAGGGAGGCTATGAATAAGATAAGAGGACAGGTAGGGAGGGCCTGCAATTTGCAAGGCACCATGATGTTTGCGTGAGACAAGGCAAGGGGCGGTATCACCCGGAGTACGGCAGTGCCGAGATGAGAGGATGAGCGACGGAGATGGACCACCCAAGGCTCGGGAACACGATGTGGACCATGGGTCATGAAGTTCCATCATCCCTAGCGCAGGGGCACAAAGAAACGGACTGGAATGAGGGGGAGTGGCGGAAGAAGGGCGCCACGAGGTCGAGGGGGAGGACGACGAGGACGACGACGAGCTTGGGCGATGGAGGCTTACCTGGTATTGATACGCGGCTGAACGAGGGTGATGTCGTTGCGAGAGTGAGATATAGTCAGGCTGACTGAAAACGAGTCGAGGCTTGAAGTGTGTAGGTGAGGAGTTGTGAAGGTGCAGAGAGAAAATCTTGAGGTAGAGCTGAGGTGAATCAGGGTGGGTGAGGAGCTTTAAAGGCAAGAAGGAAGGAGCCCAGCAACGGTCCAGTGAGGTCTAGCGGCGGCTGGTTGCCGATTGCCAGCTGCCAACTGCCAGGCTTGCCAGCTGGCCGTGGGAACTTGGGCCGGGATACCTTACGCCTGGCGGTCTGCCAGGGAAGGTACGACGTGGGATGGACCGACGTGCTTGCCTGCACCGGCATCACATCTGCCGTCTGTTAGCAGAGTGTGCAGGGAGGTCGGGAGGGTGGCCCAACACTCAGGTCGCAACTACGAAATACACTAGCAAGACGGACGTCCCTGGAGCAGTGGAGAGGTCTAGAGCTCCATCCCCACGCCACTGATGCCTGCCCAGCTGTGCGGGGGCACTAATAGCTAGGATATCGCTACTATGTACGTAGTGTAGTTCAGTCCATGAGGGACAGTCGATGGGCGCAGGGGCTGGAGTGGAGGAGGGCGGGCGGTGGACTGGGGTGTCTGGGATGAGATCAGGACCGACAGAAACAAAAGAAGCAAGGTCAAAGCAAGAGCCGCAGCCGAGGGTCCGTTTGCAGCCTTCACTTCGCACGACGGCAGTAGCAACAGCCCTTAATTAGATGGTGTAAGTAGTACGAAGTACGTAGTAGTATGTAGTCTAGTTCGTCCGTCCTACCAGAACAATTTCCCTTTGTCGGGGCTCACTGCATCGGCGATGCTCCATGCCATGACGCAGGCCGGCCTCTTTGGCCTGCCACAGCCCATGTGCGAGGCCCCGTCGTACGTAAATCCACGCAAGTCATGCACACGTTTGCCAATGCCCTGTTGTTTAGGCGGCCGGTCCGCAGCGAGAGGCAGAAGCATGAGCATCAGCAGGAGCAGAAGCAAGCTGGGCTGGATCGAAAATGCACCTGCGGTTCTACCCACCCACACTAGATAGATCGCCAAATCGGACCCACCAACCACCGGACGCTACGCGGAGTTGCCTGTGCCCATCGGGCGAGGCGTCAACGCGGGAAACCTACCCTTGCCCGTTCTGGAGAGGTTGGCCCTTCGGTCCCAATCTATCAAATGATTTTTTTCTTCTGCAAAATCTCCTTGAGGGCGATGGTTCGGAGCTTGGGATATCTCAGCTAGTAAGCACAAAGTACTATGTAATCACTTTGGGTACCCTTCAATCAAATCCCACAGCTTCATGTGGGCGGTCTAAAGGCTGCAGGTTGTAGCCTGGCAGTTGCCGATTCCCGCCTCTATGGCAGAGGCCGCCAGAGAGTTTTGCAGGCGCACCCTCCTCGGGGTTGCCAGTTCAACGTCGGGTCGCAAAGGCAATGCTACTAGTAGTACGTACTGTACTTCATACTTCGTATTTACTGCGTGAACCTGAATACAATGCTCAGTATTCGTACCTTGGTAGGGATACCCAGTTCCTTCCCAGTCCAGCAACGACCATAGAGAAAGCAGGAAAGAAGGGTATGACGAGCACACTGACCCACTGGCCCGTGGCGAGGCCACAAGTGTGTAATTCCTGCCACAGCAACCAGGTCGTCAGCAAGAGTAACGGCAGGTAATCCCAGCACTGACATTATCACCGTCCTTGCTCAGTGCCTGCCTGCCCGCCCGCTTCCCGGCCCTCTTCCCGGCCCTCTTCCCGGCCTTCACAGACGAAAACACGTGTGTGACTAGGAGGAGTTGGGGGCAGGGGCAGCCAAAAGCAAAGCAAACTTGTCGCATTGATGGAGAACGATCGACGTGGGCCCAGAGCCTGGCCAAGTTCCAGCGCACAACGCACAGCGCACAGGCCACCAAAGCACAAAGGTTGAGAGGAACACAGAGAGCTGGCAGCGCCAGCCAAGCTTGTTAGCTTGCGAGGTTCAATGAGGTCAGTTGTCGTCGGCCGATGAACCACGGCGTTCTCCGATTGGGCAATGGGCCAGTTTTCGTTTCTTCCAGGTTGGGCTCTTGGGAGCCTGGGATGTACTTTCCCCACTCTCCTCCACTGAGCTTGCTCCCACCGACCCACCCCTTTCCGGTTTCCTGGCAACCACCCCCGATTCGTTCTGGGTTTCCCTCTCGATCCAAGATTTCATCCATGTCTGTGTTCCATCTCCAGCCAACCTCCGACGTAATCTGCCCTCAATTGGCTCTGGGCTGTGACGAATCTTGAAAATTCCTGTCACTTGTTTGTGTTATGATATTTCCCCAACCGGCTTCTCCAGCACCTTGCCAAAGACCTGCCTCGTCTCGAGAATACCATCGATGGGTCTGCACCTTTGCATCCTCATCTATCTGTCCGAAACGATGCGCTGGTTTTCCGCTTTACCCCCCACACACACACACACTTCACTAATCACTCTACCCCTCCTCTCTTGGACGCTGGGCCTCCAACCCCCTGTTCAGCTCTTGGTGGCTCTGGCAGGGGGTCGCTGGGGGCCACAGCGAGAGCCACAGACAGCCACAGTGAACCACCCAGCTCAAGCGAGTCCAGGGGGCCCGGCCAGCTGGCGGGACCTGATGTCATAGGATCGACCGTGGCCCGATCCTCCGTCGTCATGAGCAAAGTCGAATGGTCAGACCTGACTTTGAACCTAGAACGCGACAGGGAGCCACAAACACAAAACGCAAAGGCTCTGGACTGCGGTACGAAGTACGAAGTACGAATACCTGGCAGCCACGGCATGTCAGTCTCCTCCTGCTCAGGATTGATTTCGATCTGCGCCACTACTTCGTCGACCGCCGAGAATTGCGATGTTTGATTACGGATGAATGGACTAATTTCAATCAAACGCTTTGCTCATCCTAAACTTTCGCCTCCCCTCATCGTCAGTGCAGCACTGGAAAGCCATCCGAGCCACCTGATATGTGATACCTCCGGTCCTTCCCATATCGTCATGTGTAAGACTGGAGACAGCCACCTCTGCCCTCCGAAATGAATTGATAGCCAGTCAGCTCAAGCAGTGTGGCTGGTTTCTTTCTTGACCCTCATCGCCACCCCGACGTAACCTTCTGACCATTGAAAGATGTGACGCTTGGTTTGCTGCTGAAACGGAGCGGCAATCTTGTCGTTGCACAAACTGCCCCCATCTTCCACTTCAGACCACCCAGGCACGCGGACACGCAACCGTACCACCCACCGTCTTTTCCGTCGTGGGCATCACCCGTGCAACCTCTAGTGCAAGCCATCCGCGGCCATCACCATGGCTGCTGCACTTCACCTATCCACTCTCTACGTCTACGAAGTAGGCCTGCTACGTTCGACCATCCCCGGCTGCTTGGCGTGGCCTCGCCTACCGACACATGCGTCCCCCGCTGTATCACCAGCATCCGCCGCTTCCAGTGCCACTTCCAGTTCTGCTCTGGTGACACCGCCTAACTAATCGATCGCCTTCATCCATCACCCTCTCATTTGGCAACGGACCGGCGCTTTATCAGAGGGAGAGGAAACCCGCGCCTCGAGATCTAACTGGGCCTAGGCAAGGGGTAAAGGCGATCGGACTTACAACCAAGGCCTAGCCTCAGGTTGGATCACATCTAATTCCTTTTCAGCTCGACAGGTCCAGCCAGTCCGCATCTGCACCAGCCTCGTCCGTAGCAGATGAAGCACCCAGAACACCATTCAGATCCACACTGCCCCCCAAAGAACGGCCGAGACCAGTTACCCGAGCCGCTGCCATTGGTCAATGCTTGTCTCACCTCTTCACTCGTCCAATAGCCTCGTCCACGTCACGCTCTCGCGCTTCTCCGTCGTATATGCACCCAATGTAGGTAGGCCACGGCCCCAAGGTTGTGATCTCACTGCTTGCTCTCTGACCGTCGTCGAGGGCATCCCAACCATCTTGACGGCCCTCTCCAGGCAAAAGGCACAACCGTTTGAAGACAAGTGCAGTCTTTTTGGGAGACGCGCAAGCGTTAATACTAATCAACATCTAAAATACTGTAGCTTGACGTCGCAAATGTCGCAAAACTGATCAATCCTGGGAAACGTTCCAGTGATCCTAAGAGCCTACCTACTCCATCCAGCACAAGCTTGAGGGGATCAATCCCAACCCTCGAGATGCCTAGCCGCAAAACAAAAAACCAGACTAAATTACCCTTCTGTACCTAATCATATCATGCTTTCCAACCCATGCCGTCGTATTAATCTCATCGACAATCATAATTACACTCTTCGCCGCAACAATGCAGTGGGCTGTTTAACCACTGCACATGACGCAGGACTCGGGATTCTCGATGGAGCCTGTCAAGACTGATTAGTATCTCATTCCACTGTCACAACCGGGTTGTTGATAACTTACAGGCCAGGACGGCTTCCGAATAAATGTCGCGCTCACGCTCCTCGCTGTCTTCATCCTGATCCTCAGACTGGTTGCTCTTCTTCAGGCTCAGCTCATCGTCCTTGATCTTCTCGGCGGGCTCGGTAGGGAGAGTCTTGGGGCTGTCGCCCTCATCAACATCGGCCTTCATGCTAGGCGCCTTGCCCAAGGGAGGCGTGACGGCAGGAGTGAGTACGCCGTTGGACTTGGCAGAGTTGCCCAAGGCGCCATCCCTTCGGCCAGCAGCCACCCCGCGGGGAACAGCAGATGGGGAGGACATGTAGCTGGTTCCTGAGGGAGGAGCCCGCTTCTTCAACGCCTTGCCATGGCCGATGTTGCTGACGTTGTTGTCCGCGACCTTCAGCGCCTCTTGGTCAACAGTGAATTGGATGGGAGCCGCGGCGGCCGTGGTGCGCAGGTAGTACATGCCGGTCTTGAGACCGAGCTTCCAGCCCGCGAAGTGCATGCTGGTGATTTTGCCCATAGTGGGGTCCTTCATGTGGATGTTGAGGGACTGAGACTGATCGATGAAGGCACCTCGGTCGGCGGACATCTGGAGAACCTGGCGTTGGGAAATCTCCCACACCGTCTTATATAGCGATTTGATGTCGTCCGGGATGTTAGGGATGTTCTGGATGGAACCACTTTCGGAGATGATGCGGTTCTTCATAGCATCCGACCACAAGCCCATATCGACCAGGTCCTTGAGGAGCCAGGGGTTGACAACCTGGAACTCACCAGCCAAGACACGTCGCTGGTAGATGTTCGAGGTGTAGGGCTCGAAGCACTCGTTGTTGCCCAGGATCTGCGACGTGCTGGCAGTAGGCATGGGGGCGAGGAGCAAGCTGTTGCGAATACCATGCTCCTTGACCTCCTCACGGAGAGTCTCCCAGTCCCAAAGGTCAGAGGGCTTCACGTTCCACATGTCGAACTGGAGGATGCCCTCGGACGCCGGGGAGCCCTTGAAGCTAGAGTAAGGACCCTCCTCTTTAGCAAGTTGCACAGAGGCTGTCAGAGCGGCGTGGTAGATGGTCTCGAAAATCTGCTTGTTCAGCTCACGAGCCTCGGGGGACTCGAAGGGCATGCGTAGAGCTAGGAAAGCATCGGCAAGACCCTGGACACCGACACCAATGGGTCGGTGGCGCATGTTGCTATTGCGAGCCTCAATGATGGGATAGTGGTTGACGTCAATGATCTTGTTCAAATTGCGGACGACGACTTGGGTGACCTCGTGTAGCTTCTGGAAGTCGTAGCAGCCCTCGTTGTAGTCGACAAAGGAGGGCAGAGCCAGGGATGCGAGGTTGCAGACAGCAACCTCATCGGGAGCACAGTACTCAACGATCTCAGTGCAGAGGTTGGAACTGCGGATGGTGCCCAGGTTCTTCTGGTTGCTTTTGCGGTTGCAAGCATCTTTGTAGAGCATGAAGGGGTTGCCGGTCTCCGTCTGAGCCTCCAGGATGGCATACCACAGCTTCTGGGCCTTCATAGTCTTGCGACCCTTGCCGGCCTTCTCGTACTTCTCGTACAGTGCCTCGAACTCATCGCCGTAGCAGTCGGCAAGCCCAGGGCACTCGTTTGGGCACATGAGAGTCCAGTCGCCGTTCTTCTCAACACGCTTCATGAACAGATCGGGGATCCACAGGGCTAAGAACAAGTCGCGAGCGCGGGCCTCCTCCTTGCCGTGGTTCTTGCGCAGATCCAGGAACTCGAACACGTCAGCGTGCCAGGGCTCGAGGTAAATGGCGAAAGCACCAGGTCGCTTGTTGCCACCCTGGTCGACGTATCGAGCAGTGTTGTTGAAGACACGGAGCATGGGAATGACACCGTTGGAGGTACCGTTGGTACCGGCAATGTAAGAGCCGGTAGCACGGATTCGGTGCACGTTGAGACCGATGCCACCAGCCATCTTGGAGATCATGGCACAAGTCTTGAGAGTATCATAGATACCGTCAATGCTGTCCTCCTTCATGTCAACCAGGAAGCAAGAAGACAGCTGAGGTTGAGGGGTACCGGCATTGAAAAGGGTTGGCGAAGCGTGAGTGAACAGCTTGCTGGACATGAGGTTATAAGTCTCTAGGACACGCTCAATATCGTCACCCCAGATACCGACAGACACACGCATGATCATGTGCTGCGGTCGCTCAACAATCTTGCCATCAATCTTCAGGAGGTAAGATCGCTCCAGAGTCTTGAAGCCGAAGTATTGGTAGTTGAAGTCACGGTCATAGACAATGGCGGAGTCTAGCTCCTCCTTGTGTCGCATGACGCACTCATATGTCCCTTTGGAGATCATGGGGGACAGCCGTCCGTTCTTCTCGTTGACATAATGGTAAAGGTCGCTGACGACAGTGGACCATTGCTTCTTGGTCTGCTTGTGGAGGTTGGAAACGGCAATGCGGGCGGCAAGGATAGCGTAGTCGGGGTGGGTAACTGTCATGTACGCAGCGGTCTCGGCAGCCTATTGAAAGCGCTATTAGCAAACTGCAGTGCTGTTGGGGATCTCAAGGGACTTACAAGATCATCCAATTGAACAGTAGTCACACCGCCATAGACACCCGAGATAACCTTCTGGGTGATGGCAACAGGATCAACGTGATCCATGTCCAGGCCGTAACACAGCCTGGAGACACGGGCAGTGATCTTGTCGAACTGGACACGCTCCTGGCGTCCATCTTCATGACGGTCAGTGTGGGATAGGGAGGCTCTGACTTAGGCGGTACATACCTCGCTTTCTGACGAACATGATGGTGAAAATGAGGGCTGAGAGGGAGGCGGGGAGGACGGGATGAACCGGATGCAGGTTGATGCAAGGCTCTCTTCCCTGTTGAATGGAGCAACTGGAAGAAAAAGCAGTGTTGAAAAGAGAGATTTAGGTCGCTTGAGACAAGATGGGTATTGTCCAAGGTAGTTCGCAGTGGTTTGTCAAGGGGATGTGGGATGCAAGTTTTAGGGGATGGTCGAGGGAGGTTTTATGGGAGGCGCGTCTTTCTGCACGCGACGCCAACTTTTAGCGCGACAACAACCAAGCGCATCCGGTAAATCCATTAAACTCCTTACCCTCCAACCTGAGGCAACGCCCGCGCCCATGCAGCAATCCGCCGATTGCGGCTCAAGCCGGAACAACGCGCGCTCATTCCACGCTCAGGAAGTCGGCCAGAGCATCGGATTTCGTCGTAACTCCTGTAATTGTCCTGGAAACCACAATCCTCAGCATTCTGCTCCGATATCGCGTCGCCGCGTCCCCTGGTCACCGAGCTTTGACTTGGTGGGGTCTGACCCTGCAATCGCGCGCGGAGTCACGTGAACTGGGTTGCAATTATTAATTGAAAGTCTTGGCGAATCCACGGGCCAACCTCTCGTAATTGATGACTGAGGAAGGAATGGAGACGTGCCTGGACGGGACAACCAATGAACGAACAATACCAACTACCTGTGACTCTTACATCCTGATGATTTTGCTGCCTTATTGAGAGCTGAACTCATGATATCACGAAGGTTTCTCCTGCGAACCCCAGCCCATATTACTTGCTTCAGATCCCAAGCTGCATATTTGAGAACCACGACCATGGCTTCAGTTCCGTCGGGTTCTGAGCCCGCAAGTGCCTCAAATGGAAGCTACAAACCCAGATACATCGATGTACGTACATCCGTCTCTTTCCAATCCTCCGGTGTGGGGACCATAGTTGACTTACACCTGAACTCCGTCCAGTAGATCGGCATCAACCTGTCAGATCCCATCTTTCGAGGCCGATACCATGGCAAGCAACGGCACCCCGATGACCTCGCTGGTGTTATTGGCAGAGCATGTGAAGTGGGCTGCTCGAAACTCATAGTCACCGGCTCTGACTTGAACAACTCTCGCGATGCTCTCCAGCTCGCCGACGGATATCGTAAGCTCATCCTGAACTCCTGACCGGTCTCTAGCCTGAAACTAGCAACTGACAACCTATATCGATAGCTGGGACTGTCTTCACAACTGCTGGCATTCACCCCTGTAGTAGCGCAGTCTTCAGCGCAGCTGGACCTTCCCACGAGTCTGAACACACAACTCCTTGTGACCCGGACCCGGAAGCACCAGTTTCGGAGGAGCATCCCCCGGACGCCGAAAAGACAGAGAAGCTGGTCGCCGACCTCACCGCCTTGGTCCTCGAAGCCCGGACCTCAGACATGAAGCATTTAGTTGCCATGGGAGAATTCGGCCTCGATTACGACCGTTTACACTATTGTTCCAAGGCCATCCAGCGACACTCCTTCGCCGCCCAACTTAAAGTCGCCGCCTCGTTGAGTCCTCAATTGCCCCTGTTCCTGCACTCGAGAGCTGCACATGCCGACTTCGTGAGGTTGCTCAAGGAGGCGTTCGGCGAGAAGCTGGAGAAGCTGGAGAAGGGGGGCGTCGTCCATAGTTTCACAGGGACAGCTGAGGAGGTGCGGGAGCTGATGGACCTGGGACTACACATCGGCATTAACGGCTGCAGCTTCAAGACGGCCGAGAACTGCGCCGTCGTGAAGGAGGTCAGTCTCGACCGGATCATGATTGAGACCGACGGACCCTGGTGCGAGGTCCGGCCGAGCCACGAGGGCTGGAAGTACCTGATTGAGAAAAAGGACCAGCCCGTTGTGGAGGCGGAACCGAACGGAACAGCTGTCGCCCCCGAAGCTGCGCCTAAACAACAGAAACAGCAGAAGCAACAGAAGCAGTCCAAGAATCAGAAGAAGGAGCCAGAAGTCCCCAGCCGCTTTAAGGTGGTTAAGAAGGAGAAGTGGGAGGAGGGCGCTATGGTCAAGGGCCGCAATGAGCCATGTAGTATTGAGCGCGTGGCCAAGATCGTGGCGGGTATCAAGGGTGTCAGCGTCGAGGAGGTATGCGAGGCGGCATGGCGGAACACTGTGGGGGTGTTTGGAGTTGAAGACAATTAACTTGTAGACAGAAGGCCGTTCCGTCACGGGGTATCAAATAGAGAGAAATATATAGAATAGACGCCGTTCCAGACCCAATGCCCCATCATTCATATACCCGAGCCCTTGTTCCCCCGTATCCTGCCGTGTCGCACAACTCCTGTCGTCACTCCATCCTCCCCTGTCATCCATCCGGGCATTCGTTTACCGTCGATTATCCCAGCCTCGACAAGTTGTCGCATTCCAGCCCACACATGTGTGCCCTGAAAGGAGATTTTGACAGTGGGCGTCCATCGATGTGAACCTTCGGTGCTCTCGGCCGCAGTATCATCATCGTCGTCGTCAGCGTTGTTCGCCTCGTGAATGACTGCGTCAATCTTGCTTCTTCGGCGTCTCGTTGATTTGTTCCCTGTGCCATCTTGGGCGGCATCGCCCTCATCACCGCTCTCCGCCACAAGCGCCCTTGCTGAGGGGAAGGGGTCTGTCAACACAACCTCTACCCTTTCCACCCCCTTTCCATCTGTGACGAGACCAGAGTCGCCAAAACGCGCCTCGGCCATCAATTTTGCGCGCTTTGCTGCCCGTTGTACTGGCGTCAAATCTATCCCTCGCTTTTGCCCGATACCCGAATCCGATGAACCTCTAGAGAGTGGTGGAGTGGGGAGTACCGTATCCAGAGGAGACTGTCTCTTTTTCTCGTCGGCGTAAATGCTCCAGCCGCCACCCGCGGAATTCGTGCGCCCGGATCCTTTCTTCTCTAGGATGGCCTCCAAGTTCCGGCTCGTGAGGTTACTGCTCTTGAGCGTGTACCGCTCCCGAGGACGGGATAGAGCCTTGGGAACACCATTGACGATTAAACTTTGCAAGCTTTTCGACTCGCCCAGACTGGAGGAACCAGTGCTTTGAGACTTGGTAACATAAAGAGAAGGAGAACCGTCTGGGAAGGCAACGTAGACTGTCCGAGACGACTCAAAGTTTGCAGCAGTACCAGATGCGTCGCGACTTGACAAGGCCAGATTAGAGGCATATGGCGAGTCGATGACGAAAATGCGCAAGAGCAGAACAGGTAAATGTTTGGGTCGGTGAAATTGGTAATGAGTCTTCACGTCAGGCAGAACCTGGCTCTGGAGGTTCTGAAGAAATGTCGATGGATGAAACCGGGGGATGGTAAGGCTCTTTCGATCAACTTTGAGAACTTCCTCGTTGTCGTCGCCACCTTTGGATGGTTGCATTAGAGGCAGAATCTGATATGCCGACCACTTCTGGGAAGTAGGATTCTGCTCGAAGTAGGCGAGGTCCGCCATTGCCAGTTGGTACAGCGTCAACCCATGTCGCCAATCGCCTTCGAGGATACGACTAATTACATCGCGTTTTGAGCCCTTCTGCTGCTGCATATCGAGATAGAACTGGTGAAGCTCGTCGATAGACGCGCATGGAGGGTAGATGTCATCAGGATCCTCATCCTCATCGTCTGCCCTCTCCAGATAGGGAATGGCATTGGGGAGACTCCCATCGTCGAGCCAATCCAGTGCGAGTGAGATTAGTGACTCGCGAGACAGGCGATTAAGGCTCTTCTGGACAGCTGAGTTTGCAGAGTCAACACGAAGTGAAGACGACAACCTGGCTGTGGTTGGGACAGAGATACGCGCCATTGTTCCGAGGAGGCTATAAAATCTGTATTGATTGGGGGGACAACAACGTGAGCTTGGAAAGGCTGAGATATTGATAGCATAGGGCTGCCCCGGTGGATGGCGATGAGACTCGGCTTGAGGTACTCATGGGGTTTACACGCGACACGTCTGCTTGCGCAAGACGCGTTGCAATTGAACCGTACTTGAACCGACAGTGGCCGACAGTGTGATGACGAAACACGCACAGTACTTACGAGTGCGCATCAACGCACAGACCATCGAGGTCTTGTGCCGCTCGTCACACTTAAAGGCGGCTGGAGTGATGATGATCATGTGACTACATTGTAGATGTCCCTCCCACATCGGCACTGGAAGACCTCCCCTTGTGCACTTCGTAGACGTAAACCATGACGAGGCAGGCCACGCCGTTTTACCTCATTTCAGCTGTGCCGATGGAACGACTCAGGCGCAGGCATGGCACGACTCGGCATGCAAGACGCACTCCATTGGGCCTGATCCTCCTGGCCCTACCGTCAACCAGTCCTGTCGGATCCGCCACCCCACTCCGATGGCACTCAGGCCCAAGGGCAAACTTGGGAGAAACGAGACGGTCGAGCGGAGACCGCCAAGGGGTAAGATTTGGGGAGCCTGTTCAGGGCACAGGAGATCCATTTGCCGTTGGCGATCAACTCCCCGGTGACGAGGCGGCCTCGTTGACGATCCGCGACTGTTCACGGAATTGTTGTTGCAATCCGGCGAAGAGCCTCAGGGAGAACCTCGGTACACCCCCCCACGCAGGCGTAACAGGGGCGATGACGTTCTCATCCCATCAGGTGCAGATCTTGGCCGGCAGATGCGCGAATACCGCCACCGACGCAGAGGGTTGCAGGCACAATAAGACGGGGTGGGGGATGGTGTGGCAGACAGACGAGTGGTGACAAACGCAGCGGGATGAGCACGAATGATATTACCTCTGACTTTGGGGTTCTTGCCAGGCGCAAATTGCCCATTGCAGAGGCTGGCGAGCCCGGGGAGTTCGCGAGCCGTAAGGCGGGGCCTGGACTAACAAGCGAGGAACTACAGGACGGGGATGCTTGCTTTTGGGGACAGCGGCCGCGCCCACCCAGGCAGGCCCTCGCAGAAGTTGGGGCCCCCGTTCTCTCGGGGAGTTGAAGGGCTCAGGTGATGGCGATTGGCCGATGGGGTGGGATTTCATAATGATGTCTCTCAATCAGTCGGGGGCAGTACCGCACGACGAAGCCACCACCCACGCAGCCACGCCTCTTTAGGCTCCCTACCCACCACGAGCGGTTCCTCGAGACCGGCTTCGCATGCGCGTTGGACATGGGGGAGGTGTCACACACATGTGTGCATGGTCTGGGCCAATTTCATTGTGATTCACTGGCATGTTGGTCTGGTGACTCTTTGGGAAGTGTCTTAAGACAGCTGGGGACTGTCACTCCTGTGCGAGGTTGCGCCCGTCGCCGTTGGAGGTTCTGCTTCGTGTCACAGATATCAGTTCTGATGTTATTCACTCTGCTCGGGTGGAAGGGACCTTAAACTCGGGATGAAGAAGAAAAAAAGTTTCCAAAGTGTGTGCGCGATAAACCCCGGCCCTGCGCTTCAGGGTTTGTTGCCGAACTGGTTACTCGGAAATCCAAGCGTTATTGCGTTAGAGGCAAAGTTTGGCGACGCTGAATAAATTCGCCACGAGACTTGGGTGCACGCTACCGCCGAGACTTGGCACCAAGGTTGGACTTTCTCACCAACCAACAGGACCAAAACTTCCGCTGACTGTGTAAATCCGCACCTGGAGGATTAAAACACCTGCAAGGCGTCGTCGATACGTGGTTGGGTAAGTCACGCTGCGCATGGAAGAGAAGATAAAATCAAATAAAGAAACCAGGGCAGTCATTGAAGGCATGGGAAGTTGAGAACAAGACTAGTAGGAAGAGGGAACCGGTCTCTACAAACTTGTCAGGGTCTTGTTGAAAATTTCTACCGAGCCCCTACCGCGTTAATTACCTTCAGGTACCTAGGTCGCATCTATTGAGCTCGGGGAGAGTCTCCCTCGTGGTCTCCCGTCCCAATTTAGACAAAGAGAGGCAGCTTAGTCCGATGTTCGCAGATCGGCTGGAAGACGACCCTGGAGGCCCTGCTAGACTTGCCCGAAGCCAGCTTTTCCCGAGTCTCCAGACTGAGTAAGAACCAACAAGCGGGGCGCCCTTTGTCCCTCGGAAGAACGCCGATGAACTGAAGGTGTGTAAGAGAGATGGACCCAACCAGGTGACCTCGTACGGGCTTCACACTGGCCATGCGAAGGTACTTGGGTACCGTGCCAGGATGGCGACCCCCAGAGTCGCATCTTGCAGCGATTGACGCAGCCAGGGATGTGCTTCTTCGTGCGATCCTGGCGAGGTACGAATACAGAGTTGGGAGAGGATTCCGGACCTGGACGTGGGGGAAGAGGGGGACCCCCCGGGCATTCCATGGGTGATTGTTAAGCAACCTGGCAGAGTACGCCAATTCGAAGCCACTGAGTGGACGGATCATGGATTGACTGGAGGGGGCATTCCCCCCACTGACGCCCACTGGCATCAACAATGGTCGGGCATTGATTGGATGGCTTTGGTCCAGTTTGGTTCTCTTCCGATGCTGCTCCTGCTCTCGTACTGCGTGCTGTGCACTGCAGTTTGTTTTGAGGGCTGCCTCTCTCTCTCCCTCCCTGGGCTCCGCTGCTCGGCAAGGCGACCCTGCATCCATGGCGGGCTGGGATGGCACTGTGGTGACACTATCCTTGGATCACTAAACCCGCTACAGCCGCACCACCGCGACCACCCCAACACACTGGACGCCCTATGCCCGCTAAAAGCCCCCCACTACCCACTGCACTACCCACTGCACTACCCACTGTACCACCCACTGCGCCGTGGCTTCTGGCTTCGGCGGCAATCGGCCTCGACTCACGGCATCCACTGTCTGAAAACCCGCCCCAGCACTCGTCTTGCGCCTTCGACGTTTCCTTCCTCCTCCACTTTCTCTCCAAACGCCCATCTCGAGTTTCTCTGTGTATGCCGTCCTCAGAGATCAACAACTAGCCCATCGACATTCGACGACTCCCACGACGCATCTCGACGACTTCCCGCCGTGACGCCCATCACCTTCTGTTGCCCGAGTCACGAGATTTTCGCCTCGCTGACCCTGTGACAAATTTGTCCCGCAAAAGGCCACCACGCAAACCCCGCTCCCTCACTCAAGAGTGACGGCGTGAGTGAGTGCCTCGCTGCCGCATCCGGCCTCAACTACCATCAACCTCCTACGGATCCTTGGATTTTGCACCTCGCCAGCAAGAGGAGGATCAACCTGGAATTTCTGTTCCACCGGGGGGAATTATTGACATTGTCAACTACTCGACGAATTTTCCCTCACGCCAATCGTCTCATCTCATAATGGCCAGCTACAACGGTCGCCGCGGCCCCAACGTGTCGCAGTACCTCCGGGACCTCAACGCCATCAACCGCCAAGAGGCCGGCCAGGAGGAGCCTTTCAACATGGAGGAGGATCTCGCCCTGTTCACCAACACTCAGTTCTTCGACTTCGAGACGGGTCAGAACACCGACTACCAAGCCCAACCATCCAAGACCGATGGCGAAACCGCGCCCTCGAGCGCTTCTCCATCTGAGGATATGACTCCCGCTCAATCTGTCATGGGAGACCTTAACAACCTCGATTTTTCTATTCAGGGTGAGTGATGATTCCGTGGCTATCAAATCCTCAGTCCTTTTTTTCTCTTTTAAATCTGCTTCATCGTGGCCACCACGGCCAGGAACACGGGTATGAGTCCTCCCAGGATTCTTCGTCTCGAGTAGTCGTCTGTGCCGCACGGCACTTACCTGAGGTCGCTCCGTCTCGGCGGCCTGTCTGACGGCCTGCCATCCACCAACACGCTCAATGCCGCTCAAGTGGACGGCTGAGGAAACATGCAGATTGGCCTGTTCATGATGCGCACCGAACTGCACCCGCTCCCTCAACTACCCCATTCCCCCACCCTTCGGGTTACCCTGTCCCTTGCGGGCGACGCGAGCCTAGGTATATCATTGGGACAAAGTTGTCTCAGGATGCAGGCTCACTCGAGTGTGTGGCCCGGCTGGGGCAGCTGGTTGAACCTAAATGGCCCGAGGGTGGATGGTGCCTATGGTGCAATATCTCGTGATTTGCCGATACCGATCACGACATCGGTATCCACCCCTGTTTCCTACCACTTGTCTTGCCGTCTTCCTAAGATGGCCAAGCCTCTTCCCCAGTCTTCAAGGCCTCTGCTTCGACATCAATTGCTCTTCAGTCCCCTATCGTCAACTCTATCACTATCTTATTTTCTGGTCATGATTGTTGTGTCTTCGCGACGCTCGCTGACCACCGAACGATGGCAGGTGACTTTAGCTTCCCCGACTTCGCCAACGCCTATCCTTCTACCCCCCTGAGCGCCTTCCCGGACAACGCCCAGAACTTCCAGTCCATGCAGGCCAACCCGGCTGCCGCCTACCCCCAAGTGCCCCAGACCCAGCACCACCAGGCTCACTTCGGCCAGTCTGCCACTCCCCAATCTGGTGAGAAGCGGAAGTCGGAGAGCGACGCCAGCGGCGCCGGCCGATCTTTGGACTTCGAGGACTCCTCCCGCCATGCTGCCGAGGAGGACAAGCGGAGGCGCAACACAGCTGCTTCCGCCCGCTTCCGCATCAAGAAGAAGCAGCGCGAGCAGGCCCTCGAAAAGTCCGCCAAGGAGATGTCCGACAAGGTCTCGAACCTTGAGAGCAAGGTCCAACAGCTTGAGATGGAGAACAAATGGCTCAAGAACCTCCTCGTCGAGAAGAACGAGGGCAACGACGAGATTGTCAGTCTGTGGAAAGAGTTCACCGCGTCAAAGCAGACCGGGGATAAGGTCAAGCCCCAATCGAAACCGGAACCTGTCAAGGCAGAGTAAAACATGGCAGGTGGCTCACGAAATCTACGGACGACTGATGGGTTGTGACACGGGAGGCCGGCGGCGTTCTGCTGCCTGGGTTGCGGTAGGGGCGGAGGCGTTTGATTGAATTATAAGAGCTGGGTACCAAGACAGACGTGCTCCGGGATGGGCGTGAAGGCTGCCCACATTATGCATAGATGAAGATGGCAAGGGGACTCATTAGGGGATGATGGATGGTGGATGGATGGATATATGCATCCATGAGAGGCCGATATAAACAGTTGAACAGTTCTCGGGGTGGTAGGAGGGGGGACGGGGAGGGTTATTGTCTTTTTGATTATTTGCAATGATATCAACGGGTAAACGATATATGGTACAATTTAGTATTTCGATGTCGAAGCGAGTTATCAACTTGCGGCTCAACACCAACCACCAACGCCATCAGTCTGGTTTACATTTTTTGTGTTGTCAGATAGGCTCGCGGCCATGTTCTCGCCCTCACGTCCCTCTATCAACTCGTCGTGCTTCTCTTGACACAACTCAGGTCAGGTCTTTCCCGCGCCGCCTTGGCCCTCGCCGGCTGCCTCTTCGGCCTCCAGCTTGTCCCTCAGCACCGCAAGCCTCTGCTGGTTCCGCTTCCCCAGCAGGCGCAGCGTGGCCTTCTGCTCGCCGTCCGTCATCCCCGCCCAGTTGCCCACGCGAGCCACAGACCCGTCCGTGTTGACGACGAGCGGGCCCAGCGCGTCCAGGCGGATCGACTCTCCCACGCGTAGCGTCGTCACGCCATCGCCCCTGCTGCTGTCGTCCTCCTGCGGCGGCGGCGGCGCGGTGAGCGGGAGCGGGAGCGGGAGCACCTTTTCCCGCTGGTCCGCGGCGGTGTGAGGCTCGTCTGCGGCCATGCTGGTGGTTGGTGAGGAGCCCGAAGCGGAAGCTGCTGGGCGTGGTGGTGTGGTGCGCGATGTGGTCACGAGCCGCCTGAAGGTACCGGACGAGCGAGGGATGAGGCGAGGCAGACGTCCCAGCATGATCGAGCCTGGATATCACAGAGTATACGGAGGTACTCTCGGCAGGTCTTCCCGCAACGGCCCCTGTATGGTGGATTAAAGGACGATGAGCGAAGGGCCAGATCTGGCAACTCAAATTCGGCAAGTGGAGAGAGTGACGGTGGGAAGAGAGAAGAAGAAAAAAAGACCCCCACCCAATCTGGTCCCTCTTGAAGTTTCCTTGGCCTCGGCGCTAACGTGGAGAACGCAAAAACTCCCACGCTGCCCGTTTTCCTTTGTTACGTTACACGACTGCGGCGCGGACGGGTGATTCTCACAGCAGTCGTGCATATGTCCGATGCGGGGGGATCGTTATTAGGGAAGCTGAGTGGGATTCAGGTGGGATCCGTGGCATCGACGAAAGGGATGCATGGCCAGATCTACTAAGTACAGCGCGGGATGGATGATGCCATCGCTAGGCGCCCAGAACGGACTCCCGTGATAGGTGCATAGTACTGGTTTTTGTAATGAGATGCATCGAGGACGAACCGGGGCGATGGCGGAATCAACAGGGGTTGATGATGACCTGCGGTTAAGGACCCATCATAAAGAACGTGGTCGACGAGAAAGGCAACACGATATGACAGTGGAGTAATAGTCGGTTTAATTGCAATCCCGTCCTGTTACCTGTCTGCAATAGTGCTAAAACGAGAGAGCCATCACACATCATCTAGCTCAGGCAACCTGCTCCGAGGAGATCAGCTTGCAAGAAGGGCGGTCATCCCAGCTTCCCTAGCCCAGATTGCCACAGATTCTGTCTATAAACAGACTTCCCTTCCACACCTCCACAATTTCCCACCTCTACGCTCACATCATGACACCTCGAGACTGGGACTCAAAGGACGAAGCCTCTGCAAACCCACCAGTCCAGTGTCAGGCCAGGTTTTCAATCCCGGGTTAAATATGATACAGCTTAAAGCGTATTCTTGTGCCTGAACGAAAGAGTCAGCCGCCATTACGTCGCGTTGCAGTCCCAGGGTCACAACGAGGGAAACTTACTTGTGGACAACACGCTCAATACCCTCCAGGCCCAGCTTCAGAACGTCCATGCGAGGTCCATACGAGAGACGCACAAAGTGGTGGCAGGGGCTGTCGAAGAGATCACGACGGCGGGAGGGGTTAAGGTCGAAGAAGATACCGGGCACCACAATGACCTTCTCCTCCAGACAAGCCTGGAAGAAGTTGAGGCCATCGGCAATAGCCTCAGGAAGACCCTCCAGGTTCAACCACCTACCGCAACAATTAGCTCTGTCTCACAATCCGAAGAGGTACAGATGCGGGATAACTTACAGGTAGAAGGTCGAGTCAGGCACGTACTTGATGACGAAACCCATCTCGCGCAGGCGTCGAACGACGTAGTCACGCTTGTCCTATGAAGTAGTTAGTAATTCTGTCTCCCAAAAAACACTCGAGTCAAACACGTACCCGGAAGTGAGCCTGGAGATGTGCCATCTCATTCTGCACCAAAGTAGGCTCAAGCATGGGGATGGCGGCCTCCTGGAAGGGGTGGCTGGCGCCACCATCGAGGTAGCTACCACATGAGCCAATGCTTGGGGAAGGTTAGTTACATTTATATCAAGTAGGGGAAAGTCGAACACATACGCGGTGATGTACTCTGTTCAGATACCGTTAGCATGCGACTCTTCTTGGGGATTTCTTGTAATCCGGGTTGTAAAGACTCACCCTTGGGGCCCAGGATCCAAGCAATTCTCCATCCGGGAAGGCGGAAGCGCTTCGTGAGACCGTCAATGATGAGGACATCATCCTCGTCGACATCCTCAACGTTCTCAGCGGCTGAGATGGTGTCACCATCGCAGTTGCTGGTGTAGTTGTAGCCAGAGTAGAACTCATCGCTAATAAAGGTGGCGCGACCACGGCAAATATCCTGGATCTCGGCGAGCTCAGGGTTGGCAACGACACGGCCTGTAGGGTTGCGGGGGTTGGATGTCAGGATAACTGAGGTACCACGGGCAATTTCCTCGGCAATCTTGTCGGGATGGATGTGGTATCCGTCGCTCTCGTTGAGAGGCACGGGAATGGCGGCAAACTGTGTGGTTTGATTAGTACTTCGTCGCAGAGGCTCGAATCTGCCGAGCACGCTCAACCGAATCTCAAACCCACGTTCTTGAAGAGGCTCAGCATTTCGTTGTACGCCGTGTAGTCGGGCAAGAAGAAACTCAGGTACGAGTTACCGAGGACGGCGGCAATTCGGATGAGACCAGCACGGCCACCGGGGACGATGGCAACGTTCTCCCAGGTGTACTGGCTGTCCTTGCCCTTGCGGTGCATCTCGTTGTAGAGCTTGGCGACAGCTTCTCTCAAAGGCTTGATACCGGCAGTGGGGCCGTACTCTCGGCCGGCCATGGAGATGTTGATGGACTCGGGGCGGGGAAAGCAGCCGGCGATCTCGTCCTCAACCTCGGGGGCACCCTGGCCCAGGTTGGCCCAGAGCTCGGGCTCCTCGAGGAAGCCATACTCAGAGGCGCGCTCGGTGCACCAGATGACACCGGTGGACGATCGGCTGGCGTCGAGGCCGGCGTGAGGCTGGTGACCCTCGTGGGCGTTACGGAACTGGCGATGGACCTTGGATTGGACCTCTATTGCAAAACGTCAGTATCATGATGTGAAAGACTGGAGGATGGCTATAAGCCGTGACTGGGTTGCAGGGCATTTGCCGTGGTGGTTGGCGCGTTATGCGGCTGAGGGATGGGAAGTCGGCGATGACGTTATGGCCAGGTAGCTCTGCAGCTCTGTGGGAGAATATGGAGGGGGAGCTGGAGGGGTGTTGGAGGGGTTCGTGCAGGCAGCTTGCCAGGGTAGGAAGGTGGTGCAGGGGGTGAGATGGAAAGCGTGCGCCCCAGAAAGCTTGCACTTGGGCAGGAGCCAGTTGCCAGTTGCCAGGCGCCAGGCTAGAGCCGATGGGTAAGGGCGGGCTGCAGGGTAAGGGCGGGAAGGGTGAAAAGGCGGAGAGGGACAAGCTGAGCGAAAATTTGGGGACGTGTTGGGCATCGAATCGAAGATCCCCTGGGACGTCTCATGAAGCCCAGGGATTCTCTAGGAAACCCGCTAACGGAGGGGGATGTCGCGGGAAGGAGGTGAGACAGAAGCGGGGACGAGTGACAGGGCAAGTGGGAGTCGAGGGACGAGACAAGGGACGACAAACGAGGACAAGAGGCACAACGAGGGGAGGGGAAAGTGAGGCTGACCGCTTGATGAGGGCTCGCCAGAGCTGAAGCGCCGGGCAGCGAGTCCCGTCTTGGGGGCGCCAGTGTGGCGGTTGATGGAGAACTTGCGGCCGCCGAACATGATGAAGAGGGGTCAAGGCCGAGGGGGAAAAGGCGGGATGTAGTTGTGAGGTGGGAAAAAGAGACTGTCTCGCGTATCGCAGAGGACAGAAGAGGGTTTAGATAAGGCGCTCGGTAAGGGTACAGGCAGTCATGCCAGATGCCAGACGAAGGGTTTGATCGTAGATGAAGAGATGGATGATCGGAAAGTTCACAGAGAGAAGGAGAGAGAGAAGGGGAAAAGCTTCTGGGATGGTTGAAAGGGGCCTTGGATATAAGTGCAAAATGGGCGTGTCGGGGGCGTCGCACGGGAATGGGGCCGGGACAGCGCCTGGCAGACCGCAGACCGCAAGAAGCCCTCGTCAGGCTGGGATTTGATTTGCGCTGTATGGAGGGTGGTCTGTGAGTGAGTGATTCTGCAAGTGAGCAGTGTGCAGTGAGCAGCGAGCGAGTAGCAATCCCAGCTCTGATTAACTGACTGACTGACCGATTGCCATTGGGTTAGTTGCATGACGATTCATCGAAAGCGGCCAGACTCAGCACAGACACCTCAGAACACGTCGCTATCCCGATGCTTCCATTGCCTCGATCCTGCAACGGCAATCCTGGGGCATATCCATCCCCTGGGATATCTCCTCTACCTGGCAGCTGGTACCTGTCTGGTCTGATTTTCACAGGCCGCCCACTACGTTCATGGCCGCGGACTCTTTTTCTCTCCCTCTCTCGCGTCTCTTTCTCTGGGTGGGGGAACCGGACGGGGCCCAGTGTTGATCTTTTCCCACTCGCCGTAATTATCGGATTTCAACATGTTACCAGTCGTTTCGTACCTACCTTAGGCTCCTAGCTGCCGAACATCCCTTGGGTTCAAACAACGCTCGCTGACGCCGGCAACGGCAACGCCGAGCATTCAAAACACGACAATCAGCACAAGCAACTGGGATCCCGCTTCCAAAGATGCCCGGAACTTGCTGCTCGCCTCCCTCTCACCCACAGCTCGGGATCTCGTCTCGCTGTCTCACTTGGGACCTGTGGATGGGCATCCAAGTGACGTACTGGGCTGGTCTTTGCGTGCGCGGCCCCATCAATCACATCCGGGAACGACGTGGTGGCACCTTAGCTGCGTTGCTGTTGCTCGGCGAGCAGCCACCAGACGACCTCTTACAAGAAACGTGTACGGATACACGGCAGCACCAATGCAAAGCATCGTAATGCAAAAACGCCCACACAACATCGCTTCTACCTGCCCGCCCGAGGAGGAGTAATAAAAAAAAGAATGACACTTTGTGAACCCGTTTCTTCTTGTTCTTCTCCTCTTCTCCACGGTTACCCAACCCAGCACCGGCCAACAGCACCCGGCCAACAGCAGAGCTACACGACTCGCTCGCGGTGCCTGGAGCATTCAAAAACCCACAAGGTGGCCCAAGTCCAGTCAAGTCCAGTCAAGTCCATTCAAAGTCCACTCGCAGACGTTCTCGGGTGGAGCTATTATCCCACGATAACTCGCATAAACCACTGCCCAGGACAGGGCCATGCCCGGATCTAGGTGCCGGCCCGGCCCCATGGCCACTCCAGGAAGCCTGAAGGACGCACGAACCTCTAGAAGGCTCGAAGCCATGATACCAGGAAATAAATGCCATGTCTGTTTTGCCTCCTTCTTTTCCCGTCTCCCGCCGGCGGGCGCGACAACCCCCTTTTGGCGCCGATTCTAGGGCGGCCTTGTCCTCGAGTGGCCCGTCTATTGGATGCTTGGATGTTGGACGTGTTTTTGAGGCGAGCCTGGAAGGTCCTTGGAAGTCCCGCGGAAGCAGTCCTGGCGAATGAATTGCCCGGAACTAACAATTACTGGCCGTCGTATGGTGAGCCCGTCTCCCCCGTCTCCCCAAGGTGGAGAGAGACGGTTTGGCGCTGGGATAATGGATTTCAGACTTCTGGAACGACACAGCCCTGGCGTAGACCTGGGGCCAGGCCTAGACTAAAGACCGAACGAGATGAACAGCAAGGAGCAGGATGACACGCAGCCCGGTTGAACCCGATGTCGCGGACCATACGAGGGCCCTGCTCGCTGACGGGGGCGATGGAATCACCAGACTCCCAGACTCACGGACGCTGCGGTGCCTGGTCGTGTTCGCGATGGCGTCACATCGACGCCCAGGTGGGATGTTTCCAGAACTTCAGAAGCCTGGCTCGCCGTGCTCACCTTAAAAAGCCTCACGGTGTCGCCGGGCCCGGGGTCTCACGGCCGTCTTTTTATTCGCGCAACGCGAAATTACACCTGGGGGAACTCGGTCTCGGGCAGCGATCCACCATACCACCCAGTTCTGGGTGTCACCCGTTGGTCTCCCGTTGAGGGCGAAGTTGTGGGGAGACGAGGCCACCTTCAAGGTCACCCTAACTGTCACCTCTTCACCATTTCACCCCAAGGCCCCAAGCTGCTTCACCGACGTTGGACCCCTGCTGTTACTCCATCGAGATGCAACCAACTCGACGACCCAGGAAAACTCCAAATCTACATTAGCATTCACATGAACGTCTATCACAATCCATATTCAACCTCATCCACATTCATCCCCATCCACATCAATATCACGTACATACATTTCCATGCATGACCTTGAAAGGAGGGCAAATGCACGGCCCCGAGCATTGCCCAAAGCAATGCCCAGATGCAGCTTTTATATGGGCTTCCCCGTACTAACTAGCTTAAGTCCTTCAGACAGCTCTACCTTTGCACATCCCATCTCTAAGCAGTCGCAAGACAGCTTTCCTATGTCTGATCCACCCAACAGAAGTACATGTGTCTCAGTCTTTCAGGGCTGTTGAACATGAAGTTCAATGTACCCCTGCTAGCCCAACAACCCCTGATTCCCTATGGGCGATGTCGTCTACGATGATCGAGTTTCCATGGACGAATGCGTGCTGTATTGCTACATTGAAACCACCTCAAGCACCGGTTTTTTGGGGGATGCCTTAACCACTGGACCGGCGCGGGGCAATAGTCTACTCCCGGGCAGGGGTCTCCGTGTTCGGCCTTAATCCTGCGCCACAAGTGGCTGTGGCTTCCAAGTGGCTAAAGCATGCCAAATCACCCCCATCATCGATCGTGGATCGAGTTCCGTTCAGTTGGGATGATCACCGTCCCTCAAACAGTGCTAATGAGGCGGGCTTCGTGTAAATGATCAAACTAGAAGAAATACATGTAGCCGGGTGTCACAGAGCCAACAATCTGAAACTTTGACGTATTCCTGCTTTGTAGCATGTGTCTTGTGATGATCAAGTTCTCGCTGGTCAACACGTAGTTGTGTCACGTGCGCATTAAAGCTGCGGCCTGCATTTAGCGCTGGTAAGCATGACCATACATAAGGGTGTGACTCCCCCACGATCTGGAAAGAGTTGCTCACGCGACTTCGCGATTTCGGAAGGCTAATGCGCCTCCTGACATTGAGTTGCCTCGTCGCGTGTGTTGAATTTGCCTTGTTTCGGCTATGCAGGCAATCCGCTGCTCTCGTGTAATTGTATCTCCTCGGTTTCAGGGCGAAGTTGGGTGCGGGCAGTGAGCTGCGCCTCGGGGGCTGAGTGGTGGCGTTCAATCAGGAGTCGCCTTCGCCATGAGCCGAGCGAACCGCAGTCAAAAAAATCCACCTTGGACATTTCCTCTTCGTCATGCTAGATAATCCTCGGAGATGGTTATGGGACTAGATAATTAGCCACTGTTAGGTTTGGTTCCTATGAATCATGTAGGCATACTGAACAGTCACACATTCTGTGGAAAACAGCCTGGCTTGAAGCCTAAGAAGGCGTTGACACACTCGAGGCGTTTAGTGAGCTTGGAGCTGTGTAAGATACCTGGGTACAATACATTTACTGAGGCACCTTGGCTACGTACTCAGGTATAATAACCATTGGCCTGTTCCAGAACCATCAAAGAGAACAGCATCAAGCATCCCTAGCAGCGGATCAAAGCAAACAAAGTTCTGCATTCATTGTTTCTTCTGAACAAACTCCCGCACCGCCTCCACCGCCACATTTCCAAGGTTCGACGTTCCACATAACACACAAAGACTGTTTGCGATCGCAGAGTTTCAGTGCAATCTCTCAGAAAGACCGGTCAACTACATAAAGCCGTTGCTACAGCAAGAGGATCCTTTTCCCAACATGGTTTCCCCCCGCAATTCATCCAGCATCAACATCCGCCATTCCGGAACTCCACCCGCCGCATACTCAACCATGTCGTCAAAGTCTCGATTCAGCAACTGGAAGGACAAGTTCTCGCGCAAGAGTTCGTCTGCCGCGGCCGAAAGAGTCTCTCGCTGCGATGCCGGCGACAACACCAATGGCGCTTCGTGGAACCCCGCCTACCTAGGCCCAGCGTCTGCAGCGCATCCCAAGGATATTTGTAAGTTTGATCCCGCAACTCCTCGTTTGGACCCTGACTTACCAGCCGCGACTTCTCTAGCCAATGATGCCCCTCCAGCCTATACTGCTACCCCCAGCTCGTCATCAAGGCACCTCAGCGCCGACCGTCGCGGAGCCTCGCCCTCGCCAAGTCTCGCCAGTATTACTTCCGCCGAGGACAAGTATGCCTTCCTTTCTACCTTTGATACCGTCTTCGTCATCGACGACTCCGGCTCCATGTCCGGCCGCTCCTGGCGCGAGGTCCGTGAAGCCCTCAGCGCCATCACTCCGATCTGCACTTCGCACGATCCGGACGGCATCGACGTTTACTTCCTGAACCACAAGTCCCGCGCCGCCGCCTCCGGCTCCGAGGCCCCCGGTGGCTACACCAAGATCCGTGACGCCGCCCAGGTCCAGCGTCTCTTTGAGTCGGTCTCTCCCAGCGGCGCCACGCCCACTGGCAACCGTCTGCAGAGCATCCTCAAGCCCTACATGGCAAGCCTGACCCGTCACCAAGATAACATGGAGATGGTCAAGCCGATGAACATGATCGTCATTACCGACGGGTGTCCTACCGACGATCCGGAGAGCATCATCGTGCACCATGCCCGCAAGCTAGACCAGCTCGAGGCGCCGCCTCACCAAGTCGGCATTCAGTTCTTCCAGGTCGGCAAGGAGCCTGGTGCCGGCCGTGCCCTGCGCGAGCTCGATGACGATCTAGCTGAGCTTGGCATCCGCGACATGGTCGACACGGTTACTTGGGATTCTACCACGTCTACTCGGAGTAAGGCTCTGACGGCAGACGGAATCCTCAAGGTTGTCCTGGGCGCTGTGGTGCGCCGCCTGGACCGCAGGACCGGAAACACCCCCGAGCCTCGCAGCCGCCGCTAATCCACACAAACTCACTTTCACATTTCTTTTCGCTGTACTATTAAGACGGGTTGTAAAGGTACACTGGCGTTCGTGGACTCGAGAGAGTTCGGGCCTTTCATATGCCTTCATGTATTACTACTACTCAGCGGCGGCCAATAACCGCCTGGTTTAGATCAGACCCTCACGGGAACTCGGGAGCAAGGACACAGTATTGCTAGAGTATAATTTCTCAATTAAAACATCTGAAGACACCATCTGCCCATTACTCCGCAGCTATCAGGAAGTACTTAGTGATTGACCGCATGTACTGCGTGTGACTAGTTATCTGCCTTTGTCGATCCTCCGAGGAGGGAAAAGGAGCCCCAGTCACAGTCAAAGGGAGGCCACGACTCTCCGATCACTACGCAAAGTTTCGCCTTTCCGAATTGTGATTCCCTCCTGAAAAGCACCTGTGCTCGCAATATCGCCACTGGCGAGATAAGAACGTGAAGATGAGATCGTCCCTCATGAGTTTCTTAGTGGGTTGGCCTATCCATATCCCCCAAGCACATGACAAGAAAACCCAACGGTGTGTAGATGCGAAATCATTGACCCCTTTCGTTCCCCAGATTAAAGTCGCGTTGGCCAAATGCAAGATGGGGCGAAGCGCAAAACAGTCGCAAATGTAGAAAGAAAACGGTAGTCTCTAGTTCTCCTGGCGAACTCCTGATGGGTTGCGCAGAGGAGACAATATCGAGCGTGGGCATGCTCCGTATAATCACTATAGCCCATGAAATCAGTGATGGTGATTCCAGGCGAGTGATTTACCGCTCCAGCTTGCTTCATTAAAGTGAAATGAAATAAATGCCGCCATCGCCATTGTGCTTGTCGCATACCAAACTGGTTAACGCCTGCCGGAGACCAGATCTCTGAATCAACTCCGCGAGCCATCTTACTGCATACAAACCACATCGGCCAGGGCAACCGAATGTGCAGAAATGTTGGCGCCTGTATCGTTGCGGCAGGTAACAACCGGCGTCGTGACGAGGGCGACCCGCCAGTGCTTGGCCTGCAGCTCCATGGGATCCATGTTGGGCCAGATGGGGATCATGGACTGGCACGAGAAGCGGCAGCCGACCTCGGGGAAGCGGAAGTCGAAGGTTAAGCGGCTGCTGAGGATGCGCGAAGACAGTCCCCATGCGGTGCTGGCGACCTTCTCAAGGTCGCGATATGTTGCGGCCGCGACAGCGTTCTCGTTGAGAAGGGGCTGGATCATGTTCAGTAGCATGTCCGTGATCTCTTCAGTGCGAATCTTGCTGAACTGCGCGTAGTGTTCGAGCTTGAGAATGGAGTCGACGACGGTAGCTTGACGATCGAGGATGGGCTGGCGGAAGTGCGATGGCTGGCCTAGAGATGCGATGTTAGCAGCCAGATGAGAATATTCATATAGAATAGACCAACCTTGAGTTCGCTCGAGATCCTTCTCAATATCCATGAGGCCATAGGTCGCCTCAGTGTCAGCGCCGCACCAGGCACGTGGAACCCAGACGCGGTTTACAATAAAATCAACGAGGACTCGGGTGACGAGACAAGACTTGGAGCTTTCATCCTTCAGGTGGAACTCGAGATACGAGACAGCTTCGGACTCGGAAAGGGGGTAGTATGTAGCCAGGAGGACGGGCCCAAGACGAGTCTGGGCGAGCTCCTGGGGTGGGACGTAAGTTGGATCGTTGGCATTGTTCTCAACAAAGGTACGGATGACAGTGTAGAGCTCCATAATCTGCTCGTTCCACGCGGCGACGGTCATCTCGGTGATGTGGATGAGTGGGCTGGGGAAGTTGGTGCGGGTAGTCAGAGCCCCAGGAAGCTGTGCGGGAAATTCAGGAGAGATGGGATCACGGAAGCGGCCATACTTTCCTCGGGACATGGAAGGAGTAGTTGGATAGTAGCTCTGGCGGTGTCCGAATGCGCTCTCAGGTCGGTTGAAATTCTTCTCGACGGGAACCATGTGCTGGGAGGAGTAGAAATCGGGACCGTTGGAGCGGTAGGCTCCGCCGTTGTGATGAAAGCCCCGACGCGAAGGAGCTCGCCCGAACCCAGAGCCCGGCGCATTCCCGTTGCCTGGATGGTTTCCAAAGCGAGACCCGGGAGTGGCTGGGCCCCAGGTTGGTGGTGGGATTCTACGGTCAGTTGGCATCGTCGACATGGCTCGAGGTGGGCCGGAAGCCAGAGGTCCGAATCTTGGGGGAGCGTACGCCCCGGGACGGGTGGCTTGGAGGCTTGGAGGAGGACGGATGGGCTGGATGGCCATGTCGCTGAAGACGTGAGATAGGTGTTTGGGCTCTCGAGGCTCGGGCTCTTCTCGAGTCTCGGGGCGCAGCGACATGATGGACTTGTGGACAACCTCCTTGTCCTGGCACGAGTCTGCAATGGTCTTGATGGCCTGAGTGACCGACTCTGGGCTGGGGTGCTTCATGACCCAGAGTGAGCGGCGGTTGTTGACCTGGCCTTCGAGATGGTTGATAGTGTCCTCGAGGTGCTGTAGGTCGGAGTCAGCTTCTGGGAGGTTTACTCGTTCGCAAGTACTTCAACTAACCTTGATCATGTCCTCGCGGCTTGAAGACTTCTCATCATCCTCGGATTTGATTTCTTTTTCCTTGAACGACTTGAAGTCGCAAGTAAGGGACTGCAGGTCTTCCATGACCTTGGCGACCTCGGCCTCGGCCTCCTTGCGCTTGTCTCGCTCCGAGGAGAGCTCGACGCGGAGGTTGCTGATGGTCTGGGCCTGGTCATCTGCTTCGGCCTTGTTGAGGTTGCCCTCGATACTCATGCGGGCGATCGCCTTGTCAGTCTCCTCTTGGTCGAG
Source organism: Neonectria sp. DH2 (assembly GCA_003934905.1). Taxonomy (NCBI): domain Eukaryota; kingdom Fungi; phylum Ascomycota; class Sordariomycetes; order Hypocreales; family Nectriaceae; genus Neonectria; species Neonectria sp. DH2. The sequence continues at coordinate 673,703 of RQWH01000002.1, read as the reverse complement.
CGTCAGATTCATCAGCGCGTCGACAAGCTGGCTCGTCTCCTGGCTGATGATCTGGCCAACCTCCTGGAGCTGCGTGATGATCTCATTAGACTCCTTGGACGAGACACCCGGCATGCGGCGCAGAGAGGTCTGAATCTTGACAAGGATCTCTTGCGAGACTCGGGCCTTGCTGAAGGCGGGCTGTGGGAGATGATAAATCAGTTATAGGGGTTCTTGAGAAGAAGCGCCAGTACTAAAGCGAAGGGACACAAGACGATAGAACTTACGTGGTTGTTTGTCATCTGTTTGATCCGTTCGGATCGAGCAGCCCCAGCCAACGGGGTCGAGAAGTTGATGGACAACATGCTGCCCGGCAAGCTCTCGCTGCGTTTGTCGCTTTCGTCGGGGCTCGAGGACCACCGCGACGCAAGTTGGTGTTCTCTGGAAGCGTTTTCAGAGACGATGCGATGTCTCGCACTCATTCTAGTCCCAGATGAAAGACGCCAGAGGCAGTTTCGGCAAATATTGGCACAGAGGGGAGAGAAATTAGAAGGATCGGTGGTAAGTGGTGGTTGGGGGGGAGGGAGAGTTGGTGCGAGGTGGAGGTGAGAGAGGCGAGATGTGGTGATGAGATGCAGAAAGCGAGGCGGCCGTTTGTGAGAAAGGGATTATGAACACCACCGAGAGCTAGTCAGCCCTTCACCGGGTCTATTGTGCAAACAGAAACACAACCGAATCAACGAAAACCGTTTAGGCAGACAACAAACCAGAGCTCTCGCTTTGGGCTCAACTCGGGAGGTGTGCGTTGAAGGAGGGCTCAAGACCGGCGAACAAACACCCACAACGAACCTCCCAGTGGAATCTCGCAGAAAGGATTGCTCGAGCATGTACCTTTCTCCGTCCCTCTCTTTTGCGAGGGCCTTCACCGATCCAGCGGGCTCGGTCCGCGTTGTAGTGAACAACCAGCCCCGACACATCCCACAATGAGTCAAGGTCTAAGAAGAACGGTCTCGACGAACAACGTCATGAACTCGGGAACCACCAGAACGCAGCAATCAAGACAACCCCGTTAATTCGAGTTCTTGTTGTTCCTCTTTAAATTAATAGTCCAGTCTTAAGAGAGAGTCTATGAAGCTCTCAGGTCCGGGTTGAAGATGAAAGAAACCCCCAGGACTGTCTAAGCGGTGCTTGAATCGGAGTAAGTTACATGACGAAAGAATCGGCGAAGAGGACGAACACGTGGGGGTCAACCGAGGACCATTCACTTCATTTTCACTCCGAAGCAACACCCACCACAAACGCGCGCGTTGTCAGCCCCAAGGTGAGAGAAACCCGAAAAGAAGATCAAGAAGTATCCAACGAGTCGTTCTCCACTCGTGGCGTCTATTGTGGTTGCAAACGCGGACGTCATATAGGTTTTGTTGCATTACTGTCTATTCGTTTCGACAGATTGCCCTGCGTCTAACATGATTCACACTCGCGGACAAGTGGGGGACCTAATGGCAGCCAGGGTGACCAAGACATTCAGCCTTTGTCAACGTTCACTATTTACCTGGACCTGCTCAACATCATCGGCGTGGTGAGGATTGGCGACATGGCCAAGATTTCCCGTTGTAGTTATCAAGCACCTTACAGACATCACAACATCACAAGTATCGAGAAGAGTAGACCCTCGCTCATCACAATCTATTTGTACCAAGTAACATGACTATCTAGACAAAAGTGGCGGAGCTATGGGAAATATCCCCTTATTTCCGAGAAAGGAGAGGGCCATCCTATGGTACAGATATCAGCAGGGGGAACTTGCACTTAGCGAGTGCTGAACCTGGGAAACCGAATGGCGAATCCAGGTATACGTGTGCGGCGTCCAGTGATGGGGAGAGTGAACCTGCGACACCAAGTGTTAAGAAGGGGATGCTCGAATGTGTGTCCCAACCGTGTAGTGGAATGAGGGCCGAGTCTTGTCGATGCTGTTGGTGAGTCGTTGGAGAGTTTTGCACGCTCTCCGAGGAAGCAAAGGCTTCATGCCTATTGAACCAGCATTCTTAGTCAGGCACCTCCACCAGTTGTGACGGACACTGCTAACCTGCAATGGTCCTAAATGGCGGTGTCGTCAAGCCAGTATTAGCTTTAGATTGCCCGTGTACGAGAGAACAAACTGCTGTAGACGGCATCTACAACAGGCGCCGCGTCAATCATCCGTCCTCCAAAGTATCGGCCGTTGAGGCCCTTGATTGCATTTTCGCCGCCCTGGACTTTGTCAAACTTGAGATAGATGTCTCCCTTGGAGTTTGGATCGACCGAGATGTGGACCACGTGTCCGTATTTCGTCGAGGCCTCCTGGCGAACGTCATCCTCGAGCTCTTTGACCCAGTCGTCACCTTCTTCCCTAGACTCCTTGTTAGTAATGGTATCTGGAGGCATGGGATGTGACAACTTACTCTTCGGGGTCAAACATGTTGTGAAGCACGACGCAGCGGCTTGCCATGTTGACGTTGACGGGGAGTGGTTTGGTCTCGGTCTTGGGTTTGAGGACCTGTCGCTCTTCGTGGCCGTTGGTGGTGTTGTCGTCAGTTCTGGCCAGCTTTCTCATCAATGCATCGCGACTATAGTTGTTAAAGTTGACACCAGCGACATCGGTGTCGTCAAGGGCGCTAGCGCCTCCGGTCTTCTCACTGTCTCTTCCTCCAGCCCGGTCGAAGGCGGAGGACTGAGGGCCACGTCCACCAGAGCCAGAAAAGGCGGAGCCCTGGAACTGTTGATTTTGTCCGGAAAATCTCTGCAACAGGTTGGCAGTGCTCTCAGGGGTGAACTTATCGTTTCCAAGACCAACGCGGATAGGACGGCCGGCCAAATCGAAGCCGTTCATCTTCTCCAGCGCCTCTCGTGCCTGTGTCGCATCACGGAACCTATTGTCATGTTAGTGAGTGCGCTCATGTGTATTGGTTCCGGCAGACTTACTGAACAAAGCCATAGCCACGGCTTCGGTTGTTCTCATCCTTCTGCAGTTGGACAAACTCCAGCTCGCCAAAGGGTTCGAACACGGCTTGCAGGTCCTGTTCAGTGACGTTGAAATGGATATTACCAACGTAGAGGCGGTGGAAAGGAATGGAGTTCGGATGGGGCCCGGAGGCTTCGGGGTTGCGGGCCTGTCGGTTCTTCTCGGCCTCTGTCACCTGGACAATGACAGGGATACCTAGGAGTTTCTGTCCAGTGAGTTGCAGGGCCTGGGTAACGGATTCTTCGTTCTTGAACTCGACGTAACCAACTCTGCAAGTCTCATTAGCAAGATTCAGTACACGTGGACACGATTTGACTCACCCCTTGGATCTCTGGCTGATGCGGTCCTTGACAATCTGAGCTTCATTGACGGGGCCGACCTTCTCGAAGAACTCTTTCAGCTCGCGGGTTCGGAGGCGAGCTGCAAGCTGCTGAACAAATACAGTGCGACGATCCCGTTCGTCTTCAGTAAGCTGGGGTGTGGCCTCACGCTTTGGGTCTCCTCGGCGGTCCTCGTCCCGGATGCGACCAAACTCGCGGGGGCGGCGATCCCGTCGGTCGCGGTGGTCGCGGTCCTCGCGAGGGCGATACTGGCCATGCGGCGAGCGAGACCTGGATCTCGAGCGCCGCCGCCCGCCTCTGTAATAATCGCCATCTCTGTTTCGGCGTGTTTGGCGGCGGTCGTCCTCGCGGCTTCTGCTTCTCCTGCGGCTTCTGTGGCTGCCGGCGTCGCTTCGGGGAGTTCCTACGTCAGGCGTGCCTCTCCGGCTTCGGGGCTGGCTGTTCTCTCGACGATCGCGGCGTCGGTTGTCGCGATCTCGGTGTCGGCTGCCATCGCCGTCGCGCCCACGGTCACGTTCTCGGTTGTCCCGTCGGTCGGACTTGTCATCTCTTGCTTGGTCATCGGTAGGGCTCTTGATCTTCTGCTCAGTGTCCTTCGCCGTCGCGTCAAGGAGCGCCTCCACATCCAGAGTGGCCATGGTGTCTATGCCGTCTTGTGAGTTCTGGGATCCTCAATACTGAAATCACCTAGCAGGGCCTTCGTGTCAGCCAGATTGCGTTGTTTCACTCGTGATGAGCAGCGTTAGGGTCCTCTGGGGGAAGTGTCCGGGTTTTATGGGTGATGCCTGACGTGACAAGGTTTTAGGCTGAGCCACAAGGGCTGTCACGTGACACGCCACATTCACTCGGGCCCGGACACTTGGGCAGAAGGTGAATCCAGGAGAAGGCCAGTGCAATGTTACGAGAAATTAACGCTGAGGAAGAACTTAGTATTATTATGTAGGTACCTAAATATGTAGGTAGGTAGATCTCTTCAAAAGTAGCTGTCCCGCCACGCTTACAATCTTGAGCCATTAAAACTATGATAGTGGTTTGTCGTCATAATTGCCTTGCGCCCGGCAGAAGCTCGTTACCATCCGTAATCATGACTGCTTTGGTGTCCCCAACTCCCATCAATTTGAAGCACTCTGACGATAAAACAAATATATACCACGGCCCCAAAATATGGTAGAGCTGTTCGGTGTTATAAGGAGATGAGTCGGTACAATATGTCTCGACAAACTCAGTTCGTCTTGACACGATACTGAAGCTCGGTGCCGAAGAGGGTGTCCCAGAACTTGGTAGTAACGCCAAAGCCGAGCTCATAGTCGAGGAAATGGTGGGCAAGGTGGTATCTCTTGAGCTCCTTGTACCACAAGGGCAGGTCCTGGTGGTGAAGGAAGTAGTGGGTGAGATCGTAGCAGACATAGCCGAAGATGCCGCCGCAGTAGACGGCAGTAGCACAGTGCCAGCTGTAGGGAATGATGGTATGGGCAAGGTACCAGAACGGGGTGGCAAGGGCCACAAAGAGGGTTGGGGGCATGACAAGTCGGTACTTGTCCATGGGCAGGTAGTGGTGAATGCCATGGAGTAGGAAATGAAGAGTGATACCGACACGGTTATCAGGTAGGTAGCTGTAATGATGTTAGCAACGGTCGCAGAACAGCGGAGGGAGTGAATACGTACTAATCGAGATGGAAAAGGAATCGGTGCAGGATGTACTCGATAAGGGACCAGACGCAAACACCACACAGCCAATACACAAGAGTGTAGAGCTGGTTGTCATAGCCCTGTCCAGCCTGGAATAGGCCATATCCGATGCAAGGCAGCCAGATGGTAGGGATCAGCCACCATGGTGTCTTGGAGAGAGGCTCGAGGAAGTTGCCGAACAGCGGCGCGGACTGGCCGCCCTTGTAGTGTCGTGGACGGTGAACCTGGTCGAGGTAGAACTCCTTGCTGAGGCCGCCGAACCATATCTGGGGGAAGAGCGGACGGCCCAGGTCGAGGAACTTGTGCCTCTTGTAATCATGATCGTAGTCGGTGTCCTTGCTCAAGTCCTCCTCGCAAGACATGCCAGTTCGGGGGTGGACGGTTTCATCACCTTCGTCCTCTCCGTGGGCGGCGGCGTCGCCGTTGGGCAGCTTGGCAACTCCATTGCCGTTGACTTTGCCGTTTCCATTAACGGCCTTTTCGGAGAGGACGAACCCGACGATGGAGTCGTCGAGGACTTCGTATGCGGCCTCAGAGTGAGGGTGCGATGTCGGATCCTTTAGGATTTCTTCGATATCGCGACCAGCATAGTCGAAGACAAGGTCGGAACCACCGGGATGGTCTCCAGCGAAGTCGGTGACATCGTAGACCTTGGAGCCGATGGTGACATAGCAGGACTTCTTGGTGTTGTGCAGCTCGACCTGAGCGCGAGTAAAGGTTGGCAGCGTTCTGGCAGGCATGATTGCGATTGAGATGGCGGTCGGAGGCTCGGAGGGGGAATCAGTCGGAGGAGTCGGTCGGAGGTAGACTGGCAAGCAATTGCATAGGACTGTGAGGCTGGACGCGACCGGGGGAAGTTGTCACTTCGGCGCCGGCAAAGGGGCGATGCGAACACGGGAAGGAGGGACAAAAAGGCACTGGACAAGCAGCGATTGAGACGGAAGGGAAGGTTTGGGCGCCAGCTCTTGGGAGAGTTATAACCAACGGGCAGGGCATGAACTTGAAGGGGCGCGGAAGGGCGGGACAGTCGGCGCGCAGGGGTTTGGGGCGATTTTTTTTTTAATGAGGATCCTCCACTTCCGTGTTAGCGACCAGGTGGCGCTACAATGACCAGAGAACAGGCCACACGGATGGCAACTACGGGATAAAGACGCCGGGAGTCTGGGATTTGCCGGAAAGGGCAGTGAGATGGGCGATGGGATATTCCAATGAGAGGGCGGCGATTAAACGCTTGGTCTCATAGGTTCTCTCTTCCGTAACCCATGTCTCTAGAGACGGGGAAGCCTTGGAGATGACCTGACCTAAGTAGAGGTGTTGGGCTGGCGAAAGCGAAAGGGGGTATCGATGAGATGGAAGCTACTACGAAGTACATAGTGCACGTCTGCCTACTAGTAGGCAGATCCCTAAGGTGCCGAGCTAGGGTTTGAGATCTGGTTGACATTTCCACTGCAATTACGAGGGAGGGTACATGTTCGCACATCGATCAATTAACCCAGCGGCGAATCCAAGAGCCTAACAAGCGATGACCTTTGAGCAAACAATTAAAAACTGGCCCCATCGGAAAGTCCAAGACCCGAGACGCACGCTGAGTCAGGAAGACTGAGGACAGAGACGAGGTGTCATAGTGGGGACGGGACGCATGGGAACGTGCATCGGGCCCGGGGGTCTCGGACGCGTCGGGTCGGGCTTCAACCTTCAACGGGGAAAGAGGCACTGCCGGTACGGATGGAATTGGAAATTATGACATTGTTGCAAGGCAATCGAGACAATGCGTTCCGATACCTTGATGCTTCGTACTCGGATTCAGAAGTTCGCACACGCCTGACTACCTAGTACTTACTCAGGTAAGTAGTAGTAGTAGGTACCAAGCTACGTGGGTAGGTTAAGTAAGTACTTAGGTACCTTGGCGTGACGGACGCGTGGGTGGCTGGTGCTTTAAATGCTCGGTCGGCGCAGCTCGCATTGATTGACTTGCACCGCACCGCACCAAGCCACGATTGTCCAGCTCGCCTGGTGGGCGTGGTGATGCTACTACTACGTACGGCTCCTACCAAACGAGTGCGAGGCTACCTGGGCTTATTGGGGGCTTATTATTAACCTTGATTACAGTTCACTGTGCCGTAGAGAGGGAGCTTGCGAATCTCTTTGGGATGCCGCCACTCACACCCACCACCACGCAGCAGCCAGTCAGCAGGCAATCTCTTCCCGGTGGGCATGTAATCTGTAGGTAAGCTCAGCAGGTAGGCACCGGCAGTCATGATTGGATCATGTTCATACCTAGCTGAGAGCCTACGACAACGCGGGAACGGATCCTCAAGCTGATCTGACAAATCTGAGAAGAAGGCGGCTGTCCCTCTGAGGTATTCATAATGATCCACAACTTCAAATCGGATTCCTGTTTTCCTCTTCTCGGCAGCAGTAAATCAGTTCCTTGGCAACCAGCCAACGAGGCCTTTTCTTGGCTGAAGCTGCCGAGCTCCATGACCATGTAACCTAGAGCCGCGTGGGCCCGGTTGAGGCGTTGGGCGTTCAAGCCCTCTGAGCCTCGGAGTTGGAGGCCTTGCGGGGTGCTGGACCTCAGCTCCTCCCACCTAAAAGAGCTGGCTGTGTTGCTGTGGTGCAGCCCTACCAGCCACAACAATCCCGTCATCAAGTGGCAACCACCCCGTCAACCACTGCAAGTGTCTATCAGCTCGTGCGACTACTCTACCTTACCTCACCTTGCTCTACTCACTATTTTTTCGTGCTCCCATTTCCTTCTCCGTCATCTCACTCACCCTCCTCTCCAGACTCCGCCCCTTCTTCCTTGCGCTGCGTTGTCTGCCATCACCACAACCTCGAAATTTCCCGACTTGCACCCCGCTTGATTGCCTGTTGCCTGTCCGCTGTCTGTGCTGCTACAGGGCTGCGTGCGTCATGCCGTCATTTTCCTTGCCGCGGGGCTCCTGGCTGCTGCTCTTTGCAGTCGCCCTCATTCTGCTGCCCGGCAAAGCCTCAGCCTTTGGCGCCGGAAACATTCCCTCCATCTCCCAGGTTCGTCTCTGCACCACTCTTTCATTGCTCTCGTCGCTGTTAACACGCGCACGATTTAGGTTGAGGGTCACAATTGGCGCCATGGAGGTACGTATCTCAACAATCCAATCTTCCCCTCCCCCTCCACTCCTCCCCCTACCCTGGGAAGCTCTAGAGGCGCACCGTGCTGACATCCCTCCTCGATAGATATCGAAGATGTCCTCGAGACCATCGCTTTTCTTCACGGCAAAAAGTGGACTTCTATGCTCATCAAGCGAGTCTACTTTGGCAATTGGCTGCGCGACTACTCTCAGGCTGTCGACGTCGGCAGTCTGAAGGGCGTCAATGCCGCGACCATTCGCATCCTGGTAAGTTCCCTGTCCTTGCTTTGCAAAGCAGCCTCTCGCTTCCTCATATACCCTTGACCTTGACCTTGCAATCAATCTAATCAATCTGGCCGAGTAAAGGTTTGGGTCATGTCCTTTATGGCCTTTGGATATGCCACCGAGGAATTTGAAGTTACCGAGGAGCGCCTGGGCGTCTATCGCCCCGAGGAACACATCGACAACCCCCTCGGCTACGGAGATGGCCTCGATGCACGTACCTTCGATCCTCGACTACGTGGTCCTGTCGAATCTATCGAAACAGAAATCGATCCCAAGACCGGAATGAAGAACTACATTGCCAACGAGTCCGGTCGATGGGCTACCAGCACTGGCTATCTCCGTTACAGCTTCGCCAGGTGTATCCACTTTGGTCGCCTCTACACCAGTGGTTCCAAGAAGGGGCGGGAAGAGGATCTCTGCGAGGCCCTTAGATGCCTGGGTCAGGCTCTTCACTGTATGGAGGACTTCAGCGCCCACAGCAACTATTGCGAGCTTGCCCTCCGAGAGCTTGGCTACAATTCCGTCTTTACTCATTGTGGAACAAGGACGGAGATTAACCTCAATGGCAAACACGTCTACCCCCTCGTCACCGGCACTTTTGGAGCTGTGGATTTCCTCCACTCCGTCATTGGAGAAGCAACGGACCACTTCACTCAGGCCGAGGTCGATGAGGTCGACATCGTCCTCAAGAACGCTGAGGGCACCTCCGGCGGTGGCTCTTCGTCTCGAGGCTTCTTCGGGATCTCCGCGCCAACAGATTTTGTCTCACTGGTGAGCAGCCTGCCCGGCGTGGGAGGCGGTTTTGCATCTCAAGCAAGGGACCTCAAGGCTGCCTCTGACGCTCAGGAGCGCCAAAACACTCGCGAAATGAGCCGCGACATGAGCCGTGACAACGCTAACGTCGTTCCCGGCATGAGCCCCAACTTTGACCCCGTCAAAGTGGCAGGCCAGATCTATCCCATTCTCGAGTTCCGAGACAAGGTTGTTAAAGCCATCAGCCGGGGCATCTCCAAGGTCCCGGGTCTCGAGAGTCTGCTTGAGAAGATAAGTGAAACCCTTACGGCCTTCATCCTCGGTCTCCTCGCCCCTTTCATCAGGCCCATCATCACACAGGTCTCCAAGGCCCTCAAGGATGGCTCTTCCGGCGTCATCGCTTCCAGTGCCAAGTCCCAGCTGGAGCCCTGGGAGAACCCTCGATGCTCAGATCCCACTCACTCCATGCTGTCCAAGGACCACTTCACCAACGTTCTGAACTCTTGTGCCGGTCGCGTGGCCGCTACTATTCTTCAATACGTCGTCCCGTGAGTTTGATCTGTAACTTCAGTCGTATAGAAAGCAGCACTTGCTGACCATGATTAGTCGAATCCTCTTTGCTTGGGAGAACACATCGGTTCCCGTTGACGAAGTCGTCAATGATGTGGTTCGCGCATTCCATCACCCCGCTGCCCGCAGCAACCGCATCGACATTCAGCGTGACATGTTCGACACTGTTAAGAAGTGGGCCGATGAACACCCTCGCCGCCATGAGCTCGCCCACCTCCTCTCCTCCGAGTCTGTCAAGAACCACAAGAACCACATTCTCAAGGCGAACGACAAGCGGAGTGCCAGCCCCGGCGGGGCCTGTGGCCACTCGCACGGCACCTTTGGAGGCCTTGCAGACCTTGGCCACGGCAAGGTTTCTGGTGGGCTGTGGTCTCAGATTAGCACCCGCGACCTCAGCGCCATGGAAGGCGGAGATGGTGATCCTTCCGCGGGATACCTCTCTAGCAAGCCCGCCCCGCCCAGCAATGCCTCCTATGAGTATGGTCAAAACCCCACTTATGTATCTTCCGATGGAGGATACTCGCAACAGGGTCCCCCTCCCGGCGGGTATAACGCTCCTCCTCAGCAACCCCAATACGGCGGGTACGGCGCCCCTCCGTCAGGCCCGCCTCAGGGTTATGGTGCGCCGCCGCCGGGACAGTGGGCCCCCCAGGGTCCACCTCCGCATCAGCAATACGGAGGACAGGGGTATGGCGGACCGGGATACGGGGCACCGGGATACGGAGAGCCGGGATACGGAGCCCCTCCTCCACAGCAGTCTCCATATGGACAGCAACCGTACGGGCAGCCCCCATACGGCCAACCTCCTCCTCACCAGGAGCCCCCTTCTTGGGATCAGTATCCAGGGCAGGGCCGCAGGTGAGGAGTACATACGCTACAAACAAAGCGCGCCGGTTCGTTCTTGACAACAGGGACCTGGGAGTATCATGGTCGTCGGGTTTGTGTGGGTCTAGGATGACGATAGGAAATGATGAGTGAACGGCTTCTGCGATACCCAGCACAAAGAGAAAGTTTCCAGAGGAGGGTATTCAATTGTCAAGTTTGTCTAAGAAAGAATAAAAAGTTCCACCTCGTACATGCTAAAATGTCAGAAGCTTAGCCTAGTGCGTGATTCCCTCAAGTCAGAACAAGTAGACGCATCGCTCTCTCTCTGCCAGGTCACACACGACCTTCCCCTGAGCCGCTCGCTGTGATTTGCCCCAACTCCCGATCCCATGCTGTACAGACAAAGACGAAATAAAACAAGTATGCTAGGATATACGAATCATGCTATATGCTCGTGTAGGAACCCCCGGGTTTCTTCCTTCCGAGGAAATCCAAATGCCAAAATTCTAGTCGGAATTTCATCTTTCTTTTTGTTCGTTCAGGTTGTGCGTGTTTTTGACCACGTCAATCGCCAAGAGGCATGTGTCACCATCACCTCTTCCCGCGTCGGGGGTCTAGGGACTCGGTGATGCGCATGTCGCGAATCTCCTTGGTGCCTAGACTACCCAGGCCGCCTTCGGAGCGGCGCTCCCAGCCGCCGAGGCGGACGACCTGGCAGGTGGCGTTGTCGCCGTCAGAGGAGACCTCGGTGGCGTAGGCGACGACACTGCGGGCACCCTCCTCCGGGGTGCGGGCCTCCTTGACGACGTCAACGATCTCCTGGTCGCTGAGGGTGCCGGAGATGCCGTCGGTCATGAGGACGATGAAGGAGTACTGGGCTGGGCCCATCTCGACACGAGTTATCTCGGGCTCGGCGGAAACGCCGATACGCTTGCTCTTCATGTCACCGAAGGAGCGGCTGTTGGCGAGGCCGGCGATGCGCTCCTCGCCGAAGCTGTCGCCCGAGACCATGGACCCGGCGGGGGCGTAGCGGCGGAGGCGGCGCGTCTCGGTGGGGTTGCTCGGATGGTGGTCCGAGGTCAGCGGCTGGGCGAGCCCGGTGGCCGTGTCGCAGAGGAGGATGCGGCTGTCGCCGACGTGGGCGCAAAGGAGGGTGGACTGGGCGGCCGGGTGCCAGAAGGGCGCGGGCGTGGGCGTGGAGATGAGGGCGATGGAGGCAGTCGAGCCGCCCTTGAAGCGCGTGGCGCCGCCGATGCCGTGTCCAGAGGGTGCCGCGTGGGGAACACCTAGGATCTCGTCGTTGTTCAGCGGTGTATCGCTCACCCGAGAGTCGTCGGGGTCTACCTTTTGGGCTTGGGCGGACACGAAGTCGAGGTCGGCGCGCAGAAAGGCGTACGTCAGGACGGATTCGATGGTGATGTCGCCTTTCCCTTGGGGGTTCTCCTTGGACAGGACGAAGTGTTCGGGGTAGAAGCGCCGAAAGTAACCGCCGATGGTGTCCTTGTACTCCTTGACCAGGTCCTTCTCCAGCTGGATGGCCTTGGCGAGATCCGTGACCTCGGCGGGAGGTGAGACTGCGCTGTGCATCGGTTCTCCATGTACCGGCTTCTCGGAGATGACGCCAGCATCCGTTGTCGGGGTTTCCATGGTCTTCTTAACGTCCTCGGGGCCCTTCATATCTACGTTCTCGAGAGCCTCCTTCTTCGAGGAGGCCTTGGGAAGTGATAAGGGACGGGCTTCCCGCCCCGGTTTCCTCTTGCGCAAACTGCTCTGCAGGCCGAATTCCTTGGAGGCGTTCTCAATGTAGCCAGGCAGTTCCTCTCGGATGAATTCGGCGCACTGGGTTCCTCCATGTCCATCGAAGACGCCAAAGTAGAAGACTTGGGGATCCCCCAGGGCGCTGTCGGCAGGGGTTGCCTCTCCGGGCTTCTGCTGGACGCTTCTCGGGCCTCGTCTCGCGAACGCCGGCAGGCTAATAGTCCCGGCCTGGTCCCTATCCTCGTTGTACGGACGGCTTCCTCGGTCAGTCGCAACGCCCAGGTGGTGCTTGGCACGGCGCATGGGGATGCGCACGACGGTCAGGTCGCGAGTGGACGGGATATAGGGTGGGGCGACAGCGGGAGCAGATCCGGGGCTCGGAATGTGAGGGGTCGAGGCATCGCGCGGCAGCTTGTGGCCGGGGCCTCGCGATAGACGAGCATCGGGGTGAACGGAAGATGACGGGAGATGTGTCACGAAGTAGGTATGGAAACCTCGCCGTGTCTGTGCCGCAATGTCTCGTGGGGAGAGGCTGTTGGTCAGACGGAGTGCTGGTTTGCAGCTGTGTCGCCAGGGTTGCTCAACGGGCGAATGCGCGAGTGCGGATTGGGTATTCGGGGACGGCAAGAACGAGCCCACCCTCGTGAGGGTTTGCAGTCGGCGTATCGCACCGGGAGCGGCATTGCACAGGCTTGAGCGGGCGTTGAAGGTGCTCGAGACGGCGCCAAGTTGGGAGGAGGTCGGTTTCGGGAGCCGGGCGGCCACAGCGGTCGCAGAGCCCACTGCCGGACGCGCGAACGGGGTCATGGTGGAAGGGGAAAGGCCTCGTCGAGCTGGGGGGATGTATCCTCGTCCTCGGGCATCGGCGACCCTAACAAGACGGAAGCGCTGCGCAGGTGTCGGTGTCCAGAGCCATGAGGCAACTTGTTGAGCGTGAGGAGCGTTGAGAGCGTTAGCGGAGAGAAGCGGCGGCAAGGGGGGGAAGAAGTCGGATGGATGTCGGGTGCCGAAACGGGCGCGAATATGTCGGGTTGGCAAAGCTGCGAGAAGCGGAGGCGGCGCGACGAGGGCAACGAAACAATTGGAACGGCCGAGGGCCTCTGTAAACGCTGCGATGGTGCTCCAGAAGCACTTGGAGCAGCGCCGTGGAGGAGAGGAGATTGGCGATTGTTTGTAGGTCGGCAGTGACGACAATGGACAACGATTTCCTGGGTGGAGCCGCTGCTAAGCTCGGAAAGCCCAGGAAGCCCAGCAAAAACCCCAGGTCGGCCGGCATCGCAGCCAATGAGCGCCACGTGCGCGTCCAGGCGGTGATTTTACGGCGCGGGGTCCGGAACTCAGGGGGCCGACATCTCGGCGCGGTCGTAGGTTAAACGGCGACGAGATCTTCAGCCTTGCAATCGTAACCCTCGCAAGGGAGTCAAGGAATCAGGGGAAACACCTTAAAGTGACGTGCATGAGGGTTAGAGATCCCCGACGACCCTACATTTACAAGGACTACGGTACCTATACCTTATCCTGCCCAAGTAGCTATGTCCAGTCGGAGACAACAACTCAGGTCCACTGCTTGCCTGATCGATCGCCCTCAATTGCCCCCGCGGAGGTACGTACCCCCGCAAATCGGTGGAGAATCTGCGGATACGGATGTGCCCGTCTGATGTTGACGTCGCCGTCACGGACAAGGCGGTGATGATGCTCTCAATATCAACACCACCAGTCTCCTCCTCCCTCCAGCCGTGACAAAACGGCGGCCCGCCGCGTACAGAGAACCTCCGCGACCGGCATCTAGGCTGGTCTCTCCATGTCTATGAAATCTCCGTCACCTAGAAAATGGGCGAGTCCGCAGCTACTGCACCCGCCGATGCGGATGCCTCTGAGCCTTCTAGGAGCGACCTCCCCCGGACCGTCGACGTCGATGCCGCCGGCGACATCGTCCTTGACGTGACCTTTGAGACCTCCGCCACTACCCTGAACAGGACCAGGAAGGCACTGCTCGCTGCCAGCCGGAAGGCCGGGACTCAGCCTCCTCCTGCTTCAGCCCTGAAGCCCAAGGTCCGGGTGGCATATCGCACCAGCCTGGCAACGCTCAAGCAGCACTCCAAGTACTTCTCCAACTTGCTCTCAAACTCGCAGTTCCGCGAGGCTAGGCTCATCTCGGATGCCCATGGCAGACTCGCCGAGAAGAAGGTCAAGCCCAGCGAGGCGGACATCAGGGACCTACCCTGGATCCCCATCGCTGACGACGACGAGGCCACCAAGGCGGCTGGCCGGGAGAACGTCATGGAAGACATCCTGAACATCATCCACCAGCGGCCACCTAAGACGGCGCGGGCGACGATGTCGCACGTCACTACGCTGGCTATCGTGGCCGACCGCTTCGACTGCGTGAGCGGCGTTGCCCGCGCCTTGAACTCGGACTTCAAGTTCAAGTGGCCCCTGACGACAGGAAAGCCTCTCCAAGCTGAAGACGGCAAGCCTACGGACACGGAGCAAGCGCTTCGTCAGAAAATCCTCGTTGCGTGGCTGCTAGGACAGCCGATGCGATTTCACCAATCGACCAGGGAGTTGATCTTGCGAGGCTCCAGCCTGTGGAGTGAGTTCCACGACGCCGACGCGGAAATGACGGCTGCTTGGTGGAATCTACCGGACGGCATAGAAGGTATGGACTCGCCAGACCACCAACGAGTGGATGCCGAGTGTTGACAGGAATACAGAGGAGCTACGATACCGCCGTGAACGTATACTTACCACCATCGCATCAGTGCAGCGCCATTTCCTTGCGCAATTCTCGTCCCGCGAGAGGCAGTGTAAGCTAGGCTATGATACCAGCGCCGCGTGCGACTCCTTTCAGTTGGGCCAGATGCTCAAGTTCTTCCTCGCCAAGAACCTCCTCTTCCTCGTCGACTTCAGTCCCACGTCTTTGGACGCGGTCCCTGATACGGCCATGGTCGACATCGAGGAGCTGCTGTCGACACTTCAGCAATGCCCCAGCTACCAGGTCGACAAGAACCACACAAATTGCGGCCTCCGGGTGCGGGTGGAGCCCATCCTGGTGTACATGCGCTCCATGCTGTCGGCAAACGTCATTGCGGTGCCCCACGCCGACTGGAAGAGGCGACGGACCGAGGTGTCGTGGGCGACGTCTAAGCAGAACGGATCGGCCCGCGATGATGAAGGCCCGGACACGACGTTTGCATTTACAAGGGCCATTGCGAACGACCAGCGACTCCGGTACGAAGGGGCGCTCTACGTGGACAAGATGGCCAAGACCATGTTCACGGCTGAGGCATGGGACTGGACCCCGGAGGCGTGATGTAAAACAAGACTTGCTTGTTGGATGCATTATTTAAAAATAAACTAGATGGACTCATGAAGATATAGAAAGCGGCCATACTAGACGTTTGCGCTTCACACAATTTTCATTCCTCGCGTCTCCTCGTCCCCTCATCTCCTTATCCCCGCGTTCTTTTGCACCGTTGGACTTAGACTGTGGTCGTCTTCTCGCTGGTGAGGTTCTTGTCGGTATGAGCGCCAACCTGGCTCTCACTGCTGTCATCGGCATGTGTGTGGGCCGGAGCCGGGGCCGGGGCCGGGGCCGAGGTCTTGGCCGCCTTGGCCTTCATCAGAGGCCAGCGGCCATGGGTCTCGTGGAATCGGATAGCAACGAAACCGGCCATGACGCAGATCCAGTACAGGTTGTACGAGATGACGGAGCCGTAGGTGGCCGAGTTCGTCCAGCCCAAGATGGCGTTGAAGATGCCCCAACCACCGTCGTTGACAACGTTGGGCGAGCAGCACTATTTCATGTTAGACGGGGTTCGCGAGTGGAAAGCTGGAGAAAGGATCACACATACGTTGACGTGCCAGACGCTCTGGTCGATATCGTAGGAGCCAGGGCCGGAGCCGAACTCTGCGGCCTCGCCGCCGATGTACTCGTTCCACTTCTGGTTCTCAAAGTACCAGACGGAGCGGGAGAAGAGACCGGCGGAGACGAGGTACAAGAGGCAGGTGGAGGCGACAAGGAAGAGCTGGAGCCTGGCGGTAGAACCACCCCTACGAGATTATCGTTAGCGACCGATGAGAGTGTTGGAGAGTCCTGGTGCGGAACTTACTTGTACAAGACGAAGCCGACGAGACAGCCGCAGATGAGGCCGACGATGGTGGGCAGCGGGATGGCCTTGGCGGAAGCCGTGAAGGAGACGCCAGCGACGAAGACAACGGCCTCGATGCCCTCACGGAGCACGGTGATGAAGGGCAGGACGAACATGGCGTAGCGCTCGAAGAAGGTCTTGAACCAGCCGCGCGAGCCGGCCTTAACGGGCGACTCGAGGGCCTTTGCGAGCTTGACGCGCCACTTGTTCTGCATCTTGCCGATGCGCAGCAGGGCGCCGCCCATGACGGTGATGATGAGGGCGGCGAAGAGGGAGAAGGCGCCCTCGTAGTAGAACTCGTTCTTCTCCCAGCTGTTGGTGCCGACGGTGTAGAAGACGCCGATGAGGGCGGCGGCGCAGATCATGCAGATGAAGAAGCCGATACCGGTGCCGAGCCAGACCTGTTGGGAGGGTTGACGATTAGAACTTGCGAGCGCATGATGGGAGTTGACGGGGAATTGTGAGCATCATGGGGGCATCTGGGGACGGATGGGAGCATGCAAGAATGGGATGAAGCTCACCTGGCGCCTCAGACGCTTGTAGACCTTGATATCGCCATTGGGACCATCGAGGGTCTGCTTCAGGAAAGCCAGCAGCACGGAGACGATGATGACGGTCTCAATGGTCTCTCGGAAGACGACCAGGAAGACGGGCACTGCAAAGACATCGACGGCCATGATGGAAAGGTAGGTATTTGCTGGTTTGTCGACTTTGACTTGGTTTGCGCTTGGGAGGGGGAAGGGAAAGAGAGAGGAATAAGATGAATGATCGAATTGCGGGCTTACAGGCTCTAGAAGAAGGGAGGAACGTGGGAAGAGCAGGATGAAGATGCTTTTGCTTGCTGCAGAGCTATCGTGGATCTGATAATCGAGCCAGCACCAAAGCGCACCACCCGGCGGATCAGATAATCGGACGGAGCCACCTTAGTGACCAGGCGACCTCACTTCGACTGGGTAGCACGGCGACCAGGTCCGGTACGGAGCTGGATGTACACGGTACATGAGACATCGCGGAGCAAGCGTGGAAGACAGCATTGAAGCATAATACGAATAGAGTATGGAGCAGCATGGAGGGGGGAGGGGGGCACTTTGTTGGACACCCCCCGACAGACCGGAACAGCGAGTTAGCGAATGGATCAACGCTCAGCTGGTTGGGCATCCTGGGATGTGGCTTTCCCAGCCAACCGCTAACACGCGCGATGCTCGGCAAGGAATTGCCGTGGCGTGGGATGGTTTTTCTTCTTGTTCGGTACGGCGATTCTCGCAACGGCAAGCAGGCATTGGGGATCGGGTGTGTACGAAGCGGCTTTGTATCGCAGATGCCTTATTTCCCGCACGGGCGATGCTCTGTGTCATCAAATGGTTCGTGAACTCGTCGGCCCAGGCGAGCGGTCGAGTGGATCGCGAAGTTTTTTGGAGCTTCACATGTAGGAGCAACCCAAGCGGGTAAAGAGGGACGTCGCAGCACCACGGCAGCCCCGTTTGCATCGCGAACAGGGACGAAACGGGCAGTGCGTATAAGGAAAACGAGACCAGAGTAATAAGAACGATGGGGGGGCAATGTGGCGCACCTAGACGACAGACCGTATGTGGACTCACGGGCATGGAAGTTTTCGTTGGAAGGAGGCCGATCGAACGACGTTTGAGATGATCAGAAAGTGGAGGGGGTCATGCGACGACGCCGATTCAAGCTTATTCCAGCTCCCGGTGGGCTCTGTACGGGCACGCGAGGCAACGGGGGGGAGTCTTCCTCAATGCCGGGAAGACCTTGAAAGGCGCGGCAGACGTCTAGCCCAACAGCGCAGAGGCGTCCGCTGGGTGAGTGGGGGGCAGAAGAAGACGGAGAAGAAGTGGTGTGAGGACGGAAGAAATGCCACAGTAACGGAACGGAACGAACAGACCAGACCAGACCAGAATAGAATAGAGAGATGGATGGATCTCTCTCTCTCTCGCTCTGCCTGGTCTTTTAGGTGCTGTTAGTCGGTAGCTTCAGCCGCAGCGTATAAGTCGGTGCGCCCTGTGGGCATGGAATGTTTCCAGCCACTCACGGGGCTCACAGCAACGAGGCCACGCCGTTGGCCAGAGATTTCCGCGGCTCGTGCTCACTCACCTTTCAGGGTCCCGACGAGTGGAGGGAGACGGGCCTAGAACCCTTCTATTCACTCTCCGGCTTGTCTTCGTCTCCGCCGCTGGCTGGATCTTTTGTCGTTGTTGTCGACCCTGTCTGCGTCCTCGGTCGCCGAGTTGCTCGCCTGTCCATCACCAACAAACACACACCAACAGCTGTACGGTCACCACCAAACAACCACCACTGTAGCTGTCATTGCCGTTGCCGTTGCCATTGCCATTGCCATTGCCATTGCCATTGCCATTGCCATTGCCATTGCCATTGCCATTGCCATTGCCATTGCCATTGCCATTGCCATTGCCATTGCCATTGCCATTGCCATTGCCACCCACTTTGTTCTTTCTGTAGGCGGCTGCAACTGGCCGCAACTGGCAGCAAACTGGCCGGAGCAAAACAAATCATAGTCGGCCCACCCCCGCAGCCGTCATCGCTTCTATCGCTTCAGGTCGGAGATGTCTCGCCCTTTTTCGCTTTTGCAATGGATGTCAACCCCCCCCCCCCCCCCCCAAATCTCAAACGAGGCCCCTCCCTCTCGTTCCCACCCCGACGGGCGCTTCGCTTAAACGGAACACACACACACACACACACACACACACACACTACTCCCATGAGAACGAACAAAAAAACCTTGTGTAAAACGTAAAAGAAAAGGTTAGAAGGCTATCCCGGTTTAACTCGTGCGGGAGCGCTGCAGGCCGAACGAGTTCGTGCCGTGTCTGGAGTCTCGCAGACCCATGGATGTGGGCTATCTCTCGGCTCTGACGTGCCGTGAGGACCCGCCGGAATGACGCCCTGGAAACGCCCTGCAGGGACCTTGGCACGCCGCCGGTTGATCGCCCAGACATGCTTTTTTTTTTCGAGGCCCCGCGGGCAATCCATCTCTGGGCATCTCTGGGCGCCATGGCCCGCGTCGGTGGGTGTCCCGGCTTGGCACCGGATACGTCCAACGACAAGGCTCTCGGCCTGGGCCTGGGCCAGTCGGCAGCGGCCCAGAGTCTAATGCACCGAAATGCTGCTGAACAGGAGGTCCTGTGAGTTGTAAGTGCAGGCTGCAGACATGGCATACAGAGCATGGCCGACATGGCACTTGTACAAAGTCCGTAGCTTGCGGCTTCCATGAATGAAAGAATGGCCTCTATGGATGGCACCACCACCGTTTCAGTCCAAATGCCCATGTTCACAAAACTCGGCTCTGGACTCTGAACTCACAAGGTCACACCACACACTCACACTTGCCCAAACCTGGCCCGCAAGCTAAAAAAGGTTGCGATTGATAAGATGAAGCTGGACCCGACCCTGGTCGCCTGGTAGCCTGTCTCGTGGAGTTGCGGGGCCATTCCACCCCACTCCGCTTAGCTTGCCAGCTGCCAGCTGCTGGCTGCTAGCTGCTTGCTGCTAGTTAGCTGCTAGTTTCGTCGCCTCGCGCGGACTCGATCGCAGCTGTCAGTCAAAGAAAGCTGTCTTTCTCTTTCACACCCACGCGGAACTCGTGGAGTCATGGCTTGGAAGCCCAGCTTCTCCTCCCCTCAATGACCAACGACCCAGTGACCAAACCAATGGCCGGTGCCCTCCCAACTAACTGTCTTCGCGCACTAGCATCAACCATGCCACAAACGTCCATCCATCCATCATCCTTGTGCGTGCGTGGGGACGGCCGCGGCTGATCGGGCGCTTTCCTCGGACTTTTGATCTTTTTTATCAATCAAATCTCAAAGGTACGAAGTACTCCATGTAGCCGGTACATGATAGTAGTCTTCACTTCAACACCAGTCCGTCTTTCGGTGACTTGATGCCTGCCTGCTACAGCTCTTCTCCATCGTCCCACCTTATTCCCTCCCATCCCATCCCGTCCTATCCCATCCCGTCCCATCCCATCCCCCCATCTCATCTCGTCGTCGTCTTACTCCGTTACCCGATCCCGCATTCGGAATTCCTCTACAGAACTCGTAGCCTCATAGTCTCATAGTCCCGGTCTGCGGAACACCCTGACAGACTAGCTCCTCGTCCGCCACCGTTTTAGTCAACCTCTTCATCCCACCGGCCGCACCTCTCTCTCCTTCTCGCTGTCTTATCAGATCCGGCCTTCTCCCATCTTGTTTTTCGTCTTTCCATTCCTCCCATCTGTGTTGATGAGGTCGACGACGTAGCTCACTGCCCTGCTCTGCTCAGCTTTGCTTTGCCCTCTCCCTTCAAGGCCTCAGATTGCCCTCTATTCAAACCCCTTCAACACTATGCTTTCGAGCTTCCTGCCCTACGTGGCAGCCTCTCTGCTCGCCCTTCCGCAGCTCGCCGTCGCCGCCACTGTCGAGTATGACTTCAAGATCGGCTGGATTCGAGCCAACCCAGATGGAGCTTTCGAGCGTCCCGTCATTGGCATCAACGGCCAATGGCCCATCCCGACCATCGAGGCTGATGTTGGCGACCGCGTTATTGTCCACGCCCACAACAACCTCGGCAACCAGTCGACATCGCTGCATTTCCACGGCCTCTACATGAACGGCACCACTCACATGGACGGCCCTGCAGGTGTCGTCCAGTGCCCCATTGTCCCGGGCTCTTCCTTCACCTACAACTTCACCGTGAGACACTCCTACGCTCTTATACGGTTCACCCCGCCCTTGCGGCCGTACTGACTCCCGTCTAGATCACCCAGCCCGGCACTTACTGGTATCACTCTCACACCAGCGCCCAGTACCCTGACGGTCTGCGTGGCCCCCTGATTATCCATGACAAGAAGTTCCCTTACGCGGACAAGGTTGACGAGGAGGTTGTCCTGACCCTGTCTGACTGGTATCACGATGAGATGCAATACCTCATCCACAAGCTCTTCATGGTCAAGTCTAACCCCTCCGGCGCCGAACCCGTCCCCAAGAATGCTCTTATGAACGAGACCATGAACTTCACCATGTCCGTGAAGCCTGAGACCACCTACTTGTTCCGCGTTATCAACATGGGAGCCTTTGCCGGCCAGTACCTCTGGTTCGAGGGCCACACCATGCGCATCGTCGAGGTCGACGGCATCTACACCGAGGAGGCAGAGGCAGAAATGATCTACCTCTCTGCTGCCCAGCGAGTCAGCTTCCTCTTGACCACCAAGAAGACCACCGGCAAGAACTTCCCCATTTCCGCCAGCATGGACACCGTAAGCATCCTAGACTTCCATTCATCCACTTTGTACTGACACTTCCTGATAGACCCTCTTTGACCTCCTCCCCGATGACCTCAACTACAACTCCACCGGCTGGCTCGTCTACGACAAGAGCAAGGACCTCCCTGAGGCCGCCACCGTCGACGCCCTGGACCCCTTCGACGACATGACCCTTGTCCCCTACGACAAGATGGAGCTCCTCGGCGAGCCCGACCGCATCGTCGAGCTCGACGTCATGATGGACAACCTCCACGACGGCCAGAACTACGCCTTCTTCAACAACATCACCTACCGCGAGGCCCACGTCCCCACGCTGTACACCGCCCTCAACGCCGGCGAAGACGCCACCAACCCGGCCGTCTACGGCACCTACACCCACTCCTTCGTCCTCAAGAAGGACGAGATCGTCCAGCTCGTCGTCAACAATCTCGACTCCGGCCGTCACCCCTTCCATCTCCACGGCCACGCCTTCCAGGTCATCTACCGCTCCGAGGAGGAGGGCGGCATCTGGGAAGACGCGGGTGTTGCTGAGAAGGACCTCCCCAACGTGCCCATGCGCCGCGATACCATCGTCATCTACCCCAACGGCAATATCGTCATGCGCTTCAAGGCCGACAACCCTGGTATGCCCTTCCCCTTCCCTGCTCTCGTCCCTTTCATCTTTGGCTGACTCCATCTTAGGCATCTGGCTGTTCCATTGCCACATCGAGTGGCACGTCGTCTCCGGTCTCATCGCCACCTTCGTCGAGGACCCCCTCGAGTTGCAGAAGACCATCACCCTCCCCGACAACCACCTCGAGGTCTGCAAGAGCGCCGGCATGGCCACCAAGGGCAACGCCGCCGGCAACACCGACGACTACCTCGACCTCACCGGCGAAAACGTGCCCCCGCCTAGACTCCCCGCTGGGTTCGTAACCTCTCTCCTTCTCCTCTCGACCACCCCTTCTCCTCACATATCGCTGACTGTTTGATTTGCAGATTCACTCCTCGCGGCATCGTCGCCCTCGTCTTCAGCTGCATCGCCGGTATCCTTGGTATTTGCGTCGTCGGCTGGTACGGCATGGCCACGGTTGTGGATGACGGCCCCGGTCTCATCGGCCGCGGCATCATGGACACTGACTCGGCTCCCGAGACGCAGGAGCACCTGCAGACCGGCCAGAACGAGACCGTTGCTACCACGGACGGCACTGGTACGAATGCAGGGCGATCGTAATGGAAAAGTGCAAATGAGAAGATGTAGGAGGAGGGAACCAG
Organism: Neonectria sp. DH2; assembly: GCA_003934905.1. Classification (NCBI taxonomy): domain Eukaryota; kingdom Fungi; phylum Ascomycota; class Sordariomycetes; order Hypocreales; family Nectriaceae; genus Neonectria; species Neonectria sp. DH2. Next base: position 650,709 of record RQWH01000002.1, on the reverse strand, counting down.
TAGGATGAAAAGGAGGACTCCAGATTTCGTATTTGGAGCTCATTGTGTTTAGTTTTGTCTTCAAATAATACCACCTGTTTACCGCTTTACGCCCTTCTCCCATCATAGATCCCAGTCATGTATGTGTACAAGCTGCGAAGAGTGTAAGAAATTTTCAATTTCAGCGAGTGTCTGACGTCCGTCGTCTACGATTAAAATAAGATATGGACAAATAGAACCAAAGCTATGTGTACAGTGAAGTCTAGAAGTCACCCGCTAAATCCGATGAAAGATTTCCGTGATTAGAACCCTCCATCCCGGTATTCATCCCCCTAATCCGGGCATGTCGCCACCAACCCAGTTGTTATTTTCATTGTCTCCCCTACCTTTCCCGTTAAGGTCTCCCCTTTTGCGCCATTCCATGCAGTCCAGGGGATCCAAATCCACCCAAACCGAGTCCCTAGTTGTTGCGTCCTGTCGAAATAGAGACTTGATCGAAAATTGGTCCAATAAAATTGCAATATTTTTTTGCATGCCCTTCCACCTGCCACGAGTGGTAGAGTTGGAAGGGAGAAATACACCACAAAGACGCGGGTCCTCGGGGCTTCGTCGCTCTACTTCCTCAACGCCGAGAGTTGTCGAGGATGTTGCCTACAGATCAAGTTGACCGGGGTATTTAAGCCGTCTTAGGCTTGGGCCTGGGAAGGCCCTTCTCCCTGCGCGTCTTGATATCGACCTCGGCGAGGCCCTTGCTTGCGTTGATGAGCTGGACCACGTTGATGATCTGCTTGGCAGCCATGATGGGGAAGCAGACTCCAGCAATGGCCCAGGGCACAGACGAGTCCATCTTGTTGGCACGGGCGAGCTCGAGAGCGGCGGCGCTGAAAGGGTCGGGGAAGATCTGTCGAAGGATCGAGGTGTTGACCTGGACACCGGGCTGGAGAGATTCTCCGCTGGTGTTCTCAACCGTCTTGATCAGGTGAGGCGACAGAAGAGGCGAGGAGAAAGAGAGGAGGTAAAGCGCAATGAAGAAGACCTCGTTGGCCGCGCAGAAGATGAAGAGGACGACCTGGAGCTTGTTAGCTAGTCTTGGGAAGGCTGGGCAGGACCGCACATACCTTGTTGGTGTAGTACAAGTTCAGGAGCCAGCTCTTGCTCTTGTCGATGTTCTTGTGGCTCGAATCTGTGCCAGAAACGACGAGGGTGGCATACATGTGCATGTAGTGGCTGGCCAGGTCGAGAGCGATCAGGCCCTGGAAGATGATGGCCCAGCGGGGGAAGGCAGACGACAGGAAAACGATCAGGCAGGCAGTGGTGCAGCGATCGGTAACCATGTCGAGGACAGCGCCGAAGCGGGTGGACTGCTCATAGACACGCGCGACGTAGCCATCGAGGGCATCGAGAAGACAGGAGACGCTGTAGAGGAACGAGCAGGTGCGCGGGTGGAGGGGCATGTAGTAGAGGGAGGCGATGGCGAGGACGATTCGGAAGTAGCCTGGGGGCGCAAGTGGTTAGCCAAGAGCAAACAGAGGGAGAAGAGCACCGAAGATGCACTTGTGGCATACCGATGATGTTGGGCCAGAAGAGGAAGATGTTCTCGACGGGGGCGTCGTCCGAGGCATCCGGGGCAGGGTGAGCAGTGCCGTTGCCGTTGACTCGGACTTCGAGCTCCTCGTCCGACGAAGCTGGCGCGTCGCGGGCCTTGGCGGCTTTTCCGCGGGTCTGTCGCTGAGGCATGATGGTGGAGGGGTCGTCGATGGTGTTTAGGTGTCGCGATAGCTAATCAGGCTTATCATGGACCGGGTCTGGCTGAGATAGTCGCGAGCTGTTGTCAGGGGCTTGCTGCTAGGATGTCTGTCTGTCGTTGAGACGGGGGCAGGTAGAAGCGGCGGGAGGATAAAGGAAGAAACGGCGTGGATTATGAAGGAGCGGATGAGAAGGATGAGAAGGAAGAAAAGGGATGAGAGAAAGCAGGTGAGCGTGCGCAATGTGGAGGCGGAGGAGGAAGAGGTGGGTTAAAGTTCTGAGATGATGTTGGCCGTGGGCCCTGAGAATGAGAGAGCGAATGCGATAGTCAGTCTACCTTACCTACTACGTAGGCTACTGCGTGCCAATCTACTAAGGGCCGAAGCTGACTGCTGCTGGAGCCTGGGGTGGATGGCTGAGACGCGTCCGTCACTTCCTCCTGTCCTTCTTCTCCCATTTCCGCTGCGACTTCCTCTGCCAAGAAGGGCAGGGGCTGCGCACTCGGTAGAACCGGGACGACTAGCGGCCCGTCTCCAAGGCTTAGGCTGTGTGGGTTCCTCCGGAGCCTGGTGCGGATTGCCACGCACTCGCTAAGACTAGGAGCAGGTGTTTGGGACCCGGTACGCACTTCACCCCTTGGGCTGGGGCAAATTGTCAACCAGGATCACCACGCTACAGCTCCACCCAGAGAGGCTGATTCTGTCAAGATGCCAGCAAGCACCTGGAGGCGCCACGTACGATTTAGAACATGACGCACGATGGATGGCGGATGATGACTGAGAATGGGGGACCGAGTGCGCGGACACAAGGACGCAGCACGCAGCACGCAGCACGCAGCACGCAGCACGCGGTCTACTTCGTACGTTGCCGATGCCGATGTGGAAGGTCGCCAAACTCCCTTGCACTTGGCGCGACCCGTCCAAGGCTCCAAGCTAACCCAGATACCGACAACACTATCCGTAAATCATATATCAGAGATAAAGGGCTGAGGGCAGCTTGATTGATATGCATTAGCGGCCGGCCGAGCAAGATAAGAGAGCCTCCGTTCTCGTGCGGTTGATATCGGGGAACTTGCACCTGGCACCGGAGGTGATATCGCAGGCGATGCGTGATACATATCTGACGCGATAGCCATACAACCTTGGTCTGTCCCCGTTAAAGGTATCTACGCAGGACGCTGGCCTACAGACGAACCAAGACCGACCTTGAATCACCGTAAATATATTCTATGGACGAAACTGGACGAAACTGGACACCACGTCATGAAATTACATGACCATGGCTTTCATCTTATCCGCGTAAGCCCGGGCCAACTGTCCACACGGCAGATGGGGGGGCATCCCTTGTCCCAGACAAGGCTCGCAGCAAGGGCCTGGTAAAGGTAGCGACGTGGGGTTTTACGTATTTGGTGACATTGCCCCAATGCTAGATTTACATAGTAATCAGATGTTCTTTTTCTATTCTATAACCCCATGTTGGACGTTACCTAGGTTGCGAGTTGATGCTCTATCCCCGTGTAATTACTATTCCCCGTCTAAGCTGATGTCTTCTACCTGCAGCTCAGATCAGCCTTGAACCAGTAACATGATACCAAGGCACGCGTGGACATCTCCAACTATTATACCTAATAAGTGTATTGAGTTCCTCTCAGAGCCTCCAGTTCATTTACTTACAACACACCGAGGAAGCGATGCTCGAAATCCGGTTCCAGGGTGCAGCTAAGTAGTGAGCGTTCGGGCCGACGTCACTCTGGCAGGGCAGTGGAGTTCATCAATCAATCCCCTGCGTGGCTTCTTTCCACCCCACCCAATCACCTTGCCGCATTCTCCGCGTCCCTCACCAGCTCCAACTTCATCCAATATCTATCTCCGGCCCCCAGTTGGCCAGATCTCAGTCCCGAACTGAGTCTGCAACTCACTGGCCAACCCCGTCAATCATGCAAAGCTCTATTGGCTTTTGCTTCTCGGAAAGCTTTCATAGACAGCAGTTATGGCCAGCGAGCGCGAACATGCCAGAGGCCAAGGCGTTGATGATCGGCCTGCTAGGAAGAGGCGGCGGGTCGTGATATCTTGCACCGAGTGTCACCGACGAAAACAAAAGGTTCGTGAGGCTCGGTTCACGCCTGTCTGAGTGGTTTCTTTGCTCCTACTAGGATCTCCTGCTGATCACCTTCTCCCAGTGTGATCGCGAGTTGCCATGTGGGAATTGCAAGTCGAGGAGCAAGGAAACAGCATGTATCTACGAGGCAGGCGCCCCCATAACTCGAGGGCTGCAGCAAGACCAGCAAGACCAGCGGGACCAGCAGCAACGGATAAAGAAGCCGTCACTGGCGTCCTCAGAGGATTCCCCCGACGGAGAAGGTGACGAGCCCTTGTCGTCCAAGGCGGCAGATTGGGGTTACGGCCAGAACACCATCTCAACCATGCGTTTCCTCAAGCAGATTGAGACGGCAGACGGGAACAGCCCGTCTCAAACCAACACGAAACCCTCTACTCACAGCTCACCTGGGGACGACGTTGCCTTGAGAGAAAAGTACAAGGGTCTTATCCGTCAGCTGCCAGCCAAAGTCTATATCGACAAGCTCATCGAGATTTACATGCGCGGCCTCAACTGGCAGTACTATCCCATTGACCCGGACATCTTCCGCCAGCAACTCGACGAGTGGAACAGCCTGCCCTTTACCGTCTTGTCCACCACTGGACCACGGGGTCTCTCGCCTGACCTGAGGGTGTTCCCCGCAGTGCTATATCAAGTCATTGCGGCGGCGCTATTATTACTCCCAGAGCGGCCCGATCCGGTTTTTGATGCGCTCAAATACATGGGAAGCATGAGGTTCGAGGATCTGGCGACTGAGTACAGCGATACTGGGGCGGCCATCGTCGACCTCCTTGGGAAGAAACATCTATCACTAGAGACCGTTCAGGCGCAGTTCTTGAGGGCCTCGTTCTTAAAGTACACGGCCAAAGTCACCGAGGCGGTAAGTCGGCTCTCGCAAGTAGTGTAATATCGCTAACTCTTGGCAGTGGCATACAATATCTATGGCTATACGGGATGCGCAGGATCTAGGGATGCACCGGGACAGCTTCGACCCGGAGCCAAAGGACTCGAGCGTAGAGGGTATCCTAGAGAATCAGTGGTTGGTCCAACGGCGCAGGAAGATGTACACTCTCCTTGCAGTATGGTAAGCATCAGGTGGACGGCGACTGTACCCTTGCGTTGAGCCCGTCTAATACGTATTTTAGGGACCTCAATTGCGCCATTATACTTGGACGCCCAGGAACCGTGGATTGGAACCAAGTTCTACCTACGCCCCCAATCGACGCGCCAATACCGACTGACCGGTCTAAGACGCCGGTAGTCCCCCGAGACGAGACTGACCGGCCAACGCCAGTAACGAGAATCCTCTGGAACGTCCAGCTTGCCAGGCCCTTGCAGGCCATACAGAACCTGGAAAATGAGGGATCTTCCGTGAAGGACCTCACCAAGGTTAACCAGCTCCACCAAAGTATTCTTGACCTTCACGATAAGATCCCCTCTGCGTTCCGGCTCGACGAACCCAACACACAATGGGACGATGAGCCAGATATGCACTGGCTTCAGGCGTGCAGGTTCTACTTTGCTCAGTTGCATCAGTTTGGACTAATGGCGCTCCATCGGTCATATGTCTTTCATCGCAAGGAAAGCCGGGCCGAGGCGATTCAGGCAAGTTTACGGATGCTCGAAATCCAGAGGATGACTTACCAAGGCTTACCTCCCGATACATGGAGAAAGTGAGTTACTGTGACGTACTGTACGCAGAAGCGAGGGTGCTGGATGTTAACTTGGAGTTAACAGTTATATGCTCTTCTTTGGAAGCTTCGATGCCATTGTGCTGATTGCATCCATCTACATCCTATTCCCGCACGAGCACCCTGAGCTTACGGGGAGCGTTTTGCAGCACTTTCAATGGACAGTTGAGCGGTTCTCGGCAATGCAGGAGCGTAACCCGTTGGCAAAGTCTGCGCAAGGAGTACTCAGGGCAATCGTGGTGCGGTTCAAGAAGGCCATTTCTTATCCCGCAGGCAGCCGAAGCTCCCACACACCATCGACAGACATCAAGCCAAACGCTGGGCGCAGTACATCAGCCACCACTGAATCCACGCCGGGAAGCTCGTCCCTAGGGACAGCAGAGACATTTGGATACTCGCAGGCTCCACCGGCAGACATGACGGCTGGGTGGATGATGCCGTCAGCAGGGAATGTGGCTCTGCTTGCACCCATGTTTCCGATGGGAGATATCATCTACAATGACCTGAACGTGGTGCAAGAGGGTGTAACTCTGCCGCCAGCAATGGGAGGGGAGTTCGGGGGGGCAGACGGGCCAGGGACGAGCGATTTTGGGTGGCTCTTTGGAGGAGACTGGGGGGATGACACAGTATGGCAGATGTTCAATCAATTCCAGCCAGCGGGGGAAGGGGGAGGACAGGTGGAAGTCCCCGGCGGAGGCGTCTGAAGCACTGGCGAGTGGTGAGGAGGCCTACCTACGACACTGAGGATGAGACCGCCGACAGCCTCCTCCAATGGATGGGCGGTGATTGCCTGCATGAGCTTGGCCTCAGCAATTGGGTCGGCGGGCAGGTAGTGCAAGGGAATGTAACGGAGCGACGGCAGATGACAAGTCGTTGGGCTGTTGTGGCTGCTGGTGGTTGGTGGTTGGTGGTCGTTTGGCGGCAATGAGGGGATAATGTGTCGCACGCATGTCCATTTGTTACGGCTGATCCCTGGCGAGGGGTCACCGCGATAGTGTCTTGCCGCTGTTCCCTTGTTTGCGAGGTGATTGCTTAGCATTGACGAAGGATGAAAGGACGGGACAACATTGTCGCGTAGTATCCGTAGACAGGGTTAGGATTTGGGAATATTGGCAGTGATGGCGCTGAGAGCGACCAGGTCTCCATTGTTGTCCAGACCAGGCGAGACGAGCTTGGCGACCACCCCCGGCGGGCTTTTGGCGCTGAGACTGCTGGACCACAGTCCGGTCATAGTGCGGCCACGGCCAGGCGGCACGAACCACAGTGCAGTGCAGGTGGCGGAGCAGGCCGGTGGCTGCGATATTTGCGTGCGTATTTGTAGGCGCCCAGCGAAACCACCCGACATGATTATGACACGATGTTATGAAACTTGGGCCCGAAGGGCAACTTTCTTCCTGTTCTTCCGCTTTGACTATCTAAGGGCTTATTTACCATTGGAAATGAAGACTGATCCAACTACTAACTGTTTGGGCATTTGCAGCCACAGAAACCTTTCCCTGCACTGACACTAATAACATCCGTTTGTCTCTTCGTTCTCGCTACCAGAACCCGGCGCTTCTGAGCTCCGTGCTCCTGCTCAGAGCGGACTGGTGGAGATACAGGGATCATTTCCTCTTTGTTTAAATTGAGACGATCGTCAATTTTAGAGCGCCAAGCTCCCTGGCCGACCGTCGGTAGGTCGGCGGGCATGTACCAAGGATGTAGCCTACTTTCCTACCAAGCCAGCGCTTGCGCAACGATCTCTTGATGCTTTATTCAAGACGTCCTGTTTTAGCACAGATTGACAGGCTTAACTAAACCTATGCGTCCCTTCCCTCCCCCCTGTCGTTCTTGTTTTAAAGGGATGCCGGAGGCCCTCTACTTGGACAACGCCTGCCTATCAGAAAAGTGAGGCCCGCCTTGTCATCTCTGTGCAACTGGATACAAGACTCCGATTCTCTATCGCCCTGTCCTCCACTCCCTCCCTGTCTTTGATCCTCTTCACCTGTGGAGCGTCGGCACTTGGAAAACCAGTACCTACGGGGTACTTTCGTTGACCCTTGTTCAGTGGATGGATGGACCAGAAAAAAGACGAAAGAAAAAAAAAGCTGGGGACTCTCACCGACATCACTGAACAGCTTTGGGCTTCATGACGTCCTCCTTCGCCCTGGATTGCTTCTCCCCGCCAATGTTTTGTGCGCTGCGTGGGCTGAACTGATTCAAAAACGTGGTGGCAGTCTCGGATCTTCCCCGGACAATTAAAAGCTCCCCTTGATTTCCCTTTGATTATTCCAGTCCTCGTCTCAGCGGCAAAAACCAAAACCAGCTCCCAAAAGCCTCCAATAGACAACTTCCAGCCGCCTGCCTCTCTGGTGCTACCAAGCTTGAAAAAGCTCCCGACGTCCGTCCCTTTTTTTTCTTCTTTGTTTCTGCCCACCGCATTTGGCAAGCAAATCAGCGCCAGCGCCAGCTCCGGATTTTACTCGCAGGCCAAACAAAACCACCCCCAGGCTTTCCTGCACCTGAATCTGAACCTCAACCTAAACCTCTCCATCCGTCACTGTCACTCGCAAGCGCGGCGCGTTGTTATATTTCGTGCCCGACTCGCCTCCGACCTTGGCTAGCTTTTTTCCCCCTCCATTCCTGCTCCTCTTATCTTCCTTCATCCAACTTATTTTTTCTTTCTTTTTCGTGCGTAAGAGAGCTCGGAGAAGCTTCGCCCACACACGAGCGCACCGCGGACTATTAGCTTTGACTTTCAACATACTTGGCCTCCATCATGGCGACCAACTTCGTCGACTTGATCTCGCGCTATCAGACGCTTCAAAGCTATCAAGATAGCAGCAACGAGCTAATCAAGGTGCGTTGCGGCTTCCTGCTTCCATTCTGCTTCCATCCTTTTCCCCTGCGCACACGGCTACTGCTGCTCCCGCTCCCGTACCTGCCTGCGCGGGCACCCGCCTGGTCCATCTTCATCGGCTTGACATCCCCATGTCTCCCTGCCTCTCAGTCCACCCACACCAAAAACCAATGCCCATCATGCCCATATTCATACACCTCCACAATCAGCTGCTAATCGCTCTTGCCGCCATGTAGGATATACTCATCTACGCCCAAGATGTCGAGGGCAAACTCCGACAAGAAAACCAGATCCTGACCAAGCGCCTGCGCGATACCGAGCTCGACCTGGTCGATGCGACACAATCGAGACGGGAGTTCCAGCAGCGCGCCCAGGAATACAAGTCTCAGGTCCAATACATGACGAACGAGAATGATAGTCTCAAGGTAGACCTGGGTTCTTTTGCTCTGCCTGTTGGGACCAGTGGACTAAGCTTGCCAGAACCGTAATCCCTACGTTTTGATCTTGATAGACGGCGATGGCCTCCTGGTGCGTTCCCATCCTCTCCAGTCCAGCGCAATTGGCTAGCTAACCGACTGGTTTCCGCACACAGTTTCAGGAACATTTGATCAGAGAGCGAGTCGAGGGCGGCAAGAGAGCCGCATATGCCCTGCGAGCTGCTGTGGCCATGCACGTCGGCGACCGGGCTGACGAACTGGAGATTGTAGCCCGGGTGGTTGCCAACGTCAGCGGCCTGGGCAAGGCCATGTTGCGCGATGGCTGCCTCGATAGCTCAAGCGACTTCAAGGATTTTACTTTAGGATTTACACAGGCTAAGGCCTCGTTTGACTTTATTGATGTCGGATACGGCAAGGAGCGAGCCGACTCCAAGATCAAAGGTGTGTACAAAGTGCGACAAGATCGATGGGTGTTCAGTATCCAATCACCTGTCGATGAAGTCCAAGCAAAGAGGGGAAATGGGAGTGCTGACCTCAGGTTGCAGAAACCGCCCGGTGGCATTTGCAGAATCACAACTGTAAACAGGTGCTGTTGGGTATATCGCATGACGCCGGGTATGCACCATTTCTGGACGAGATTCTGAAGGACGAGCCGTCCCGCCAAAGAGTCTCGGTGCTCGAGGGCTTCCCCACGGTCCGTGAGCTCAGAGAGACCAATGTCAACATTGAACGATTTAGCAACGACCTGTTTCGCCAAAACAAGCTCGTGGATAGGTCGACCACAATCACGCTCCCCAAGCCCAACTTGACGACTGCAGCCCCAGACGTGTTGACGCCCGCCACAAGCAACGCCTCCCTTTCCCCCCCGCTGGCCTCGGCCACCACCGCCACGACGACCACCTCCAGCAACACGTCGACCCCGGTGCCGAGCACGTCTTCATACGCCAACGCCATTGCCACCGTCAGCCCGCCGCCGCGGATGGTCATTCCCTTGGCCCCGAAGCCCAACAACCGCCAGAAGCCCCCGGCAGTGGCCCCGGCGCCGGCGTGGAACCCCGGCCCACGAGGCCTCGACGAGTCCATCTCGGTGGGCCAGCAGGCCATGGACAGTATCAAGCGTCGCAAAGAGCATAACAAGCTTTGCAACAACCATTATCTCCGTGGCCCGTGTACCAAGAGGGATACATGCTGCTTCGTGCACAACTACAAGTCTACGCGGGAAGAGATCCGCGCCCTGGCCATGCTCTCTCGACTCAACCCCTGCACGCGGGGCCAGGAGTGCGAAGTGGAAGACTGCATTTACGGCCACCACGTGAGCGCCGCTCCTTATTCGTCGGTCCTAGAGAAGGCCTTGCTAACGATGACCACAGTGCCCCAGTTTCCGGGACGGTGTGTGCGGCCACCCGTATTGCAGGTTCCCCGTGGATGCTCATCCACCTGGGACCAAATTTAAGAACGCGCAAATCAACGAGAATTAGTCGCAGGGCGGGACGATATGCGTCCACGGACGTCACTGAACAATATAAAGATAGTTTTAGTATTTATTTGGGATGTATTTCGGGAGAGTTGAGTAGCCCCTTTACCAGGCTCGCCATAACAGCAGATTGGTACTCGTCCTATGTATCTTGGAGAGAAGAGATGAGTGGCAGGCGCAAAGTGAAGGAGTGCCTAGACGCAGGCTGGGGCCTCGGGGAGGGAATAATCAGAGATGATCTATGAGAGATGATGAGCTGGATGGCTAAATTGAGTTGCCGGTTGTGAGTTTGTGGTTGATATATTGTGGTTGGGAACATACATGGAAGACCCCTGCCAATCCGTTCCTTAGCGAGAATTAGTCGAGGAGGTGTCGACAAGGCTGGTCGAAATACAGCAGAATGAAATTGAATTGGTTTCTGACTTGTATCTGCATGTCTTTCGGGTTCTCAAGTATGAAGTAAGTAGACACGTACTTCTCGCAGATGTCTGTCTCATTGTGATGTCTCTAAGTATACCCCACATTTTGCCAGATTCCCACCAACGCAACCCCACCACTCAATCTCCTCTGGCATCCACCCCATTCTCTGCCAACCCACCAACCCACCAACCCCACCATCCATGCTCACGGGAAATCCAATACCTGGCCCGACCCAACTTACTTGAGCCTCAAGCCAGCCCACTTCCTCCTTCACCTTTCACCTTGAACCGTCGTCTCCCCGCATCCTCACGTCTCGCCTGCCTCTAAACACCAACCCCATCTCGTCTCGCCGCATCCCAACGCACGCATCACCCACACGCATCATGTCTCACCCGCGGATAGAGGAGGTCTCCGACAGCGACCTCGGGTCCGACCCCGATGAGGCCGACATCGATGACTTCGACGAGACCGACATCATGCGCCGCGTCCCCGAGCCCGCGTCCGCAACGCCCGCTCCCGCCCCGTCGTCGGCCCCTCCTCCCTTCGGCGCCGCCTCCCACATGGCCGGCCAACCGCAGACCTCAACCCTCCCCCAGGCCGCCGACCGCTCCGCCTACGCAGACTTCCAGTGCCTCTACCCCGTCTACTTCGACGCCTCGCGCTCCCGCGCCGAGGGCCGCCGCGTCCCCGCCGAACTCGCCGTCAAGGACCCGCTCGCCCGCGAGATCGCAAACGCCTGCTCGCGCCTGCGCCTGCCCACGCTCTTCGAGCCCGAGAAGGTCCACCCCAAGGACTGGGCCAACCCTGGCCGCGTCAAGGTCGGCCTCAAGAAGACGCCCGGCACCTCGGTCAACAACAAGCACCACCTCTACCGCCTCGTCGCCGAGCACCTCCGCGCCAACCCCACCACCGCCGACAGCCCCGGCCTGCGCGTCCGCATCGGCGGCCAGCTGCAGCCCGACCCGTCCAAGCCCTACCCCAAGCCCGCCGTGCCGCGCGGCTGGAAGATGGGCGAGCTGGTGCCCTACCTCAGCGCCGCCATGACCGGCGGCGGCGTCTCCGAAAACCTGTTCAAGGACATGATGAAGGAGATGCAGGGCGGCGGCGACCCCATGGCTGCCCTCATGGGCGCCCAGGCCGGTGGTGCCGAGGAGAGCAGCAGCGGAGCCGGCAAGAGGAAGAAGGACAAGAAGCTCAAGGGTCGCGCGTAGGCACACAGGGGTCAAGTGAAATCTGGAGAAGCATCATGGGGATCACGAGGGACTGTGGCGTCAGACGAATGGGTTTCGTGAAGCAAGCAAGAGACACATACCATGAATCGAGCATGATCACCCGCGGAGGACGGACACAAGATGATGGAAATGAGAAATTTAACAAAAAGGCCCCCGAATCAACGGGGGATATTTTGACAAGCTTTGTTCTATTGCGAATTGATACTGTTCGCTTTCGTACACTTTCTAGGTAGGAGAGGAAAAGCAAAAGAAAAGAACAAGCACCATAAGTACAAGCCGACCAAAAGGGGTATGTGTAGCTTCTCTCGCTGCGCTTGGTCTACATCCGTGTCTTCCCATCATTATACAGCCGCCGTCCGGCCCTGGAGAGCCTCCCACTCGCGAGATCCCATAATCTGCACCTCACGCCCTGTCCCGGGCACCGCCTTTCCGTCCATGCCGGCCATCCTGATCCGGAGGCGCGCGGCCGCTGCCGCCGCTGGGTTGGTGCGGCCAGCCGTCTTCCGTCGGTCTGCGCCGCCGGCTTGGTTGCGTAGTACATCGGCCTTCTGGAGGATCGAGTCCTTCCAGGAGGCCCAGGCGGCGTAGTCCTCTGCCTGTTTCGCGGCGTGGTACTGGGGCGTGGAGCGGGCCGGCTTCCAGGCCAGCCTGTCCTGGGGGAGGGCGGCGAAGTCGTAGACCGAGGCAGCCGACGCCATCTTGACGAGCTCGCCGAGGACGTCCTTGCCCTCGGCGGCAAGGAGAGTCCGCCGCTGCTCTGTAATGTTGACGGGCTTCTTGAGGGGCTCGGCGAGCCAGTCGTAGTTGTGTTGCTCGGTCGTTCGGGCCCGGCGGTTGTCCTCGCGGAGGTACCGCACCGCCGACTGCAGGCTCTCGATGTCGTCCTTGAGGGCGTCCATCTCCCGTGCGGTGGCCACGGCGCGCTCCTGGCCGGCCTTGGCCCCGGCATTGTTGGCGCCGTCGGCAAAGGCACGGCTGTCGTTGGCAATCTTCTTCCACTTGTCGCGCTCTGTCTCGAGGTTCTTGAGCTCGCGGTCTTGCTTCTCAATGTCCTCTTTGAGGCTACCAATCTGCTGGCCCGTGGCCTCGAGCTGGCTCTGGAGGTTGGTGATGCGCTCAATGTTAGCCTGAGCATCCCGCATTCTCGACTCGAGGGTCTCGATCTTGAGAACGGCGGTGCTAAGATGTTCATCGCGCTGGGCAATCGTGCGGCGAGCCTCACTGTGCTCCTCCTTAAGGCGTCGTAGCTCGTCCTCCGCGTCGACTGGGATAGTCTTGAGGGCCTTGAGCTCCTGGGATCGCAGCTTCCAGGGCGCCGGGTTGACGTCAAACTCTTGGGTTTGGTCGAGATCCGTGGCCAGCGAAGCCAGATCAGTAATAAGTGTCGTTAGAGTTCGGAGTTTAGCCAGATACGTTGAGAAGAGATCGCTCTCGTTGGGCGACCCTATGGCGAGAACCGTCTTGTTGATTGAGCTCTGCACCTCGCCATAGGTAAAAGGCTCGGTTCTGCTCTCATCGGAGGTCAGAAGGTCGTGTAGGCCAAGACCGATTTGCCGTGCTAGATCTGCAAGTTCCTGGGTTGCATTGCCACACTGGTCAAACGCCTCCGTAGTCTCCGGCAACAATGAGAGAGACCGAGTCTTGAGGTCTTCCAGTGCCCGCACGGCCTTGCCGGCGATGACCTTGGTGCCCCTAGTCTGGGTAATGACTAGGTCGGTCTTTTTGGCAAAGTGCTGTGCCAGCTCTTCCTCGTCGCCATCACCAGGAACGACTCGCTGGACCAGGCCTCGCAATGTGTTAAATGTAGAGGATGCCGATTCAAGGTGGCTCTGCATAACCAACGTCTTCATATACACATCATCGGCATAGTTGGACAGATCGCCCGAGATGTGAACCTCGCCGAGGTGAGACAACAATGAAATGGTACGCTGAAGTTCATCTGCACACTTCTTCTCCTTGAGCTCGTCTCGCCGCAAGCCATCGATCCACATGTTTAGCGCACGCTCAACTGGCTCCAGCTCATGCAGCGCATTCTGGTACTTGGAGAACTGTTCGATGGAGCAATGGCTCATGTCGTGAACGAAGCGGTCGCACATGTTGGATACCCAGACAAGCTTGTCCACAGCGTCGCATCCAGCAAACACGTCGTCTTCGTGTCCAGGATGGGGCTGTCCGTTGATGCGTTCTCGGATGAACCCATTCAGGAGGTTTGCCTTGAAAGCCAGACGGCGGAACCGCAGCAGAGCAAGAACCGAGTCCTGGTCTTCCTTGTACGTTTCGGGCAAGAACATCTTGACGATTTCAAGATGCTGCTCTGCTTCTTGGGCCTCCAGTCGTCGCATCTCCAGGTCAATCGTCTTGACTTGTGCCTTGGCAGCCGAGATCTGGAGCTTCATATTGAGATCCATCATGGCCCGCGACCGATCGTTGAGTTTCTCCGACTCTCCCTCAGTGACGGCTTGAGATGCCCTCATGTCGTCGAGGTCGCTTTGCAAGCTCGTCACCAATTCGCGGAATCGTGAGAGGGTATACTCCATGTCCTCGAGTGTCTCTTCTTGCTGGCCGGCTCGTCGGGCTTGCTCCATGATGAAGGCGTCCTTGTAATCAAGATCTTCCTGCATTTCCTTCTCATGTTGGACGTGATTGATTTCGAGCTCGTCGTTGATCTCCTTCAGACTCTCAAGGTCATCGATGACGGCTTTCAGCTCTTCAATCTGCTCAGCCATGCTCATATTCCGGTCTGTGAGGTCCTCAATCATATCCTCAGCGCCAAGGGCATTGTCGAGTTGTTGACGAAGATCCTCGACCGCGGATTCCGATTGTTCGAGCTTCTCTTTGACAGCACTATGCTCCTCCTTGATGGTGTTGAACTCCTTCAACTCGTCCTCGAGTCCTTTGATCTGGTCGTTAAGTTCCTCTTCCGACTCTTGCGTCAAGTCCCGCAGCCGCAAAAGCGCCTCTCGTAACCGCTCGTTTGTGCGTTCCATTTGCAGCCATCCTGCGCTTGCCCGTTCCTCGGGGGACATGCCATTGCTGTATTCTTCATTTTCCTCTCTGAGAATTTCGACTTCCAGGTCCAACTCTTCCGTCTTCTCCTTCAGTGCGTCAAGCTCGGCCTTGAGAACCTCGGCAGTTTCTTCAGCCATTTCTCGGTCGAGAGTGGCCAGCTCCAATGCAGTATCGTGGTCAGCTTGCAGTTCCTCGACCGATTCTAGTCTTTGTTGCGCCTCCTTGACTAGTTTTCGTAGTTCGCTGTTCTCTTGTTGCTGAGGTTGGTATTTCGCTTGCAGCTTCTGGATGATGGCTTCGAATTTATCCCTCTCTCCCTGAACCTTCTCGAGCTGCTTCACCTTGTCTCGATCTTCAACTCGTTTCCGTTCCAGCACTTTTAGCTTTGCCTTTAGATCCTCAATCTCTCGACTTGCCGCTGTGCTTCCGGCAGTGCGAGTAGTTGTGGGTGCAATGGACTTCCTTGTCGCCGAGGGAGTAGTTGAGCGTGATTGAGGGCCAGCAGTGAGTCTCTCTAGAGCCTTCGTCCTTGCGAGAACCGGGCTTCGGGGTTGAGGTGACAAGATCTCACTATCAGCCTTGTCGTCATCTCTATCAGATGAGCCGGAGGGCCGTCTGTTGACTGAGTCCGGGCGGGGTGTGCCTCGCGGCCCGCTGAGAGACATACGACCGCTGGCAGTTCGAGTCATTGCAGCTCCTGATCTTGATGCTACCGAGGATGTTGAGGCTTGTCGTGTCCGAGACGCGGGTGCGGCTGGAGGTCCCATAGACGTCCGAGCACCCGAACTTGGGCGAGTCTTTGAGCCCGCAGATGGTACTCGGGCATTAGAAGGTGTTCCAGTTCGAGAAACAGTAGCACTTGGTGGTCCGCTAAGTTGTTTTGTGGGTGATTTTGTGGGAGACTACCCAGGAGTTAGCATTCGCTGATGTTGGCGCATAATAGGGTTTCTCTCTACCCTTGCGATACTCGTCGGTCGCACCCTAGGCACCGGGCTTGGGCTAGGCGCATTCAAACTCTTCCTCCTATTCAGACCCGAGTCCCCGGCGGTCGAAGTCCTCCCAGCCCCTGGGTTGAAGCTCGACGGTCGAGAGGGCTTCCTTGTCGGGGCCGGTCGCGGGGCCGGAGCCTGCGCAAGGATTGTAACCATCATGGGCTTGACGAACATGCCGTAGCCGGCCGGACAGTCGAAGTATCGCTCGCCCTGGACGCTGCCGTCGTTCTTGCCCGTCTTCTCATCGAGCTCGATGCCTATCCATTCGCCAACCTGGAAGTGGGTAGGGCCCGCAAAGCGGACGGTGCCTTTGCGGCCATCGGAGAGCTGGGCCGTCTGCCCAGGCTTGAAATCCGGCATTATGGGCAATGGTCGAGGTCGTGGAGCATCGTGCCGACGTCGGCGGATGGGATAAAGATGGGCGTCGTCGTTGTCGCGGGTGTCGTTGTGTCGATGGATGGAGCGTTGTGTCCCTATTGATCCGAGAGCTTAGGTCTAGCTCCTGAACCCCGTTCGGTAGTGCTGTTGTCCTTGTCCCAGCAAACGCGTTTGCTCCTCGGATAAACGCGACGGCGGCAGAGGCTAGGCTGTCGTCCCGACGGGGATGTCTGGCGGGGGTGGTACGTACCTAGCGTACCTTGCATCCCGAGAAAGGTGGGACTGGAGTAAGCCCCTTATCCTCCACTAGGACCTCAAATCCAAGGCAACTAGCTAATACCTGACTGAGATACTTCAAACTTAAGGTTGGTTGAACTTGATACAACACACATACTCCGGCTTTCATTCGAAAAGGTTTTCAATCCGCTTCTTTCTCTATGGAACTACAACACTTCGTTTAGAGAACTCCCCAAAATCACAACCTCGACTCGGATATTCCCTCTCAAGAGTAGCAAACACATCGGCACTGTGATCAAAGTCATACATTGCGGAAGAGCAGCGAGGTGCCGTACCCAACTCCGTGGTATTAATCAATTCATATCCTTTTCCGCATGCAGAAAATCGTTTCAGTGCTAGCTTCCCCTTAAATTCATACATTTTACCGTCATACAGATCCTCAAAACCATCAAAACAATTTCTCAAACTTCCGAATCCCCTGCCTGTCCTTACTGAATATAACACATGGTAGTATTCGCTCCCCAACGCCTCCCTGATCAGTTGCTCGTTCCAGTCATAATTACGTCTTGCCAAATTCCTCGCGGTATGATTCTGCTCGCACCCATTCGACAACCTCGAACCCGACTCTGCGCTCCGTGGCTTCGTCGAGGTCGCTTCCAACTGGAATTCGAACGAGTATCAGGCCTGGGCGCTTCTGAACGTGTACGGCCCCGTGCTTAGCGATCTCCTCGTCCATACTGGGCTTGACATAAACCACCAGATCCGGACCCACGACGCCTCGCCAGAGAGTTGCCAACCACTGCCAGTGGTCAATCGGGCCGTATGCGTCGGTAATCGGCACGTTGCAGGCGAGCATATCGGATACTGTCAAGCTGTACCCTTCTTTGAGTAATGCCACGGGGACGTTTGAGGGCGTAGATTTTCCCTGAGAATCCAAAGAAGAGCTCGACTCTGCCGAACCACGTCTGGGAACTTCGCCCGCGTCTTTAACTTTCGATCCGTCTCCATGGGCAATGTGTTGCTCAATTTCCTGGGACTTCTCATGCCAGCGCATCATTGTCCGTAAGTGCGACACAAATCGACCGTGGGACTCTGATGTTTCCCCCTCTCGTTTCGAATCGAACACGTCGCCGTTGTGCAGCTCCTGGATCGAGTGATTCGCCCACGTCTTTAGGTTGAACTGATTGGATTCCATCAGAGCCTTCTCGACGGCCTTTCCGACCTGCTGGATCATTATGGACTTGGACCCCTCAACTGCAATGATGGCGCCACGAGTTTCCGTTTCGGAGCCTTCAAGTCTGGCTTTGTGCAGTGGCTGGCAGATTCTCCCCAGCACTGTCATCTTTCGAATGAAGGAAACGGCCATGACTGTTGCCTCGACAGTTGCCTCGACACTTATAGGTTGAGGGTCACGAGTGGCAGATATACCAAGACCTGTGACGGGCGTGCCATTTTGGCGGCCATCAACCTCTCCCGCAGTCGTCGGGGACATAGACACGGACGTCTGCAGAGGGGGCAGCCGGAGTGACTCGTCAAATCCGTGATGTCGACCAGGGTGAGGACTATGCTCGGCCCACGGCCCCGACATAGGCGGCCGAGGTGGAGGGGCCATGGGGCCAGACTGTGATCTGGGTAAACTCCCTGGCTCATGTAGGCCAGTTGTTGCATAGTGCCGCATGGAGCTTGGCGGAGCTCCCGCAGAAATAGTACGCGATGGCTGCCCTTGGGTCATGTGTGGTGAAGACACCGCGTGGTATGCCCCACTGGCGTTGAAACGACGTCTCTTCATTTCCGGCGACTCGGGGTCGTATTCTTCAGCCTCGTGTTGGTTAGGTTGATGAGAGAGGTACCGCAATCTGGTTGGAGGCAAGCTGCCGTAGCTTCTCCGGAGAGCCATGTCGGCTTCGTCTGCTCTCGCTGTGGGGGCGTAGGGGTGCATCCCCGGTTGTGCTGCGGTTGGCGTGGACAACGGCACAGAGAGCGTTCGAGGAGTCGCAATGGACCGTCCGTTGCACTTCGGACAACGAGCTCCGTCGTCCGCGGGAGATGTGCCTGGACGGTTTGCCTGAGCACGAGAACCACGTCGTGGCTGGTATCGGTAGTCGGGATATTGACGCTGGTGGCGTTGCTTTTCCTCGTCGGCCAAGCCCTTCCAGTTGGCTTTGATATCTTCAGACTCCTCCTTCCACTGCTCTCCGATTATCTTGGAGATCTCCGGGTTGGAAAGGTTGGGGTTCTGTGCGACCACTTGGGCCTGGTGGTGCTGACGATAGAGGATGAAGGCTACAGCAAAATAGTCAGCTTTGGGAACAAGATTCGAAGGTTGTGGTGCCGCGAGATGAATGGTAGTCACTCGAAGTTGTGAATGATTCACGGCAACAAACGGAGTGGAGACAGGCACCAACGACAACAACGAAACAACGAAACACCGAAATGGCAAAACAACAAAACAACAAAAAACTTGTTTTCACTCACCATTTCGAGGCCTGGGAATTTTAGGAGCGGGGGTGCAGAGACAGATGTGATCCCGGGGGCTGTCAATGTTCATGTTGGTAGGCGTGTCGAGCTTGAGGTGCTCGAACCTGGCATAGCTCGCGTCGACCGTGTTGATGGAAACGGCACGTTTTCGAGCGAGGTCGGTGGCGCGAGGACTTGGAGAGTCGGGGGTGTCGGTGGCAGTTCGAAAGGCTCTGGGCCCGTCGTGGTCTTCGTCAAGCTCCATGGGGGAAGAGTGTGCCGGGGCCATGGTCTTTGGGGGAGCAACCAAGGAGATGACTTGTGTCATTTTGAACGCCAGGCAAACGGAAAGAATACTGGTTGGTTTGACAGGGGCGAAACGCCAACTTACACCATAGGTACCCCTGGTCGCCGGGCAGAGTGGGCTATCGACGGGAGTGATAAATAGGAGCGGATGGGAAAAAGAAAGAGCTGGCTGGACCTGGGCAACCGAAGGCAAATAAGGACAGGGCTTCTCAGAAGGGCAGTGTTGGACAAGGCTTTGATGAAAGGACGCCGGTGCTGAAGCTCGCTTCAGCCGAGAGCTAGAGAGCGTTGAGTCCTGGATTTGCAGTCGTCTTTGTGGTGAGGCAGGCCGCCCATTCACGAGATGTCAGAGGACAATGAAAGTCGGCTGTATATCAGTCATCGCTTGGGGCAGCACATCAAGCGCCGTCCATTATGGATCTGGTGGTGTTGCTTCTCCTTTGTTCCCGTCTTTTTTGTCTTCCTCCCTTCTTCCTCTTTCTCTTTCTCTTTCACTTTCCTCGTTGTTCACGTCCCTCTAGTCCACCTCTTTCGCTCAACCTCTCTGGTCGGCTCCGGCAAAAGCAGTTAATGGATCGGGGCTGATTAAAGGTTGGACCGTGGGGAACGCCCCGACATGTCTCGGGAGTCCGCTGGCAGAAGCTGCAGCAACCCACTTACCAGGGTGCTTTGTTCGCGGTAGTGCTGTTCCGTGATCCGTCCGGCCGGCCACAGCAACTAATTAAGAGCGATCAACAACAGCAAGGAGACAGCAGCAGTAGCAGGAGTCAATGAATGGGCAGGGCCGGGGCCAGGGGGGCAACAAGACGAAAGGGAGAGGCGACCAGCCCAGGACCGGCCAGGGAGTCAACGGAGACAAAGCAACACACAGGGCATGATATATGATGGCCGGCCCCTCAGACGCGGGCTCGTCTGGCGCGCTCCACGAGCCACGGGGGCTCTTTTGTCCCCCCCAAGCAGAGACCCCCCGCGTCTTTGGCTGGACCGCGCTTTTGCTGGCCCAGCCTCACACAACGACGACAATGCCCGCCGGAATGCTAGCCGATGCGCGGTGCTGGAATGCTTGGACTCCCTGAGACAAAGATAATGTCCGCACCGACATTGGGTAGCAACTCTCACGTGATGCAAACCGATGTTCTCTTTCATGTTTGGGACGGGCCAGCAGAGTCCGGATGGAACATTGCTGAGATCACGATATAGGCCAGCGACTGGTCGACGTTGCTTCCAGCTTTCACCGAGGTGGGCCGTGGGAAATGGGACGCGGGACGTGGAATTGTATCGCCCGCCATTTCTGGGGGAGAGACAACAAACCAGCGCTTGGACTCTCCTCTGGTGGCCCTTCCGTGTGCTCTGGAGGGAGGGAGACAAGAGAAACAAGGGACACAAGGGGAAGCATGAGAAGCTTGAGACACCGATTGATACACACCAAGGAGCTGGAGCTTGCAATGGCATTTCTTGCTGCTTCAACAAAGACAGCTCCCAGCCCGACGCCAACCCTCTCTGCACTATCCGTATTCCTAACAAAATTACACCGCACTTTTTTCCATCACTTTCGGGTTCCCTTTCGCAGCCTTGTAAAATGGTAATATGACACGTCTTCCCCCGCCCAGCGCCGTCTAGACCGGACTAACAACCAGGTTCCATCCCCATTCAGGGGAGATAGTCTCGACCACCCTCGCCGCTGAGAAGCGAGGCGCTACGGACGGCGTCAAGGAACAGGTCCTCGCACTCCGCGACGTCCTGGATGTCGATCTGCGAGCGGCCGTTTGCCTTGGCAAGAATGCTATTTTGCGCGTCAGTCACAGTGTCTCAGACGAAGGAGGAGGTTCAGGGGGTGTGTTGTCGCCCTTGGGGTAGGGGGCTTACCTCGCGGGGGTCAGCAGCTGCAGGCAGTACCGCAGACTAATCCGAACGCCATGCTCCGCGACCTTGTCGATAGCGGCGTCGGTGATGGCCACGCCCTCTGTCGAGACGCGTATCCGCACGATGCGCTTAATCTCGTCGGCGTCGTACGGGGTGGTGGGGATGATGAGCAGGCGCGCAAGGAAGTCGGTAGGGATGCCGTGAGCCGCGACAATGTCGTCGGTTCCTCTGATGGTGCACATTCCCCGGTTGGAGGCCAGGACCACGATGGGGGAGATTGGCGATTCCAGGGCTCGGTTCAGGTAGGTGAAGCACTCCACATCGAGCATGTGCGCCTATCAAACAAAACGTTGGTTAGCCATGGTTTGCCGTCCGACATGAAACAGGGCATCGTTACCTCATCGATGAACAATACGCCGGGTACCAACTCCGCAACGCCTTGGTCGATGTACTTGCTGACAACCTTGTTGATCTCGGCGCGCAGCTTCTCTGTGATCTCCGTCATCTTGGGCTTCATCAACTGGCCCATCATGCTCATGATATCCTGGCCACCCTGGGGTCGGGAGTTGGCCACATCCAGGTCGTGCAACGTGACATCTTGCACGATTTCCTTCTTCTTGTGAACCTCGCCCTTGGGGATGGGCACGTACTCCTCCGCCTCAAGATCGAATTCTGTGGCATATGCGTCCGATCGACCCACTCGTTTGCACGCACCGGTGTTTGCCTCGATGTAGATGACGTCGCCGACGGAAACACGCTCCTTCTGGATGGCCTCGTAGATGCTGGGGTCTAGGCGAAGCTTCTTCTGGCCCTTTGCGCTCTTCAGGCCGATCAGCAGCGTGCTGATGGTCTTGCCATATCCACCCAGGGGGTTCTCCGCCTCCTCGGGCGTAAGCTCTGTGACTTCTCCCTCGTAGACCTCCTTCGTCTCCCGAACCTTGAGACCAATCGCTCTTCGGAAGTTCTCCATCAACATCTCCGTCTTCTTGACTTCGGTCGAGTAAATTTCGCTGCCGACGATGGGGCAGAAGGGGATCTTGGTTCCCAGTTCTTGGCTGATAGCAAGCGCAAGCGCCGTCTTTCCAGTTCCAGGTCCTCCGGCCAGCAGGACGCCTCGGCCGGCCATCTTCTGAGCTCGAATCAAATCCACCACGACGCCGCAGGACTGGTTCGGGTTGGGTTAGCAAACCAACAAGCAGGCAAATGCGCTTCGAACCTTACCTCTCGAGCGCCTGCTTGGCCGACGAAGCCGCCGGACTGCTTCTCTGAGTATCCATCTGGCTTCAAGCCCAGGCCCTTGATGTGGCTGTGGGCAGCTGTGCGATTGTCTCGCTTGTTGCCTTTGACTTCGCTGATCTGAACCATCTTGTCGGTAGGCGGCCGATGTCGTCGAAAACGGTGGGGTCTATCTGTCGGGTTCGAAGACGCGGTGAGTCTCGGCGATTCTTTGTGATCGAAGCGTGGGCGATGAGATTGATATTTGCAGGTGTAGCCTTGAGCTCCAAAGATTTGCGATTGAAGCTCGGCCCTGCCTGCAAGCCGTCTCCTTGACAATGCGCGTCTTCGCGCTACGTCGCGGCACGTGACTCGGCATCAGTTCCTAAATTTCAACCTGCCGGGGCACCTAAACTACCCTACAGATTGTATGATGACCTATGTAGCTAACACTTCCAGCGCTTGACTTTTTGCTCCCTGTTTATGTTTACTTTCTTCTTTCTGTATGCATTGTTGCGACCGTAGGCAATACACAAGGTTTATAGTCTTTTTAGCTTTAGTTAATATCATGTGATAGATCAAGGCAATGCGGTAGATAATCCTGATAACTTAAACATAGGAAGCTTTCCCAGTAATATGATTCACATTGATGTCGCACCTTATGCTTGTTTTTACAACCCATCTAAGTCCCTCTCTCTGCTCTTAATGTCTAATTCACGAAAAGCTTATCCTAAACCACAGCACATATAAATAACCGTCTCTCATCAAGCTAACAAGTTAGGCCAGGCTTCTTCCTTCTTTCTCACTATACAACACAGCACAACACAACCACAATACATGCCGCTTTCCGAAGGTTCCACTGCGCTATACAGCCAAATTGCAACAAACAGAGCCGTAAGGATTACACAGCAGGGTACCGCCACTCTTTATATATAAAGATCAAGCCTGCTCAATACAAGCAGCACTTTCGACTTGCCGGACTATACAGCCTCAGCAGCTTCTACTCCAGCTACCTTAGTCTGCAGTGCATCTTGAAATCGGGGGAAGGGCCGAGGAAAAGGTTAGACTGGATGGAAAAGGGATATGGGTTCAGGTCAAATGCGAAGGTTAATAAATGAACTTTGAACCCAACCAGGCTTGAGACATAGAAACCAATGCGTGACACAGTAATCGCAACACATTAGGTTCCCTCATAGAGGGACACTTCCGATGTACATCTATGCTTGTTTGGTAAGGTTTCTAGATGTAGTAATGTGCCTAGTACTGCATACACTGCGGAAGCCAGTTTCAACGACACTGCACACACCTGTAAATGTACAATTTTGAGCAGCAGAGTGCACATCATTCGGAAAAGGGCGTGCTATGGTGACGAGAAATATTGTATTCAGGAGCCTAAAAAGGGTCCTTTGAGGTATCAGATATAAACCAACTCTATCCATGAACCCCATGCCACAGTACATCCAAAGTACTCAAGGCTTTATCTTCTATCGAGTTATGCGGAAGTCTTCTGTCGTTCCAATAGTGTTCAACAGCATCGGTGAGCCTTCCGACTCACCCAAGAGGTTTCCCAGCCTCTCCAAGTCATCAGACGGAGGTTTTGCCGGCGGAGCTCTCTTCATCAAGACAACACCAACCGCACTCCCCAGAATGAGAGTGCATCCCGTACCACTCATCAAATCCATCCGGTGTCCAAATACCCACCGATCGAAGCTGACCGCGAAGAGCATGTGAGTGTAGATCATGGCATTGGCGCGGTTGGACTTGTCTGACCCGAGCCCTATCGTCAGCAGATACTGCATGACGAAGCCCAAAATACCCAGGGGTAGAAGAAGCGCCCACTGCTTGGCTGTAGACGGGGTGACCCATTTGAGTCCCGGCTGGTCGACATCGAGAACAGGTGCGAGGCCAAGAGCGAGTACTGAGATGATGCTAGATATGACAGAGAAGAAATGAACCGACACCAATGGATGCGCTCGTCGTCCAATCGCTCGAAGAGCCGTAAAGGCACCAGCGGCTCCCAGAACACCAAGAAGGGCAATGCCAACGGCAACCATGCGTTCCTCCGCCGTTGCTTGATGATCGCTACCTGGGATTCCGGAATCTGGGGGGTCGCTTGCCGCCGGATCCTTGTCAGTCGAGTTGGAGAAGAAGGACACCGGCTTTGCAATCAGCACCACACCCAGGAGGGCCACCAGGGTCGCGAGCTGTTCTAGTCGAGTGAATGGTTCCTTGAGCACGAAATAACAGATCATGCCCGCGACCCCTGGTGCAAGAAAGGTGATGACGGTAGCATCGGCAAGCGGGATGTACATCATGGAATACCAAACACCGAAGATGCCAAAGAAACCGGACACGCCTCGGAGTATTAAAAGATGCCGAATGCCCTTGGTGCCGAAGGGGAAGCCGGGCGTTTTCATCCACCACATGTATACCGTACAGCATAACGAGGTAATGACCTGTCGGAGAAGAAGGACCTGAACGGGGTGCATGCCATTGCCCTCGAGTTCGACGAGACGAGCACTGAGGTTCATCAAGGAACCGAAAAACTGTGACAGCGCAACGCATATGGCGGGTTTGTTTCTGATCCAGAATGCCCTCCAACGTGAAGGGTGTTCTTCGATTTGTGCATCCATGCCATGGTGAACCATCCGCCCCGAAGGTATCGGTTCGAGAAGCGGACTCGCAGCGGGACTCAGCGATAGGCGGCGGAAGTCGTCGAAACTCGAGTTGCCCAGTTTGGTCGCCCCTACGTTGGGGGACTGGGCATTTGGAAGCAATAGGCGACCTCGAGACTTTTCTCTAGACTCCCGAGGGGCGAGCTTTGCAAGGGGAGTCTGAGGGATGTCATTGTAGGGCGTTGGGGTTTCAGGCTCCCGAGCCATAGTTGCTGTGAGAGGTTCGTGGTAGTGGTATGTGATTGCTTGCCAAATTTACAAGGGTATCAAAGTTACCAAGGAGCAAGAGGACATGGGCCGTGTGTCACAGCGAGTAAGACAACTTCAAACAACGAGAGAGATCATCAGTTGAGCAACGGAGAAAGCGGCAGAACAGAAAAGAGAGAGAGGTAAAAGAGGAGCACCACTCGGTAGCTAGCCTAAGCATGAGCACCACCAACATCATCGGTGCGGACCCCGCAGCCGCAGCCGGTGGGATCGGTAGCCGACAAGGCGTTTCCTTCACAGCCCAGCACGAATGAAAGACCATCCATCCCATCGTGGGCGAAATCCCAGTGGGGGTGGATCCTGTTCGGTCAGGCTGCGAGCCATCTCATCGGCTGTCGGAGGCTTCAAGGTTCCTCCAAAGCCTTGCCAAACATCCCCCGGTTTCGCCGTTGCTTTGATCAGCCTGCTGACCAGTTGGAGGCCCGGGGAGAGGGCTGACGACACCCATGGAAACACGGCATTGGTGGCGGGTACGGGACAAAAGGTGGGAAGGGTGGGTTGAGGTGACGAGACGGGCCAGACGGGCCAGAGGTGCAGGTCTTGGCTCGCTGGGTAGGCGTAGTTTGCTCCGACGCTGCCGACGTCGCTCCGGCCCGATCGGCGGAGGTCCTCCGAGCAGTTGGCGGGTCCATTTCCGTGCTATTCCCCTGGGTCTTCAACAGCGTCACACATTGAACCCATCCTAGATAATTGACATGTTTCAAAATTTCCATCTCGGTAGAATCTGGGTTGATCTCCCTCCTTCAATGGCCATCGCCTTCTTCATACAGGCTAGCGCCATCTGGCCTCCTTTACATGTCTGATGCAGCTTTGCGTCGATATCTCTAGGATTGTAACCTTTCCCAAAGTCAATAGCAACTGCGTCGCCATCTTGATTGATCATGATGTTGTCTGGCTTTACGTCGTCCCAGACGATGCCAAACTCATGCAACTGCCCCATCGTTGCCTCGATCTGGTCCATCCACTTCTTCTTTTCTTCTGTCGATGCATCCCCGATCCTTATGGCAAGTGTCTTGCCCTCAACGTACTCAAGAACAAACCCCATTAAACAGGACTTATCATTATCCCATACAAAAAGGCCAGTGAGTTTAGAAGTACGGAAGGGAGGATTTAACCTATCACTGGCATTGATCCGCGATAACAGGTCCATCCCACGCAAGTGACCGTGTGATGTATATCCAGCCCTGAAGAAAAAAGAAGACTTCATCCGATCCAACAGGGCAGACCTTCCTCGCGGTGTCACTCATTTCTATGGGGTCAACTCCTTCGGGGACCCTTTGGAGCTCGGAAGCCAGATAGAGCTTGGTGGACGGAAGTGCTGAGCGAAGAATATGAGAGCCCTCGACGTCGTCTTGCTGACGATTTGGTAATTCGTCTATAATACGAGTCTTAGGGCTCGAGTCACCGTGTGATCGAGGGTCATAGTCCTCTTAAATGGCACGAAGATTGCCAGTGTCATTAATAAGTTGAAAGGCGTATGTAGGTGGGAAAAAAGCAATCGAGAAGGGTGAGATCCTTTTGGGTGCCAGGTTCCGGCGTTGGTGCCAGTGTTTTCAGGAAGCTGTCCATTGCATCAAGAACCCAGTCTTTGAACTCAAAGAGCGTGTCGGGCACCTCAATGTTCTCTCAGAAACTGTCAAACTTCTGAAGCAATTCTCCTTCGCCCTGCACTTCTTTTCCTCGAATTGTGATATAGAAGCGTATAAAATTGTACATGAAGACATGGTCGACATGTAGACCTAAGTCTGCTGCATCCAGCATGCGATATGACGGAAAAGGCATCCCACCGTCGCTTGTGTTATTGTTGTCGTCCATGTTTGACTATATCTGGGACGATGGAGGTGGAAGTTGGAATAGTATGGCAGCATCACACGCTTGTCAAGCCAACAGGCCAATGAGCACGAGCACGAAGGTGTGGCATGAAGGCGTCTAGGACGTAGTTTGCTCCACGCTGCCAATGTCGCTCTGGCGGATCGGCGGAGCCGCCTGTGGCGGGTCCATGTCCATGCTATTCCCCTGCCCATGCACGTTGGGCCAGGTAATCAGGCTGTCTTTTGACCGTTGCCAACAGGTGTTTCAATTGAGACAACACAGCCTGAAAGGAAATTTTTGGACTTGTTAAAGAATGACCAGATTAGATACAATCCACGTGCTCTACCGCAACTAGCTACACTCAGCTAAGCTCATGGGCCGGAGGTGCCGAATTCTGAATGGTGAGCACGACAGGAGACTTCCGCCGCAATTAACGGTTTCACTAAAACGGCTAGAATGCCAAGTGAATACTCAGCTTTCCCACTGGTGAGTCCTAAAAAAGATCAAGAAAGCTCCTAATAAGAGAGCTCGTAAGTGCAAGGATGCAAGAAAATCTCAAGAAGAACACCAAGCCGTTATGGGAAACGTTGAGCTTCTTGAAAGGACTGTCGGTCAGTTATCAGCGCCCAAGCGCCTGCGCCCAAGCGGATATTGGGGATATCATGTTGTTCGCCTCCACCGAATTTTGCATATATTTGTGCCAACTGCCATTCTTGTGCTTGTGGTAGGATCTGAAAAATAGGATTGTTTCGTGAGCTGCGCTTTAGTTGCGTCGTTTCACTGGTAGTAGCATGTCGATTAACAACTCGACCTTTTGGCAGACCCAATGGTGGACGTCATCGTCTTCCTCTCATGCGAAGTCCTTCTCTGTCAGGATTTGAATACAAATTTCCTTTTGTAAATATTACCGTTGTAGGTAGTGACTCGCGGTGCATGCCTCCCTGCTACTTTTCCGGGCGCTAGCAGGAATACTTATCATCGTTGGCTTCAAAGCGTTACCGCCTGCTTACGGTTGCCACACACACTTCGGATGTTTTGTCACGAGTAATGATCCCCGTTCGCAACACTAAAAGATCGGACGACATCAGTCGACACCAGGGTCCGGACGAAACCGTACACTGGTCCAGGCACAGCAGGTGGCTGCGGTGGGGGAATAGCACGGAGATGGAGGCTCCCGCTCCCCCACCGTTCCGACGTTGAGGTACGAATACAGTATGAGAGTTCTGTAGCAGCGGTTGAAAGGGCCAATCTTTTCCGCCTTCTTGATCCGAATGCATCAACCTCTAATCTAGAGGCAAGGTACCCGCACCATAGCGGCCGGGCGATTGCGGTCCCGGCAGCAGATCTTTGTAGATCCGGTAATTATCACGGAAGCGAGCCGGGCTACTAGTCAGAGGCTCAGAGCGAGCCTGTGAGCCGCCTAGGAAGCCGGATCAATGGCCCGCACCCACAGAGTCACAACCCTTTCATCCGTCCGATAGAGCTATGCCGGGGCTATGTGATGTTGTCCGCGAGAGCTGGCCTCCCCATGGACGGAACGAACCAGACATATCAGGCTAAAACACGAAACGTGATGGCATCCGCTTGTATGCCTTCATGCGTGTTCGTACAACATACAATTGGTGATCTTGACCGCAAGGGGCGACGGCGCGTGTGGACCAGGACCGATTTAAGACAGGCCTGACATCAAAGAAGAAGCAAATATGACGAAAGTGATATCATACAGAAATGGAGCCGCCCCGCAGACTGGATGGGGACAGACTTTTGTTGAAAGGCTTGATTCTGGGTCTGCCAGCACACAGCGGTGAGTTAAAGCAACCACTGGCAACTATTGATGCACGTGACCAAATGCTCCGGAATGGCAGTCTCCAATATCACAACTTTGAAGGCATTCGCAAATTTAACCGGTCGCCTGCTGGTGTCTGTACCTTGTAAGTGGGATTTGTGGATTTGCCGGGTCCATTTGCGGGTTTTGCATCGCCCGTTCTAGGACAGCCCAGACGACAGATGTGCAACCAACTTGTCACTTTCAGTTACCGGGAAGAGGTGGAGGTGGGTTTTTTCATCCTTGGCGGGGTCACATCCTAGAAGTCCAGACCCAACTGCCAGGACCCAGATCCCTTGCCCATCAGAAAAGCTCTTAGCTCGCAGCTCGAATAAAGCGCCACGAATGCGATTTTCCTGTTTTGGAGTCCTTCGTACCTTGCCGTCGAGCCTTGTCGCCTCCAACAAGCTCCGGGCCATTCAGGGCCAACCTCAGCGTCCAGTGGATTGTCACTTCTCACTTTTCACTAGAGGAGCCGCCGGCGCGGCTTGGTTTCATCCCCGTCCACGTCCGTCCGCCCGCTCAGGTCTCAACCGTCCTCATCTTGACTGTTGTCGGGGCTGTTGACTCTTTACTCTTTACCCTCGCTGCCGTCTCCGGGCCGTCGTCATCCGGGTCCGCGTCCTCACCTTCGCTCCGCAATCTCGTCGCCCTCTCTCTCTCTCCCTCTCTCCCCCTCTCCTCATCTTCTTCGCCCCCGTCGCGGCAGTTGTAAGGACAGACACTACGGCTTGTCTTGTCTCATCTAGCTCGCCCCCATCAGATCAGCGCCTTCAGCTCAACTACCCCTCCTCCACCCGCGTGGTCATTCTCCGCGACATCCTTCCATCACCCACTCGACCGTCCTTCCTCTCTATCCTGTCTCTCTGCTTCTAGTTCTTCTCTACCATCACCCACCTTCGCCATGTCGCCTCATCCCACCCTCAAGGCGACCTTCGCCAGCCGCTCAGGGACCGCCACCCACCCCCTCAACGCCTACCTGTTCAAACTCATGGACCTCAAGGCTTCAAATCTCTGCCTCAGCGCCGATGTCGCCACCGCTCGCGAATTGATCTACTTCGCCGACAAGATCGGTCCCTCCATCGTCGTCCTCAAGACCCACTACGATATGGTCTCTGGCTGGGACTTCCACCCCCAGACCGGCACCGGCGCCAAGTTGGCCGCCCTGGCTCGGAAGCACGGCTTCCTCATCTTCGAGGATCGCAAGTTCGGTGATATCGGAAACACTGTTGAGTTGCAGTACACCAGCGGCGCCGCTCGCATCATCGAATGGGCCCACATCACCAACGTCAATATGGTCCCCGGCAAGGCTTCTGTTACCTCTCTCTCCAACGCCGCTACGAAATGGCTCAAGCGCCGCGACTACGAGGTCAAGACTTCCGTCACCGTCGGAACCCCTACGATAAGTAACGCCGATTATGATAGCGAGCAATCTGATGCCGAGAGGACCGATGGGAGCGACGACGCCGAGCTTCCTCGTCTTGACAACAACGGGCGCAAGGGCAGCATCGTCTCTACTACTACCGTCACCCAGCAATACGAGTCGGCCGGCTCACCGCGCCACGTCAAGACCATTGCTGAGGGAGATGACAACCATTTCCCCGGCATCGAAGACGCCCCCGTCGGGCGAGGTCTTCTCATCCTAGCACAGATGTCCAGCGAGGGCAACTTTATGAACAAGGAGTACACGCAAGCCTGTGTCGAGGCTGCAAGAGAGCACAAGGACTTCGTGATGGGTTTTATCTCCCAGGAGAGTCTCAACTCGGAGCCTGACGATGCTTTCATCCACATGACCCCTGGCTGCCAACTGCCCCCCGATGATGAGGATGTCGACGCGGTTGTCAAGGGCGACGGCAAGGGCCAGCAATACAACACGCCACAGAAACTTGTGGGTGTCGCCGGTGCCGATATTGCTATTGTCGGGCGCGGCATCATCAAGGCGAGCGACCCAGAAGAGGAGGCTGAGCGATACCGTTCCGCGGCGTGGAAGGCTTACACCGAGCGGGTTCGATGATTTGCAAATGCGATGCATCAAGAGATGGGGGTGGCGAATTGTCTAGCGGACCACGTATCATGATTTACGAGGGGTGTGTCTGGGAAGTAGTATAAACGAAAAGACACAAAGATTCGGGATGGAATTCAAATCACTTTGGTCCCCCGTGTTTTGCACAACATTGCGAATACACTGGCATGCGAAATTGTGATTACTCCTTTTCCTCACGCAAGCTCGACTGTCGGTTGGATTCCTGACATCGATTCGCTTGCCTTTGTTTTGATCAGCCTGTCCCAACCCGACTCAACGAGCTGCAGTCTTCCCCACAGTTTCTGCCGCTTAGATGCCGGCAATGGTTGTATACTAGGCTGTTCTGGGACCCGATCAACTCGCAGACACGCTACCCACCCGGGACGAACTGCGAAGAGGTCGCTT
The DNA here is from genome assembly GCA_003934905.1 of Neonectria sp. DH2. Classification (NCBI taxonomy): domain Eukaryota; kingdom Fungi; phylum Ascomycota; class Sordariomycetes; order Hypocreales; family Nectriaceae; genus Neonectria; species Neonectria sp. DH2. Next base: position 619,330 of record RQWH01000002.1, on the reverse strand, counting down.
CATTTTGGGAACGTTTTACCCTTCGACTTTGTGATATATGAATATTGTTCCTCCATAACCTGTGACTCCATGCCGCCAAGGGTTAGATGTTGTCCCCGCCCGAAAATCAAGATCCTGAACGCCTGACCATGCCCATCTCCGATAACACCGGCGAAACTAGAGACCAAAACGTCATCCCAACACTCATCGTTTCTTCCCTAAAGCATCCGCCTCAGCCTCAATATCGTCATCCGCCTCGCCTAGCTCCTCCTCGACCCTCGGCGCCCGCGCCTCGGGCTTGGTGTGCTTCTTCTCCTCATCGGCGGCATCCTTCATGATCTCGTCCTCGCCGTCACGCAGGATCTCGCGGGCCTTCTTGATCTCCTTCTGCTTTTCGAAGACCTCCTGCACCTTGCCCAAAAATGCTGGGTTCTTGCGGAACGCGAACTCAAAGTCCTCGTATTTGATCTTCTGCCGCCCGGAGTAGTTGGCCGCGCGTGTCGCTTCGAACGCGATCGATTGCATGAAGTCGGTGAGGATCTCGTCGAGCACTCGCACCGTCTCGGGGAGCGGGTTTTGCACGTCGCCGTGTGCGTAGAGCAGCTGTGCCACTGTGGTTATATGTTAGTTCCGCGGAGGCTCCGGTGCGCGATTGGTGAGGGAGCAGACGAACGCTCGTTGTGGCTAAAGTTCATCTTGCCGACATTCTTGCCGGCACGCGCTCGAGGCTCCATCTTGACTTAGCCGGGTGTCGCAAGAGCGACGTGTGTAGTTCGCAGGGAAGGATATTTGGGGGGGAAGCCGGGGTGTATTTCAGCGCCGAGATGGAGATTTTCGAGATGCGGAGTCTGGCGTGTGGTGTTGTTTAGATGGTAGAGAGGTTCGACAACTATGATGAATGAGGTCAACCAGGTTGGTGGGGGCCGCATGTGCCGGTGGGGTTGCCAGACGTCACCCCCTTGCACGTCCCGGCTCGGCGAATCTTTACCCCTAAGCACACCTTGCCTGTGGTGGAAGGCTGCCAAGTACTGGACCTGTACCTTCGCGTGCGCCGCCTCGACTTTCGCGACGACAAGCTGTCTGCCACGTACGAAGAACAAGAACAAGAACGAGACCGAGACCGATAATTATCCAACTGCCCGATTTCCCCGTTGGATCGCCAAGATGGTATGCCCGCTGTTTTTCTCGACTAGACGTCAAGCTCTGACAAGCTCCTGCAGTCGGCCCTCTTCAACTTCCAGTCGCTCCTCCTCGTCCTCCTGCTGCTCATCTGCACGAGCGCATACGTCCACCACTTCGCCCCGGGCATCATGGACCGGAACAAGGACGGGTAAGCTCTCCTGATCCCGCTCACCATGTGGCGCAAACAACTTACTGGTTCAGCGTGATGGGGATCTTCTGGAAATGCGCAAGGATAGGGGAACGGCTGAGTCCCGTCATAAGCATATGCTGTGTCTTCATGGCTGTATGTCCTGCCTCGTATCCTATTTTGGCTCTTTGCCCGCCGACATCCATTCTGACATGATATAGGTCACCATCCTCATGAGCTAGATTTCGAGCCCGTACGAAAACAAAACCGGTTCCTTCAAGATACCACGACAAACAAGGAGTTGGGACGAGAGACCACCGTTGACGATTGTCAGGCGTATGCGGAACGGTTCATGAACATTTTGATTTCTTAACCTGGGCCCTCATTTCGGAAGAGGCACAGGTGCTGGGGGAGTCTCGGGATACCGCCTTAGCAGTCTGCCTATTTCAGAACCGACGGCCCGCGATATGAGTTTACGTCACACTCCGCCTGCCGTGGTCCCAAAGAGGACGCCCCAGACCCGATGTCTCACGAAGCCATGTCTAAACGATACCTGGATCGTCTCGATACGTTTGTCCGAATTCAGGTCGTCGACGTCTGACCGAAACGCTTGGATCATATAGGGTATTCCGCTGATTGCTGCTTTCTGGGTGATCCACGGCAGTGTAAGAGATTGAAGGACAACGACAGTTCTCACGCTGTTTGATGGGTGACTAGCAATCTAAGGGATGGGGTGTCAAATCTAGGGGCCCGGTGGTGGTTTGAAAGTGATAGAGCACACAAAGCCGACGGTCAGATCAGCAATCTCAGCGATGCATAGAAGTATTAAACGACAAAGATCATCACTAGGTCGCCACTAATATAACGAATTAATATTCATTGTCTAGAAACCGTTGCCTGGGAGTGTTCTGGATCCCACAGTCCCATCATGCCGTTGCTCGAGGTTTCCTCGACAACACCTGCAATTCAAATTGCATGGCTCACTTGTTGTCGGGTGCAACGAAGCGTGCATTGAAGGGTTCAACTCAATATTGATTGTACTATACTACAAGGGCGTTCCTACCGAAAAGATTGTATACGAACATGCTGAAGCTGTGTAGGGCAATGAAGTGGAAACAAGATGGGGTTGTTCGATATCCGTCTACTCCCGATCCTTTGATGAATAACACTGGAGACGCTAGTGTTGGCGAGGGAAGCAAAGGCATTGTGTGTTTTAAGTGAGGACAGTTACAGCGCCGGGAGTGACGGGCGCTGGGCAATGCAAGGAATTGTGGGATTCACGGATGGATCGATTGAATGGTTCTTGAGATAGGGACGATTATCCCCTGTGCAACCATTCGTTCGCTGCATCATCAACTCGTATTTCATGCCAATGATAATCGAGATAGAGGTTGGAATGAGACAGATAAAACAAGTGTTTGAGATAGGTCGAGACAGTTGCACACACTAGAAGACATCTCGGGTATCTATCTGTATTCACCCTTTTCATACAAAGTCGGCAGCACACATTGATTGGCACACGGATACGCACTTACATGGGGCAGTCGGCAGCCTACATTCGGAGTGGTGTAGTAGTATGGCAGTAAGAAGAGTGTGATGGTTGTGCTTCGAGACAGTCTTGCACGGATACTCACTCGTCGCCAGGCGTCCAGTATCCAGTGTTGCGATGTTCGCCAGCCGGGAGCCGGATCTTTGGTCTTGGCGGCGCAAGGGGAGTTTGAGACTGCAGGATCCATCCGTAAATCCGGATCGTGGGGCGGACTGCATGGAGTTTCTCGCCCCCCTTTTCGCCCTTCTGACTCGCAACGGCTCTGAGTTAAATAAGGCGTGAGAAGGCAAGTTTCGGAAAGAGAGAGAAAAAGAGCGGGAGTGTGAGCTGTTGCAAAGCTAAACGCCTCCTCCGGTGGTGGACTACCGGAGAGGTGTGGTTGACTCAGGTGAATGAAGGGGGATGGATGGATGGAAGGATGGAGGGCGACGCAGGGGGGCAAAGCGAAGCAGCCTTTTCCGTGTTGGTGGTACGAAACGCGTACTACAACGACGTACAAACGTACGCAGAAAATTGCTTTGTCTAGTTACTGAGCGAATATACATCTAGAGACTGCTATAGAGAGCCAGGCATGATAAGGCATCCGGGGTATTGCTGGCTGGATCGATGGATCGATGGGTCAATGAATAAGCGGATGGTTCGCCAATTCGTCCAAGCTTCCCAAGTTCCCAGCATCGGTATCAGCTCCAGCACTAGTAGTATAGTAGCATCAGGGGAACAGGGACCAGGAATGAAAAAAGAAAGTGGCAAGGCCTCGTGTGTCTCATCAATCTCTGGCCGCCCTGTTTTCCGGGGCGACTTGGTTAGCAGCAACAACCGGCCCAACAAAAGACGTTATCGAGACATGGACGCACGCTGTCGCAGATGAGGCGCCGGCGCTGACAGTAGATTGTCTCTCACTGGGCACGACCAAGAAAAGAAAAGAAAGGATCCCTTTCGTATTTGGCCTTGCATAGGCATGACGCTATCGCCATTCCGCCTTGGCTGGCCCGCAGGGTCGGCGGCCTTTGTGTTTTCCTACCCCAGCCCCAAGCAATGAATGACAAAAGGGTGGACGGCGCTCACTGACCAACGAGGCCCGGCTCCCCGCGACTGTGATGTTGCGAAGGCTTGCGCCGAGCTGACGGGGCGGGCTCGGCAAAAATAGAAAGTGTGAGGAAGGTGGTAATAGTAATACGGCGTTATCTCCACCATCCTGGGGGGAGGAGGGGGGACAATCTGGGCATGGATGGGGAATATGCCGGTCTGCGTGGGAATATGGAGATGCACGATGGATGAGGCGTCACCGAGGGTGTGTCAGCGCAGCGGTTTGGGTCAGTGGGTTGTTTGGGCGGATCCGAAGGTTCAAGAATGACCTCAGCGTCCGTAGGCCCGGGATCGGATTTTCTGAGTTCGCCGGGTGCATGTCAATGCGAGTGAGAGCGTGATCATGAGCATCGTCAAGGGCCTGAATATCTGGGTGGGTGTGGTTGAGCCCAGCTGAAAGGAGCTTTCCGCCAGCCACAGAGAGGCAAGGCCAACAAGCGCCCAGCTGAGCGGAACGAGGCGGCGACGGAAGAAGCTTACAATAGCGTTGGGATACTCCAGCACGGCACGGACGGGACGGACGGGGTGAGCGAGACCGATGGATCGGGTCTGTGTTGAAGCCCCCGAAAGTCAACTCCGAGGCCAGAGCCAGAATGGGGGACGTTTCCGTCATTAACACTGGGGGATGCGTTTGGGTTCCAGGTTCATCTCGAAGTGAAACTGAAACAGGGCAGAGTCATCAGCGCTGATAATCGGGGGTGCGAATTACTCGTGCGCCTCGGCCACCACCACCCGCAGCACAACTCGTCATCTACCTAGAACAGGACGAATTCGTACGAATACTGTAATTGCGATGCCCTGGCTTTGGTGGGCGAAGAGACGCCGGATGGAGGCGCAGATACTAGCTAATGTCGCTGTTGCTGGCTGTGCTGCATGCATATAAGGTTGACGAGGCCATGTGCGACCATGTGTCCTGTGATCTTTGTCCTCGTTGTGCGCGTGGATGTAGCCGTTGAATGTGTACGAATATGCAGGACGGATGGAGAGACTAATACGGACGGCCTGGTTGGACAGCGAGGACGGGAGGGAGAGTGGTGACGATGAGACGTCCACCTCAGCCACGAAAGGGTGGTGTAATTCCTTCGTATCTACTACTATCCAATGTGTGGATGAGGGCACGGCTTGGAAAGGCCAGTGCAGGCGGCATATGGCATGAGGCACGAGGCATGAGGTGTGTGTGAGGGTGCCGACGCAGATGCGGATGCGATGCGGCTGCGGCTGAGGCTGCGGCTACGGCGGGCCAAGGACGTATTTCAGAGTCACAAAACAAAAGAGTCACGGCCAACTTTCGAAGGGGGTCAACAACAAGGCCTAAAACGACGCTGGGCTTTTTGGGCGGTGCAGTAGGTGCAGCGCAAGTGCAGTGCAGCGCGCAGGTTGCAGCAGAAAAGCTGTTAATTACGGCCCAAGTTAGGTGCAGGTGGGAAAGTTGCAGCGAGTGAGTTGATGCGTTGGCTGTTGAGGATACGGTGAGGCCCATGGGGGGGTTGTCGACGATGTTAGGTGTGGCGGGTCGAGGGACAGGATGGTTCAGTTCTGGAACTTCTGGGGATGGACGTGGGGAGCGAGCGCCACAAAGGGCAAGCGAGGAACGGGCGGATGAGTGAATCAGGATGGGTGGATGGACGATGAGACGGTGGTGACTTGTGTTCAGTGGCCACACTGACCAGGAGTCGAGGCGAGCGAGAGACGAGACGGAAGAGACAGCCAACAAAATGGACAGACAAACAAACACAAAACACCACACCCAACTCAGACAAAGAGGGACGCCAGAGACAAAACCCACATTGACGAGACTCGACGAGACTCGACCATCCCTAGTTCCCTCACTCCTTCACTCCTTCACTCCCTCCCTCACTCCCTGCCTGCACCGGACTTTTGACAGAAACAGGGACCCCAACTCCAGTACCACCGTCCGCACGAAGTAATTACTCGACTACACACTGACATCCATCCATCCATACTTCCAAGCACCAACAAACCACACCACCACGACACCACCACCGTCCGACGTCGCTGTCGCGGTGTCGCTGTCACTGCGCCTGGAAGCCCCGGACCCGGACCCGGGCCTGCACACGCGTGGCGGTCTTGCTGGCGGGGGCTTTAAAACTCGTGGTCGAAGGCCCTGGATGAACCCTGACGGCACCAGCAGCGAACACACTTGAAAGCCTGACTCTCGCCGCCCTGGGCTTTGGTTATTTCGCTCCCACCACTCCGGGATGCCCTTTCCACATCCCGCGCCGCCCGCCTGTCGTTGCACCGCTCACCTGGGTTGGGTTGGACTACTAGGTACGACGCTGCTGTTCCGTTCGCTAACTTATCAACAAGGGGTGCAGAGGGAGGCCTGCCGATGTTTGCTCCACACCAGACACCTGGCGCTTCCCTACCAGCTTTGGGATCGTGAGGACCCTCGTGCAGCGGTACGAGGCGTGAGGCGTGAGGCGTGCCGCGCTCAGCATTGAGAGCATGATGAGGCGCGCGCCGCTTGATACGTAAACTGGGTCCTGGTGTCCGTTTTGCTTAGCACCCAAACCAGTTCCCAAACTTCCCAGCTCCCACGCGGCCGGGATCTGGCCCGTCAGCAATGGGCGGAGTTCGGCCTCACCCACCCATGGGCCATTGGTCGCGCCACAGGCCACATCCCCATCTCACACTTGATTTGTTTGGATCCGACAACTTCTTTTGGGTGTGGCAGTGGCCAGACTTTGACCCTTCATTCGAGGTGTGCTCGGTGGGTGCTCGACTGCTTGGGTGCGTCTCGTCTCGGCATGCAAAGTGGCACGACACGCCTGGACAATTGGACAAGGGGCCTGGCGGACTCGTCCCATGGCTGTAGGGACGTAGGTTTTCCTCCCATCGGAAGACGACCGCTGGACGTGCCCAGTCCGTGGCGAAAGGCTGCGTGCTCCGTGTCCGTTAGGGGGGGAAATGCCACACCGTAACCTCTTTGTACGCACACGCTGATGAGTGGTGATGATGATGTGTTCGGGCGACGCTGACGATGGTGGATATGGTGGTGGCGGACTTTGGATGCGCATCGAACGCTCAGAAAGAAAAGTATCCGTGGATGGAACGAACTAGGAGGCCAAAGAGTGCCAGCAGCATTCTTGCGCAGAGGCGAGACTCCCCTTGCCTCCCTCCTCCGCCCAAAAAAAATCGCCCATCCATTCCCTCTGTTACGTCGCCGTGCGTCTTGCGCCGCCGCCGCCATCGCCGTCGCCGGTTCGGGCAATGCACTCGGCCTTGGGGTGGATGGGTTAGGCCCCACGGAACTAGCGCTACGGATTGATGAGTGGAGGTGAGCCAGCCGTCATCGCCAATCTCGTTTTCCGAGACCCTTTGGGTTGGCCGTCCAAGTGACCTCACAGGTGGGCAGCGAAAGCTCGTAGCGGCCGAAGCTGGGGCGGCTCACGGTCGTCATTAGTCGTGAGCCTTCTGCACTGCTGCAGTCCGAACTCTTCTGGCCCGCTTCTAGATCAGCGGCGGGCGGCTGATGGGTCCTCCCCTGTCGCCTCCACTCTTCCAGGTTCTCTCCCCCTGGCGGTTCCCACACCCCTGGCACCGCCTGGGTCTATCCCTGGCGACCTTACGGCTACAATTGGAGTCCTGGGGAGTCCCTGAGTCCCTTGGGATCCTCTTGCGGATGGATTGGATGAGGATGAAGGGTTCAGGCTTCTTGGAGGAAGCCCCAAAAAGGGCGAAAAGTCCCTTTTCTCCTCGGCGCTGTCATATCTTCCACAAGTGGCGTCTCCCCTTGCTGATGGATTGTGCCGAGTGCTCATGCTGCCGCCACAACGAAATCTTGTTCGTGCCACCCAAATGCCGCCGTCGCTGCACTCTGTCTATGACTGATCTCAAACTCCGGCCGTCTGTCTTGGCCCCCAAGATGATGGGATGGAGCCGAAGGGGAGGTTAGGGTACTGTGCCTGTGGGGTACTTTCTCCCCCCTGGCGACCTTGACACCTTCGCCGGGTCTAAGTACTTCTGTACTTCTGTACTTACTTCTGCACGAATGCCTCTCTCAGCTCTGTCTCTTTACTTGGAGCCTAGGTGGCATGCAAGGGCACGCTTGAGCTATGCCACTGCCATGGATGCCATGCCGCACTTGCTGGCGGCGTCTTTTTGGGGGCCCTTCAAGGCTTTAACCCTTGCCCTTGAGGCTTGGGGGGAACTCCGAACTTGCTGGGGACGACTCTCCAACTGTGGACGAGCTGGGGCCACATTGTGGAGATGCCCATCGCCATCGTCCATCGCCCATCGCCATCGACATGCCATTAATTGCTGACCCCATTCGACGGGAAACACGTGCTTGTCCCAATGACGGACCCAAGGACATTGGCATGTCCGTGTGTGCTCATGTTCCAAAGGGCATGTGAAAAGGCGCGTACCTTCGAAATGACTGTGATGAGGTACGGAGTATGCGCAAACATGTACGGGCTCTCAGCTCCAGATAATTACATTGCAGGGTCGAGACAACGCGATGCCTCGGTCGGTCCGTTCCCTTGCTTGTAACCAGACCCAGACGTCCCGTCCACGATACTCCCCCACTCGCCCGCCCTGCTATGCAATGCTGGAGTATGGACGGAAACAGAAACGCGAGTTGACGGGAGTGACTGTGAGTGAGTGAGTGAGTGAGTGAGTGAGTGAGTGAGTGAATGATTGAGTCGTGCTCGCTCCCTGGTGCTCCGTTGGTACCGCTGCCGTTGCCGCTGCCGCTGCAGTGTGAGATTACTCATTACCGTACGCCCCCGGGTGGCGGTGGTGCTGGTGGTTTTGGTGGTAATGGTGGCTACCTACTTTCGCTGGGCTCCTTCACTGCTCCGGCGCTCCCTCCACCCAGAGGCATGAGAGGCATGGCCGGAACATCATTGGAAATGGAGGCAAACGAACTAAAACTGCCCGTACGGGACTATTGGACTCCGGGAGTCGGCCGGCGAGACGGACGGGCAGCTGCTCGGCACGCAGCCACAGCACAGCACAGCGCAAGCACCAGACGGCACCTCGCTCGCTCGCGCATGCCCTGGATTTTTGCAGGTCACGCTGGACGCCTGTCACTAGAAATCAGCTACTCAAGGTACCCGTGGACGCCCTGTAACCCACCTACCCACCTTCCCACCGCCCCCCCACACACCACCCCAACCCACTAAAACATAGACAACTGCCCACACGCCCACACACACCATGGTCCACGCCCCTTTTCAGGGCCCTCCCCCCCCCATCAACTCGCTGCATGCATGGCCGTGGGTAGCGTACCTGTTGGAAAGCAACGACGCAAGGCCCGTACCGAGTGACTCCCGGGGTACCTCCCGGCCGACCCAGCTTTGCTCGCTCTACCGGGTCCCTCGTCCGTCGCAGGCCTGGCGCTATACCTTACCCATCCCATCCACGAGGTGGGATCTAACTACCACCTAGTAATGTACGTACTTGTGTCATGCCACGACGACCCTATGCCGGGCTCGGCGTCCAGTCCCTAAATTTTTTTCCTTACTCCCCAAGCCCAAGCCCAAGCGTGAAAATGGCCCTTACTCGCCTCGGGGCCCTTGGGTCGGTGTCTGGGTGTGTCTGGGTGTCTGTGTTGTGTTTGAGGGAACGGGCATCCATCCCATCTAACTTCGGCTCCTTTCTTGCTTAGGTAGACCATCCTGCCCCCTTTCCCTCCACCTTCCCGCTCCCTTCCTTCCTCCTTCTTCCTTTTTCTCTCTCTCTCCCTCTGACTCTCGCTCTGGAATTTTGGAAAGAAAAATATCATTACTCTCTCATACAACCCCAGTCTCCTTTTCCGTCTTTTTTTGGTTCTTGTGTGTTTGGGCTCATAGATTGACCTTGGCCCTTTTGTCGTCTCGTCCGGTTGTGCACTTTCACTCTCACACCGCACCGCACTGCCGCCCTCCACCCCCGGCTCCCGAATATAATACATCGAGAAGACCGCCGCCAACCACAACCACGAAACCGCAAACCACGAACTACGGAGCATCGCATCGCATCGCATTGCACCGCACCGTAACATAGCACACTTGCTACGAAAGACCGCTTTTCGTCGCAAAACCCGACTGCCGTTCTAGCCTCATCTGCTTTCGCCTGCAGGCAAACAAGTCTCGGCGCCCCCTGCTACCCGAAGTCGACTTCCCGACCCTCGCGATAGAGTCGAAACCACGGCGAACACAACGTTTCCCGCCTATTCCGCCCGCTAATTGCTGCAATCCCCCGGACACGCTCCCTCGCATTACATCCATGTAAGTAAGCCCCAGCGCTCCCCTACATTGTGGCCCCCCATCGCACAAGCCCCGGGTGGTCAACCTCTTCCGCCACTTCGTACTCGGCACGCGCAGGTGGACCGCGACACTTCATAGCCGACCAGTTCTGCAGCTGGCCGTCTCCTCGTGACTTCTCCCCGTTGTACACTCTCATATTCCAATCTTGCCTTAATCGATGCCATAATCCTCCCATTCGCTGACCATTCACATAGTTCACGCTTCACTCCCTCGAGTTATCAACGAGTGAACCTTGTTTCTTTGCTACTTGGGAACACTATTCCTCCATACCCATTTGCTCAACTAAACCCCAATCACCCTTTCGAAACTCTTCAGTTGTCACTACCTTGACAGGAATCCTTTCTAGATCGAATTTCCACCACCAACATGACGGCGGATCAGGGGTTTGGTGGTCCTGTTGAGAGATCGAGGAGAAATCTGTCGACCTCTGCTCCAGGACCTAATGGAGAGGGCGACGCTAGACCGGAGAAGGAGGTTAAGAGAAAGCCGACGAAGGACGACAAGGACGACATAGTACAGTCATCACAAGTCTCACCGCGCCGGTGCGACGACCCATCACAACCTAAGTCTGCCACAGGGGCCGCGCCACTGTTGCGGAACCCTTCCGAGACATCGTCTACAGCGAGCCCTTCCCCCGAGGGCCGGAAATCTCCCGCTCCCAGTCAGCCCTTAGAGCCTCCAGTTACTCGATCAAGTCTGAGTGAGCTGGAAGTTTCAAAGATTATCAACAACCCTAAGTTAAGACACGATATCAACTTCGACCCGGAGCTACACTTTAGACCGAACGTGGAGGGCGACAAGGGCCGAAGGAAACACGACCGAGCGAGCGTCTTCTGGACGGCTCTGAAGGAGCAATTGGTGGAGTTCATCGTGGACCGACCCAGCTTTTACGACAAACATGGCATGAGCGATGACTGGTGTTTGCCTAAACTCCTCAAGGCCGTCAAGGACATTATTCAGACTTTAGTTCCCCAGCGGGACCGACAATTTCTGGACGAAGGGCTCAACGTGGAGTTGCTCATGCAGCAGTTCCACAGAGGCATTGCCGACCTCGAGAAGCTGGCTCTGTGGCTTTCGCGTGTGCTCAAATCTCATTGCGCGCCCATGCGTGATGAATGGGTGGATTCCATGTACAACCAGTTGAGCAACGGCAATCGCAACAACGATGTCGACGAGCTCGTCAACGGCATGCGCAGTCTGCTGAGTGTGCTGGAGGCGATGAAGCTTGACGTTGCCAACCATCAGATCCGATGCCTCCGACCTGCTCTTATTGAAGAAACGACTACTTTTGAGCACAAATTCCTGGTAAAGAAGCTTCGAAGCCGCAAAATGGACATCGCGGATGCTAAGCCCTGGTACCGAGACGCCGCCCGGACGTACCCCAGCAGTGGTGCAACTGCATCGTCGGCTTTCGGAGAGATGGGCATCTTCTTCGAGGGTCTCTCGCGATCGATGCTCCCCTCGGCGGGTGACAAGCCCCTTCCCGGTACTTTTTTCTTCGACGAGGATCGGCTGGCACGAGTGAGGTCGGATATCCTCGATGCGATCAATCTGGACGTCTGCATGCGCATGTACGAAGACCTGGAGAGGATAGCCCGGTTCAACACGACACCTGCGTTTTCGAACCATGCCTCGGAAGACGAGCCTTTGATGCCGTCAATGAACAGCAACTTGGAGTTCAACTTCAACACTCCCCCCTCGCACTCAAGACCGGCCAGCCTTGCGCTGAGCTCCGCCGGCTCTGCTTCTTCGTCTCCCCGATCTTCACTGGTTATGCCTTCTTACATGGTCCCTGACATGAACGAGTCCAAGGCCAAGGCACGCAATCTCCGTGACTCGCTCGTGGCCCTCCTCCAGCAGGCCCCACATGACCTCCACCACCTGGACCGCTGGCGCGCCATGGCACCTTCGATGGCGCTCCAGATCTTCCGCTTCACGAATGCGCCTTCAGAGATGCTCCCTGCGTTCGAGGACAAACTCACGGAGAACGTATCCAAGATTACATCACCCATCTTTGAAGAGATCGAGGAATCCTACCGCACGAAGCTCACTGCCGAACTGGCCTCAAGGGTTCGCTACTTCAAATCCCTGTCTGGCGTTTGCCTGTTCTCCATCGCCACCGGCAACCGGGTGCCAAGCGGCAGCCGTGGCCTGGATACTGGACGAGACCGAGACCTGGACGCTGCGATCCGTGTGGGTCAGCAGGAGGGCGGCATCGAGGACATCGCCACTCGCATTGCTCACGTGGGCGTGGTGCACTGGAGGATCTGGTCCCGGCTGGCCTACGTCGACGAGGACGACATGTCGATGGATTAAACTGAGTTCCCGCCAGGCTGCGTCACATCAGGCATGGCGACCCGTCCAGCGTCTCTACCTACGACAACTACATTTCTCAAAGCTCGCTTCATCTCTAATATCAGTCTTCTAATATCGACACGTCAAATCCGGGCGGGCTGTTTTCACACCGCCCAGTTATCCAGTTGGAAGAATTGCCATTTCTTTGTCATCAGCAGAATACCCCGGGTGGCCTATCTATCGCATGGATTTAATCTCATTCGACGTCGCACTCATCCCTGGCCCCGGAGACACCCACCGGGTTGGTCCGAAATGCGACTTCACACACACACAAACTCGACCGCTTTTTTTCCTACGTCCGTTATCGCAACTGGAGTCAAAAGAAGGAGGGGCGGAGATCATTAGACAGGCTGGGACAGGCCCACACCCTGCGTTCATGGCTTTGCATTTTCTGGTGTACTTTTTTTTGTTCTTGATCATTTTGCTGTTTGCTTTTGTTTGGTATGGTTCATTCAACCTCTGCCGTCATATTTTGTTGCTTTTTTCACGTCTTGGGTCTACTTTGTTTTTGTTCCCTTGGCGGCGTTCAGGATGCATGGCTGGCGGCAGGAGAATTGAAACCCCCCTGATGGCGCAGGGCATTTGCGTTGTAAGATTGAGTCATGATCCTGACCTCTTTTTCACTTGGGGTGATTGGGCCCCAGTGGAGTGAAGAATTAGTTTTTTTTTGGGCACACCCACTACACATCACCAAGACGCACGCGCGCACACAACATGCATCACACTAAGACTCGACCGTCACACTCAACAGTTATCACACGCACATACACACACGCACACACACACACACACACACACACACACACACACACACACACACACTCTCTCTCTCTCTCTCTCACACTCACACTCACACACACTCACACTCACACTCTCACCGCATGCAACTTTGTACATACACGGGGCGCCATTAGACATCAGAATTAGACTAAACTATTACTATTTACCACTACTTTTACTGCCACTTGCACTTTCTTCTGCCACTAACCACTGCTACCCCCTCGTTCGTATTGCTTCCTTTCGGCATTTGCTTCTCCAACCATTCACAGCCAGCCGTCCCTGATGCAGTCTGTCGGTACCTACCTGTCGTTTGTGACTGGTTCGGCGCTGTAGCGTCCCGGCAGTCGTTTTTTTATTGTTTCCTCGCTGGCTTGACGCGGCTCCGTGATGTGGCGACGCCTCCAAGGAAGCCGCATGCATCCACTTTTCCCGGCCGGGCCGGCGGGCACCGGCGTCTCCGGCAGAGATGACGGGCGAACCTCCGCCCACGTAACAGGAGCACACCCCCGGCGTCTAAGCTAACGCACGCACGATCTGGATCAAGAGAATAAAAACCCTCCTTGCAGATCTAGCGACTTTTTTTCTTTCTGTTTTCACACCTCCGCACCGAGTTCGGGGGGCACCCAAAGGAAGAGAAAAAAGGCTTCCCCTCCCCCACCCCACACCTTACGCACGAATACGGAGTGCAGCAGCCCTGACGATCACCTCGGTTGGTGGGGGCGTGTGTGCGATAAGTGATGTGACTGCTTCCGGAAGGTGATGGCATTTTTTTCAGCCTCAGCCCCGTGGGGTTTTGTGCATGTTGGGAAACGAGAGGGTTGAGTGTTTGCATGCTGTACGCAGTACGTACGTCTATTCTGTCAACAACGACAAGTGAGACATGATAAACCTCGGAAAGTGCACAAGCACTATCCATGCTTCCGCATTCAAGGCCTGGTTGGTGCTTATTTGTTTGTTTGTTTGTTTATGTTTCCCACCACCCAAGGTTAGGTTTCCATGAGGAATCATTCTGCGGTTGTTTTCCCCGTGGCTTTTTTTCTCTTATGTAGATCTCGAATAAGCGCAAGCAAGTGCAAGTATGTGTTTGCTTTTTTGTTAGCATGCCATGTAGCCATGCATGCATGATCCAGTTCTGAGACACTAAGTCTACCTTCCGCTCTACGGTGCCACTGGTGCATACGCGACGAGTCTAGTTGTCATCCGCAGCAAAGTGCCTTTCAGCTGAGTTGAACACTTTGCTTTTGAGTTGAGTTCGTTTCCTTCCCGCTTGGTATTTTATTTTATTTTTCTTGTGAAGGCGACGCTCTTACCTTAACTAAGGCGACAAGGTTTGGGTCCGGGGGATCGGTTAACAATACTGGCTTTGTCTGGACAACGCCTCAAGTCTAACTAAGAAAACTGGAACTTCAGAAGAAAAAGTCTCTAGTTGCGGACTGAGTTGCGATGGAGAGTTGCGATAGAGTTAAGTGAAGCTTAAAGAGACTCGGGTGGCAAGTTTGCAAATGGAGCGTCTTGTAGTTGCTGCTTGGCATTGTTTGTATTTGGCTCTAGTAGTACCTCTAAACAAACCCCGGATCCAAGAAATTTCCCCAAAAGTATAAGAGTACGTCATGTCTATTCCCCACCATGCTATGCCCTGCAGAATCAACATCCCGTCATTCTGGCCCATCCTGGAACATATCTCTTCGAATCCCATTCCTCACCAAGTCTTTTTAAAGTGGTCCTTCGCCACGGACAAAGGTTCCCGCAATGTAGTCGTCATGTACCCCGAGTACAGAGATGAAAGTGAAAAAGCCAACTCCGGCAGCCGCCCTCCCATCTCTACGTCAAGATGTTGGGATCCGGCTGCCTTCCCATGCAGATGATATCTCACACACGCCAAAGAAGAGAAGAAGAAACAAACAGCAAAAACGAGGACGAAGCATCGTACATACAGCCCTTGGGGTCATCCGCCACAACGGCAACAAAGAGACTGCGCCATCATGACCTATCGGGGACTCAAGGGGCTCTTGCCAACACCTTGACCACGCTTCAATCGGGCAAGCTCCTCTTCGAGCTTGCGAGTTCGGCCACGCTCCTCCTGAAATAGTTGTTAGTAAATGTGCCGTGACACAGGTGAACTTGGGAACAAAGCATACCTTGATCTCTTCCTGGAACTTCTTCCTCTCCTCTCTCATCGTAGCCCTGAACTGTTCGCTGAGCAGCGATGCACCAGCCCCCATTCGGCCAACACCGGCCTGGCCGGGCACCACCTTTAGACGCTCGCCGTCCAACTCTTCCTGTAGCTTCGTGATGCGCTCGCGCGACTTGTTCATCTCCTCCTCAAGACGTTCGCGCAGACCATTCACCTCGCCCTCCAGGGAGGTCTTGGTTGACAGGACGTCTGCCAGCTTGTTCTCCAACTCGATCTTCTCGCGCTCGGCGCCTAGTGTCTCCTTGGTGACATCCTCTAGCTCCTGGACGGTTCCCCTCAGCTCGTTCTTGAGCCTGGTGATCTGGTTTTGGAGCTTGACGATCTCACCGCTCGTCTTAATAGCGGCGACATCGGCAGCTCGCTCCGCCCTAGTTCCGAAGGCAGCGTCGAGTTCGGCCTGGGCGATGGTGAGTTCTGTTTTGACCTCGGCAAAGTTCATGTTAAGAAGTTCCAGTTCGTCCTCCTTGGCCTTGAGCAGCTTCTTCTTATCGACCAATTCCTTCTTTTGGGCGTCCACGGTCTTCTGCAGACCCTGCACAGACTCATCAGCTATCGTCTTTGATCGGGAAGCCTCGTCCAGCTGCGCGGTGAGCGTCTCGATCGTAGAATCGACATCCGCCAGCTTGGCCCTGCTGCTCTGAGTGCTGGATTCTACCGCCGCCACGTGTGCTTGCAACTCCTGCAAATCCCCCTCAAGACTGGCAATCCTGACATTGCGCTCCTCAATATAGCCATTGCGCTCGTCGATTTCAGCATCACGTTCTTGAAGCTGGGCAGCATGTTGTTCAATTCGAGCATTACGCTCTTGAAGTTGAGCCGCATGCTCATCAAACTGCATGTCACGCTCTTGTAGCTGAGCGTTGCGCTGCTGGAGTTGAGCAGCGTGCTCTTCAAGTTCAGTAGTGTGCTGGTCAATCTCAGCATCACGCTGTTGGAGTTGAGCCGCGTATTCGTCAATTTGGGCATCCCGTTCCCGTAGCTGAGCATCACGCTCTTGCAGCTCAGCAATGCGCTCCTGAAGCTGGGCAGTATGCTGATCAATCTGCGCATTGCGTTCCTGGATCTGGATGTTGCGGGCCTCAATCTCGGCGTGGGTGCTACCGCTAGTACTGGCCGCCGCTCGAGCATGCTCGAGATCCTCGAGCGCATCGGTGAGCATCGTCTGAGCAGTCATGGCGTCCTTCTCAGCTCGGGAAACGAGCACTCGGCTTTCCTCAATCTCCTCCTGCTTCCTGGCAAGCTCCTCGTCCTTCTCCGCGTCGGATTGGTTGTTCAGCTCCCGCTGTTGCTTAATCTGTCGCTTCAGTACCGTCTTCTGATGTTTAAGCGTGGTGGCTTGTCGATACAGCCATTGGACCCGAGTGGAAAAGCCGGATAGGCTATACTGTTCGTCGGCGTCGAACTCATCATCGGAAGCTTCTTCGTCGTCGTCGAGACCCTTCTCCATACGAGCTCTTCGGCGTTCCTCCGTTTGCGCCTTGATACCCGCTAGACCAGATTGGATGATATCCCACAGGCCCACCAAGACCGCCTCAACCTGGTCGCTGTCCTGTTTCTTTACGGGGACCAGGTTGGTGGCGTCCAAAGCCCGCTCCAACTCTGAATCGACAGCACGGACTGAGTCCTCCAAATAGGCGAACTGGCCATCAACATCGGCTTCGGACGCCTGGGGCGCAGCGGGATAGTCGGGATCGACGGTCAGGAGGATCTCTCGGATGTGTTTGTTCAAGGTTTCGATGCGGTGGCCTATCTTGTCGCCTCCAGTGGATTCCTCTTGCTCGGCTTGGATGGCAAATAGACCCGTTTCCAGGTAGTCCACCTGGTTCTTGAGCAGCTCGCCAGGCTCCATGCCGCGGATCGAGCCAAATGGTGGTTCCAAGTAGCCGTCGTTCTTAGAGGGGTTGAATCGGACAATGGCGTCCCGCAGCGAGCCGTTTAGGTCTTCTAGCCTGTCTTCCATCTCTGAGATGGACTGGACCAAAACGTCTGTTTGACTTCGTAGTTGAACGTTCTCTTCCCGCACTCGTTCCATCTCCTCCCGAAGCTGGCTGTTCTGCTCCCGGATCGGCGACTTGAGCGGGATCTCAATGGCATTCTGGCGAGGTTGTTGGTTCGTCTGGAGCCCATCCAACGGATCGAAGAGATAGGGGCTTTCGTCCATGTAGTTACCCTCTGCGGCCTGGTCCATGCTGTTGCGGTTGTAGGCGTAAAGACTCTCGGGGCTGCCAGGCATGCCGTTGAGTGGTTGGCCGGGCGAGGGCATGTCCTTCTTCTTGGGGGCCTTGTGAGTCAACTGAAGAATACCGGCCGTGTGCTCAAGCAGGCGTCGCTGAGGTTCCATCAAGCGCTTCTCAAGGTTGAACAGCTCGGAGGCGAGCTCCTCGCACTTTCGTTCGCTGGCCTGCCTCTCCATCTCGGCCTCCTTGGCACGGGTCTGGTCGCCACTGTGTCGGCCCAACAAGCTCCTCCGCTTCCCGTCCAAGCGGCCGGGCGAGTACAGCCTGGCCATGGAGATGGCAGCATCTCGGTATTTCGATTGGATCGTGAGGTTGGCGCGGGTCGAGTCAACGCGCTGACTGAGGGACTGGGTCTGTTTCTTGAGGTCGTCCACCTCCTCCTGCGAGAGGATCTCATACCGCCTGCTGTCGGAGAGGGCGGTTTCGGTGAGCAAGTGGACCTGGATGGGGTCCTTGAGGTCGACGAGGGCCGAGCTTTGGGTGCGATCGGGGTTCATCTAGAAGGGCGTCAGTTGTCAGTTCGCATTCGTGCTGTCGGCGGCTTCGACTCCACACGTACTGGATTAAATCGCGGAGGGTCCTGCTCGAAGCCTGTGAGAATGTCCTTTCGGTAGCCTTCGACGAGGGTTTTGCCGTTGGGGCTCGGCGCTGGGGGTGACAGCCTCCTGGAGTCGCCATAGTCGTAGGGACCCGGGTCGTTCGTCGCGTATCCGTTCATGGCTGCAGAGCTCAATGTCGCGTTATCGTCGTCATCAACACATTACACAAGGAAAAAAAGAACGCGGTCGTTTCGTTTTCGGGCTCAGAAACTCGCTTCAGGGACCATAGGTGGCGGTGGCTGGTCGGGAGAATGACACTCTGAATGCCTGGTGGGCTTGCTCTGGCGCTCTGGCGGTTCTGTCTCCGAGGGTCCGGGGGGGTGGTGTGGGTTGGACAAAGGAGGCGGGTAGACGCCGGGATGTCCACGCAGGGGTAAAGGTGGTTTGCGGTTTTGGGGCGGCGATGGCCTCGTTCCAGCTGGACAGACGGCGGAAGCGAGGGCAAGCAGCTATTAGGGGGCAGCAAGAGAAAAGGGGGGGAAGTAAAGAGGTCGGGGGACAGCAGAAGTGGAAAGCGGAACGAGAAAGGGAAAAAGGAGGTTCATCGAGGAGTCCATTTGGGATAGTGGATAGTGGATCCCCAAGTTCTGGAGGTCTTCAGCTCCAACGCGCAGGCATGTGCGCACGCACTACAGCCGCAGCACAGCGTGCGTCAGTAAAGTAATTAATTAGTGGACCCCGCTGGAGGCTGGGGGGCAATTGGGGGAGAACTCCCCTGGACGGGTACATACAGGACGCTAACTGGATTCGCCAAACCCGCTGGGATGGTTCAGAAATGGGCGGCAGCGCCTGGACCAGACCGCTGAGCCGAATCAGGGGTCTGGGCTCCATGGATGTCCTCTACTGGCCTGAGGCCCAGCTCTTCTAAGATTCCATCTCGTGGCGGAGTCCGTTCTGCTAATTGTTTGGCATCTGCAGATGTCAGCCGAATGGGTGACTTTCCCATAGTTACCCTCCATCAACTGCTCAG